>CANSNZ010000720.1:0-425358 GCA_947646795.1 Beta lomatogona
AAAATGTGTACATGAAGAAGACTTAAGGAATTAAGGTTAGACCATGGTCACAGACTTAAGGAGTACGGGAGTAGGGAGGAGAAGAAGACACGTGATGAAAAAAGCGGCCAAAGCGTACAGAAGCAACAAGTCACTCTAGGAACGTAAGCAAGCATCGAGGCACTAGGTTGCCAAACTAACCAATGCCTTGAAGAAACATGGATTCAATCAATCTAAGTCGGACTATTTTTCTCTTCACTGAGGGAGAGAAAAACTCTTTTATGGTGATCTTGGTCTATGTTGATGATCTAATACTAGATATAGCGGCGGAGTACATATTCTCAGCAAATTCATGCATCATCCTACCAATATTCACCTTCACATTCACCTTCAATATGCAAAAAAGGGTGTTAAGGAATTTTGTGACTCTCCCACTCAAGGCATACTTCTTGCCAACAAGTCGAGTGTTCACATATAAGCTTTCTATAATAGTGATTAAGGTGTGTGCGCTGCTGCTAGAAGATCAACATCTAGGTTTGTACCTCCTTGGAAACTCTCAATTTCATGGAGATCCAAAAGACAATCAGTGGTGGCCACGAGGAAGCAAGATATTGATCGATGGCTTTGACCCTTTGTGAAGTTATGTGGCTGAAACAAATTGCTTAAAGACCTAGGGACTTAAGTCTCTAGGCACTACTCCAATGTACTGTGACAATCAAGCTGCTTTGGCCATTTGTAGCGATCCGAGTTCATCATGGAAAGACTAAACATGTAGACATTGATTGTCCTTTTATCATAGACAAAGCTCATAAGGGTGTGATCACTCTATTTTAGTCCCTTCTCATTAACAGAAGGCATATGTTTTCACAAAGCTTTTCCCTATTTAACAGCATAAGCTTCTACTCTCCAAGCTGGGAGTTCAGTCCTAAGCCTTGTTATCAGCATAAGTATTAAAGTGTCATTATAGCTTTCTAGGCCCATCTGTTAGTATCAAAAGCCCTTTTTGTCTGAGGCTGTAGTTTTGTGTGTTTGTGCAAATCCGACTATGTAGGTGTCATGTCATCAGTGGCTAGTCATTTGTGACCTGAGGATCCACAAAGGAGCTACCACTATTTAAAGTCTGTAAGCTCATTGTGCAAAGCAGATCTAGGGGCACAAAAGTAAAACAGAAATGAAAAAGAGGAGAAAATTGAGAAGGAGCTAATCTTGTTTGCATTAAATGATTTATTTTCATGACCATTTCATTAGTCATCAGGTAGTAATTAAACTATGCTTCTATATTCTCACTTAAGAATCACAAACTCAATTGTCACTATATTCTATCACTCAGATTCACAAAAACCACGAGTTTTAGAAACAAAGAAAAAAATTATACTATATTCACTTTTTTATCTATAATAAAGCAAATGTTTTTTTTTCAAAATAAATTAATTCGTTGTTTAAAAGTCATAATAGAACTCAAAACTAACAAATACAAGTGAATATAGTCAAGCTAAGCTTAACTTCCAGTTTTGCAAAGCTACGCTACAAAAAATTGTTGTCCTGCAAGCAAAAGTAACTGACTTTTGATTATCTATTGTTTGTAGTTCAGATATTGGGTTTAGATGTTTTTCAGTTCAAAATTGTGGGAAAAACAAAAATAACCTTTGTGGAAATTGAAGAGGAGTTAAAATAGAAAGGAATTTAATGGTGGATTGGTGGTATAAAGTGTCTCACCAGATATAGAGAGAGCGCCGCGGAAAGAGGGGAAATTGGGGTGGGAAAAATTAAAAAAGGGTTTGGGAAGGGGTCGTGATATAACGTGGCGTTAAAAGCGAAAAAAGAGGAAGTCAGCGCTGGGAAGCTTAGGCGCCAAGGTGGAGTATCGGCTAGCAGAATTGGTAGAAGTATGGTAGTTTTGGAGCAATAATTTTTTTATAGGGTAGTTTTATACGAAAACGCGAAAGTTAAAAATAATTTGGCGAAAAATCCTATAAAATATAATTTAATATAATAACCACTTATTATTGATTTAATAAAGCAAACGTAACTAAACTATTATAATGTGACTAAACAATGGATGAGGTGACAATAGAAAACAAAAGACAAACTTACCCCGGAAAACAAGTGAGTACTAACAGAACAACCATGGTCAACTAAGCAATGGTCAAACTGCCCTAACGCCGCATTAACGGAATTCTCAGCCGTCCATCCCGTGCCGTCAGAAACCATGTAAATAGACTTTCCGTCCCGCTCATCTTCTTTTTCTGAATTGGAGACAGCGTCGCCGGTTCGATCAGAAAGAAGATGGAGCTTTCTCAACCGGAACTGCTGCTTGAACCGGATTTTCAGCCCAGCGGTCCAATTTCCGGCCCGACCGTATTGATCGAGCTCTGGACCAGAGGTTTAGCTTCGCACTTCCCTTTAGCTTACGAGGCTGAGGTTTGGAAGGTCGGTCAGAGGAGAAATGGTTGGAATTGAAGGTTTGAATTCGTGTGTCGGGTGTCGGATACTGAAGCCAGTAGTTGCGGCTAACATTTTTGTTATTGTTTCTTCTCTTCGTTCAGCCCACCAAAAGATAATTTAAAATAGGAAAATTTATCTTCATCTTTCTATTTCTTAGATTTTAGAAATTAAGAGTCAAGTTTTACATAGAGCTAACAAAAGTAGACATGACAGAACCGCATACGAAAAAATTCGATTAGTGTTAAGGATTTCCAACCCGTTCAGTTTAATGTGTTAGCACGACACGTCTTCCTAAATGGGTTGGGTAAATATTGAGATTTCTCACACGAAGATGACACGCTTGTACCCGTTTAACACAAATGGTACACAAATATAGGATATTACGGTAGAAAATTGGTTTAAAATTATCAAAAGTAGTTTTTACACAACACGAATCGGACATGGAAAAATGGATTAGTGTTAAAATAGTTTAACACATTTGAGTAAACGAGTCAACACGACACTACATGTATATTAAATATCAAAGGGGTGCGAGGATTGAGCAATTACCCCCTTCTGTGAATATCAAATTCATGAACCATCCTACCAACACGACACAACAGGTGGATAAAGCAAAATTTCAAGTGATTGAGCAAGTGCGAGGATTTCTTGGTCATGCGGGGTTTTATCGTCGTTTTATTAAGGATTTCTCTAAAATTGCTAAACCACTTACTCAGTTACTCCTCAAGGATGCCCCGTTCATGTTTACTAATGAGTGTCTTGCGTCTTTCAACAAGATCAAGTAAGCTTTGATTATTGCTCCTATTATTCGATCTCCAGATTGGACTCTTCCGTTCGAGATCATGTGTGATGCCAGCGATTATGCTATTAGAGTTGTACTTGGTCAGAGGAAGGACAAGGTCTAATTACATGCTATCTACTATGTTATTAAGACACTCGATGAAGCCCAGGTTAACTATGCTACAATAGAAAAGGAACTACTTGTAGTTGTATATGCTTTAGACAAATACCGGACCTATTTACTTGGGTCTAAGGTCATAGTCTATACTAATCATGCGGTCCTAAGTATCTCCTTGCGAAGAAGGAAGTTAAGCCACGACTCATTCGATGAATTCTCTTGCATCAAGAATTTGATCCGGAGATTCGTGACAAAAAGGGGGCGAGAATGTTGTTGCGGATCACTTATCTAGGTTGAGTTATGACGGTGCACATGTTGATCATCCTATTGATGACTCATTTCTAGATGACCATCTTTTTCTTTGTCTCGGTTCGAGACTCCATGGTATCTTGATTTTGCTAACCTACGTGTATGTGGAAAATCTCCTCCTTATTTAAGCTATCAACAACGGAAAAAGTTCCTCCATGATGCTCGTCATTACTTTTGGGATGACCCTTATTTATTCAAGCGATCTGGCGATGGTTTATATAGGAGATGTATTCTGAGTGGGAGGTGCTAGACATTCTTAAGCACTCTCACTCTCTACCTTGTGGAGGACATCTTTGGGGCCTCTAAAACTATGACTACGTTTTGCAATCCGGTTTCTATTGGCCGACTCTTTTTAAGGATGCAATGACCTTTGTTGTTTTTTTGTGATGCATGCCGGAGGAGCGGCAATATTTCTCAAAGGCATGAGATGCCTCAAACAACTATTCTAGAGGTCGAGCTTTTTTATGTTTAGGGTGTTGATTTTATGGGACCATTCCGTCCTCTTACAGTAATCGTTACATTCTTGTTCTTTGTGGACTATGTGTTCAAGTGGGTTGAAGCATTGGCCTCTCCGACCGGTAACTCCAAAGTGGTCATGAAATTATTTAAGAGAATCATCTTCCCATGGTTCGGAGTTCCTAAAGTGGTGATTAGTGATGGTGGTTCACACTTTCACAAGCGCACATTTAAAAAAGCTCTTCTTAGGAAGTATGGGGTCACTAATAGGACCAGATCAGCTTATCATCCTCAAACGAGTGGGAAAGTGGAAGTTTGTAACCGCGAGACAAAGACTATATTGGAGAAGGTGGTTGCTAAATCCTGAAAAGATTGGAGTGCAAAATTGTATGACACTTTGTGGGCATACAAAGCGCATTCAAGACACTCATTGGTACTACCCCGTATCGCTTGGTGTATGGCAAATCTAGTCACCTTCTGTTGAATTGGAGTATAAGGCTCTTTTGGCTATTAAGGAGCTCAATATGGATTTCACTAGCGGGGAGACGCGACTCCTACAACTTAATGAGCTTGATGAGCTCGGTTTGGATGCCTATAATAGTTTCCAACTTTACAAAGAGCGCACTAAGAGCTGGCATGACAAGAAGATCCTGCGCATAGACTTTTCAGTGGGTGATGAAGTTCTTCTCTACAACTTTGGACTTAAACATTTTCCTGGAAAGTTAAAGTCTAGATAATCTGGTCCTTTTACAGTCATTATGGTCAATCCATTTGGTTTAGTAGAGACACTAGTGGAAAAAACCTTATATGACACAAACAAATTAATCCAGGTTCTCCCAAACCGGATCCAGTACATTTAAAATTTTTTTCGGAAATTTTTGGGCTAATAAAGCGATCCGGTTTGAGAAGAACCGGATCGGTTTGTAAGCGATTCGATTCTCCTACAAACCGGATCGGCTTGATAGGCGAAAAAAATATAAGGCCCGAGTTCCTCGTGGCCCATGTTCCCCATGGCCCTATACCCTCGTAAATCGGCGCACTCTATCACCCCTCTTTCCTTAACCCTAAATTCCCTCACTCTCTCACCCCTCTCATCCTTTGTCCTCCTCCCTCCTCCATTGACAACAACAACACCACCATCTCCACAATCCTCCATCCTTTCTCCTCCATCGACAGCAACAACACCACCATCCTTACAATCCTCGCTCCTTTCTCCTCCATATTCGCTCCAATACGCCAACCACCCTAATTTTCCAAAAACGAGCTTGGACGACACTACGCCAACCACCAACTCATGACGCCACAATGCCACAATCAAATATTGTGAAAGCTAAAACACCAATGTCGCCTCTTTTGTAGGCGTATTTTTATTTCGCTACGCGGTGTGAGCGCATATTAGATTTGACTACCCCTCTGTTAAGGTTTTATTGAAAATTATTTTGTATTTAAAGAAGTCACCAACAATTCTTTTTAGGAAGAATCATAAACCTAATTGCATATGGGAAAACCGTAGGGACAAATTATCCAATGTAGATTTCCCCGTCATGACTCCATATATGGTCAAAATGAACCAAAGATTGAGTTCGGGGGTGAGGGTACGAATATAGTCATAATGAACTACATTCGCCCAAAGTTGGCCTCTACTAAATATCGATTCACAATAAATTTTGATGCCAAAGAATAATCAAATAAGTTTTTAAGCACCCTAAAAATAATTAGTCTAGATTGGTTCAAGAAACACATAAAAAGACTAATTTTTAGTGACAAGTTATTGCGCAATCAATATTACAGGGAACCTAACAGGTTGTCCAAATTAATCTGATTAATATTATAACAGTTCTTTAGGTCTTTTATTAGCAAAAATAACATGTGGGGTGATAAAATCAATAAAGCAAGACAATCATATAATATACATAGAACAATCAGGCAGACATATAATAATATGAAGAATAAATAAAAAGAAAGGGAAAGGTTTAGAATAGCGTTCTTATATTAAAGATATACATCATGAAATAAGTGGTTAGTAACTTCAAAGCAATAATATGGAATTTATTCAAGGATCCTCAGGATTATATCTATGCGGCTTTGATTGAAGAACGCAACGATATTTAGGCGGAGCAATCGTGGAACCAGGAACACAGTGTGATTAATTGATTGAAAGCATTAAAAGTGGTTGAGTGTTTGATTATTCGAAGTATGTTTCGGAGTATTCGAGAGAATATTGTGTGCGTGAAATAATAATATGAAAAGCCGTTCGTAATTCGGGAAATTACGCTTATTTATAGAGAAAAGAAAACTTGCGCCTCACGCAAGCCCTGCGTTAGGCCTAAGCCTACGTGGCAGGCGCAATGCCACACGTCAGGCGCACATTGGTGTGCCTGACGTAGCCAGCCCAATCAGGTTTAGGCACGCGTAAACGCATATTTGAAAAGATAGAAAAGAAAGTTGCGTCTCATACAGGACTTGCGTCAGACGCAGGACTCTGTGTGAGTTACGAAATCTACGTGTCAAACGCTCATTGGCTTGCCTGACGTGTTCTGGCCTATGAGCTGGACGCACGTGGCGCGTTGAGCGCAGCACCCGCGTCCGACGCATATTCGGGAATATTCGAGCATATTCCTTTGCGCGTCTTTGGAAGATACCTTTTCTATCCCTAAAATTCCGGAGATGGAATTTTATGGATTAAAAATCTGATTTGTTTATCAAAGATAATAAAAATGATTATGAAAAATATTTATTAAAATAATAAGTATTTGATTGGGCTTTTAAAATGGACATAAAATATTTTATGGGCTTAAAATACAATTAATCATCATGAGCAATTAATTGGATTTAGAATATCATTTCAAAACAAATTTTGGATTGGTTCTTTAGGATCGCTCTTCCGTTGGATCGTGCCAACTAATGTCGCGGTATGTTTCATCATTGGATCCTTAAATGGGGAGACACGATTATGTGTCTACACCTACCTTCTCTCACACCCTCTCATTCTCTGTTCCCCTCACCTTGCCTCGCCTCGTCGACACCGCTAGATAGCGAAGACCACCACTATTAGCGTAGACCAACAACAAACGGCCACCATCGCCGAAACGACCACCTTTAGCAAAGACAAGAGCAACTAATCACATCGACGCCGACATTGATTGGTTGGTGAAGCGGCCTAAGTTAGCGGCACACAAGAAATTGGGTTCGTTTGAGTTTTTTATGGAATTTAGTTTTTGGAACTGGTTTTGGTGTTGGTTTTTTTTTTTTCATTTTTTCGTTGATTTTTTTTTATCAGGAGTTTTTCGTTTTATTTGGGAGTTAGTTTTGGATGCGGTTTTGGTGTAGGTTTTTTTTTCTTTTTTTTGGCTTCCATTTTCGTTTTGGTTTTTTTCAGTGTAACGCCCGGAAATGCATAACCTGATCGTCGGCGGAAGCCCAACTTAAGCTCGTGGGTTATGGCCCACTAATAAAATAATAGCCTAAAACGGCCTATTAAACATACAAATGATCATCTTAGAGCAATAATAATTACCCTTAAATACATATTCTAGATAACCCAAATATATACACAGTCGCTTCAACTTAATCATTCGGAGCATTGCGACATGACTAGATCCTCGGCTATCTTCGGACTACCTGAATGATTTCATAAAATAGGGAAAAGAGAAAACACGAGGAAATAAACTAAAATGAGTTGAAAACTTCAGTAACTTCACTCCGGCCCGTAAAAGCGGTTTTAGTTCGTAAACATTTTCACATATAAGCATATATAATAACACTTTAGTAATCATTAACGGAGAACATTATCATTAGCCTTGAATAGTCTGTGGCAAGGACCATTTACGTGACTTTAGTTCATTGGCAAGTACAGGTTTTGGACATATCATAACATTCGTAATTCGTAACATTAACATCATCATATGACCTTTTTGGTCCGTATCGTTCATCGTAACATAATTCCTCCACCTGTGACTTGCCCATTTACCGGATCGGTTCATGACTCCAAACCCAGCAGGACCATCCACTTTTATTATCATAACTTATCATACATCATATATTCTTAATTGGGAATCATCCATAGATCGTAAACATAATCATAAACATGACATCTCATAACATAAGCATCGTCACAACATAGCATATTTCATCATGCCACATACAAATCGTAACACATAATCATATCACATAATCATCATCATATACTCGTGTTCACGCATACACATATAAACATCACATATATAGCACATACGGGCATACATATATTTGCTGGACATGAACATTACACATAACACATGTTCATGTCACATAACACATACGGGCACGCATAGATCTTGGACATAAGGTTACACATAACACATACGGGCACACCTAGATCCTTGGACATGAACATTACTCATACATATACGGGCATACACGTATTTGCTAGACATGAAAGGTTACACATAACACATACGGGCACGCATAGATGCTTTGGACATAAAGATTACCTCAACCTTGAAATCCATTTCCAAGGATAAACTTCTTATAAGTTTGTCTTACTTCCTTTGAGCTCCATAAACCAACGTCAGAAACCCACAATATAAATAACAAAAGAATCGAGAACCCACTCACGGATCTTTATATTCGAAAAAATAGTCTAACTTACTCCTCTTAATCTCGTCCCATTCACAAAACTCACTTCATTGTTATTCTTTGAACATCTATTAATCAACATAAATCCCATAAGCTACCTCCAATTACTCCAACAATAATAATTGTTAACTATTCTAAATTGAATCTCACTACTATTGCAAATAATTTCATAAGTAAACTTATTGTAGTCTAATTTAGGCTCATAACTATAGTTAATTAACAAGCTAAGCTAACATAGTTCATAGTTAACAAGTTAATACTAAATCAACCTTTTTACTTAGTCTCTATTAACCCAGCAAATGGAAATAACAATTTCAACTAAATGGTTTTAACTCAAATCTGATTTGGTACCATACTTAAACAAACTCACAAGGCTAATTAACTTGGGCTTAATTTCTAAAATAAATTATCAAAGTTACGATATGAGGTGTGATATACCTCCGCTTAGAAGCGGGGAAAAACGAAACAAGGGAGGGGAGCAAAGCTCCGGCGGCGGGGGAGCACCGGCGAGGCTAGCGGCAGACGAGGGAGGGTGGTGGCGACAATCACCATGGCCCAACAACAACAACGACAACTCGGCAAGCGGCGGAACCAACTAACAACGAGCGACGGCAAAGGCGGCGGCGTCGCACGGCGGAGCTAAACGCGGCTCCCGGCGACCGGACGATCGACATCGGGGCGAGAGGAGAGAGAAAAAAGAGAGAAATGGGGTTGGGTGCAGGGTTCTCACGGGTGAGAGAGAGAATGGGGTTTGGGAAAATGACGAGAGAGAGAGAAATAAGGGGATTTGGGGTCTTTGGGTGTGAGAAAATAAGAGAGAAGGGAATTTGGGGGTTTTGAGTTGGGGTGGCTTTTGTTTCACCAACAAAAGAAAAAGGAAAGGAAGGTTGGGTTTCCTTTTGGGGAGGGAAAAACATGAGAGAGAATTAAAAATTCAATTGGGTTATTTAAAATCCAAAATACATTATTCTTAATAATAATTTCATAAAACAAAATATATTACAAATACTACAAATAATCCAAACTCAAATAAAATAAGGATTTACAAAACATAATTAACTTTATAATTATAATTAACGCTAATTAAAACGCTCTTAAAAATTGGGGTATTACATTTCGCTTCCATTTTCGTTTGATTTTTTTGTTCCTGCTCTTAATTTTCGTTTTTTCTTTTTTTTGGTAGCGTTTTTTAGTTTCTTCGTTTTCTAATTTTCGTTCTTTTTTGTATATATTGTATAAGTGGTAAATTTCATATATATTGTAATTTTCTGTATATATGTTAAATTGTTATTTTTGTGTATTTGTCTAATTTTCTATATTTATATTCAAATGTTGTTTCTATGTATTTATGATTAGTTTCATATATATGTATTTTGTATAATTTTGGATTGTATTTATGTATAATGAATTTTTTTTGTATATATATGTGTTCTTATATATGTTAGAATTTGAGTACATTCCAGTATTCCACAACAACACATGATAAAAAGGTGAGACGTGAAATGTAGTGCAGACCTGCAGCTTGTAGGTCTGCACCTTTTTTAACATAAATTTCAACCCAACTGCTCCAGTTTTAAGGTAAAAACCGGATCAGTTAATCAAATCGGATCAGTAAAATTTCATGAACCGCTCCGGGCCATTTTCAGAGCAAATAAGCCCAATTTGACCGGAGCAGTTGGGCTTTTTTCCACTAGCAATATTATATTTGTAAAAGGTGAGAAATTCAAGGTAAATGGGCGACGCTTGAAGTTGTACCATACGGATGCTACGTGGGTCTAGTTGAGGAACTCTACCTCCAAGCACCATCACCACTTGGCCAATGAGGGAGGTCAACGATCGTGCGGGACCTTTATAAACCGAGTTGATCGGGAGGCAACCGATCATTTATTCTTTTCTTCCTTTTTCTTGTAGTTCTTATTTTTAGCGTAGTGAGAGAAAAATATTTCATATGTTGGAACCTCATAGTGTAGGCAAATGTGTGTCGAAGATGTGAAATTTCGAAGATTCAAGAAAGAAAATAAAAAAAAGAGCACGAAAACACAGAAGACAAGAGCCATTGTGAACCGCCCCGGTGGGTCGGGCGTAACTTACCCGGCCGAGGGCTGCAAGCTAGCTTAGCTCCCTGGCCAAAATCGCAAAAAAACGGGAAAATTACTAAAGAAGAAGCTTCGCTGGGAGGGTCGGGTGGATTTCGCCCGGTTGGGCGGCGAGCGGCATTCGCGTAATTTCATCATTAAACCCCAAAAAATCCCTCTTCTTCCTCACAACTCCTTCTTCATCTTCTTCCTCTCTCTCTCACCTCAAAACAAAACCCCGAACCCTAACACTCTCCCTCCTCTCAACTCCATCAATCCAACCCAAACTACGATCATCTTTTTCCCACGATTCTTCACCTCCCATTCCTCCTTTTCACTTTCCCACTCCAATTATCCCCTTCATACCCTAAATCTCTCACTTTCCCTCTCCATCCTTCTTGGGTTTTCTTGAGTGAAGGTTTGAATTTTGTGATAATTCTTGGTAGTTTTGCCTTATAATTAGTGTTCCTACACTTAATTGTGACATATTAGAGGATTTCGATCGGTTTTTTTTAAGTTTCTAACTTTGTTCACCATTGTTTTTTTTTTCAAGGTTTCTCCTACTCTCCAATGGCGGCTCGTCGTGGTGCACGTGGAAATGACGTTCTCGTGGGAGGCGGACCCTACACATCCCGACATCATATTCAAAGATGAAGAACAAAGGGTACGTTTCCAAAAGCTTAACTATCGCATGATTTCTCCTACTAGGTTTGTTAGTCGTGATCTGTTGCATGCACTTGATATTACTGGGAATCCCACGTACTTTGTTTGCGGGGTTGGCATTGGTGGTTTTTTACAATGTATCATGGAACTTATCTTTGATTTAACGCTTGAATTCTTATGTTCTTTTGAAATTCGTAAGCATTCCTCACATGATCATGTCTTATATTTTCGGATTGCAAACACTAACCGTTGATTGATACTTAGGCAATTTGCCCAACTTTTTGGTGTGACCATTCGGAGGGATAGAAAGAAACCCGAAACTATGCTATTGGGGCTCATTTGGCAAGATTTTGCCAACATCTGAGATAAAAACCGTTCATAATCCTAGCATTAGATTCCTCCTGAAATTTTTCGAAGGTGGAGCTCACTTGCCTTAAGGACCTACTTGAGGCCTACTAAAATGAAAATTTGCACAAAATGTCCACCACCTACCCCACTTTTTGATGAGTATGGTAGTGTTAGGTCCTCTGTGCCTATTGTTATTGGGGGTTAGTCACCCACATTGCTTGTTATTTTGGGTATGTTGAAAATCGCAACAATGTAGTTTTGGGGCCCACCTACCTTGATCTTGACCATTTTCTTTCGGCCCGATATTGTACTCATAGTGGCTGGTAGTATAGATGGATGATTGCCGCTCGTAAATCCATACTCCTCCCTAATCTTGATTTGGTCCAATTAGCTATAGGTGATGATTACACGAGAATGTCATCCCACCCACCTACCTTCTCCTTATAGGTGATGAGACCCAACCCCCTCGATTGCTCCAGTCCCTTAGCCTCCCCGGACTTACGGTCGGCGTGAGCCTACTCCCTTCATACCTTCTTCTTATTCACATCCCCCTCCTCCTACTTGCTGATTTTTAGGGTATGATGAGTGTTTTTTTTTGCGTATGGAACTAAATATGACTGCCAACACTCGGGCTATTCGGCGCCTCGGCGGCTGTGTGGACACTATCTACACGGCTACACCGACCAACATCTAGCTATGTTTCCTATGTATGATGAATATTGCGGGACAAGTACAATAGCTCGAAATTTGGTTCACACCCTAGTTGGTATAATTGGAACCCCATCTATGGTGGTGGTCCTGGGGGCATTGTACCGAAACTAGTGCTCATGATGGTGATGAGGATGATGATGGTGATGAAGATGATGACTCTATGGACGACGTCTAAGGTCCATGTTCTTCTCCTTCCCCTTGTTGCAATGAGGACATTGCCAAGTTCGGCTTAGCGGAGGTGTCTCTTGTATATATGGTATCTTTCTCTCACTCTTTAGGTAGTTTAGTGCTTTCTGACATTGCCAAGTTCGGGTTGGGGGAGGATGTCTCTTGTATATATGGTATCTTTCACTCACTCTTTAGGTAGTTTAGTGCTTTCCTAGTTTAGTTCGGCATAGCTAGTTAGTTTCTTTTTAGTTAAAAAAAAAAAGAAAACAAAACAAGAAAACAAAAAAAAGAACAAAAATACGAGTTTATTAGAAAATGAGAGTCAAGTTGAATAGTTGTTTCCCTATGCCCCATATTATCATATTTGTGATTTGACTTTGGATTGTTAATGGGCATAAAACAATGATTGATCAATGAGCATGACATTTTTGTACTTTGATCTATGATAAGAACCACTATTGTGGCACTCCACATGTCCTACAAGCATGTTTATGTTTAACCGTGAGCTTACGTGCCTTAAAATGCATATACTCCAGTTTTTCATGTGTGTATGCCCACTTCTCTAAGTGATGCGAACTTGTGCTTTCTCTCCATTGATGCATTAACTATATGATGGCTAAACAGAAATAATTATGACTCTTATAGGAAATTGCACCATGCCTTCCCTATATTTATTTCCCCTAGTTAACCACTCGAGCTATAGGCCTATTTCTTTTAATAACCACGCTATGAGCTCCTCATTCTCCAAAAATACATCCTTCTACCTTTGGTTGTGAAGTATTTAGGAAATGTATGTTGTTTGACATTTGTTGGATGGAATTGGTTATTGATGTGAATGAAAAAGAGAAAAAAAATTGTGTACATGAAAAAAGTACCCTGCATTATTATTTTCGAGTCCTAGTTGTTGATCCTTATTAGCTAATAGCTAAAGTATAAAACTTGAAAAACGTTGAGCTAAAATTCTTTGCTTGGATTATATGAAAGGAGAAAGGAGATGAAAGAAAAGATAATTGGTTGTAGTTGTGTTGGAATTTAATATATTGTGTGGGTTGTATCATCAAAGTTGTAGTAACACTTCACTTCCTTAAGCACCACATTCTCAAATAACTACCATACATGAGCCCTATTACAACCTTTAATAAGTCATATGATTTGTTTGCATGTATAGTTACCAAATGTGGGAGAGGGCTCGAGCCTATGGAGTGACTTGGTGAATTTTGGCAATTGAGCGTCATTGATCGGCCTTGAACACATGAGTGTGAGAGTTGGGATGGGGCACTAGGGGTTGGATAAAGCGGTCATTTTAACTACTTGGAGAGTGTTTTACATATGAGTGGAATGTCCCCTATCCTTCTCATTGATTTGTAGTGCATGTCTAGTGGCCTCTTTTGATTCTTATCCCTGATTGGTGCTTATTTGTTGAGCTTTATAGAATGTGATTTGTGGTGTGCTTGGATTTTATCTGGATACACCTAAATATTTTTTGCAACGATTTTATGTTGGGGTGAAACGACTATGGCTTCCTTTTCAGACAAGTTTTCCTTAGGGACAAGCAAAAGTCTAGCTTGGGGGATTTTGATATATCTATTTTATATAGCTTTTTTACCCCGGTACCTCATTGATTATTGGTCTTAATTACGTTCTTTGGAACCATTTTTAGTACAAATGTGCTCCTTGTAGTGTGTTTGTAGCTTCAAGTTGATCATTGTAGTAATTAGCAAGTTTTGGTGTATTTCCTACTCGTTTATACCACACTATAAGAGATGATGTACTTTTGATAGCACGAGCATTAAGTTGGAACAGTTTTGAAGCAAAGCGAATAGTGAAAGAAGTTGAAAATTGATTCCCGTTCACTCTTTTGATGATATTTAAAGTTCTATAATTCCAAATGCACTAATTTTACTTGGGTTAGGTTCTACATTTCAAGAGCTTTCCAACGGTCACTTGCCTAATTCTGAGAAATAACACAAGAGTTATGGCATTTTGAAGATGGAAATTTTGGGTTGTTTTCCACCTGAAGACCGCCCGGTCGGGCGACATTACTTAGCCAATTGTTTGAAGAGATTTGCTAGCAAAGTTGTTTGCGGGCCTGTCCCTGCGAAATCCCCCCAGGTGGGTCGGGCGAGACGATGTTATGTGAGAAAGAGGCAGCTGAAGACCGCCCGGTTTGGCAAGATCTCGCCCGAACGGGTGTGGCGAAGACTCTATGGCACCTAACAACCGCCCGGTTGAGCGAAATCCACCCCGGCGACCCGGGCGGGGTTGTTTTTAGGAGTTTTTAGGAGTTTTGAAGCGCGTGTTACGCTGGTTATTGTTTTAATATAAATACTTATCCTTTTAGAGGAAAAAGACGACGTTTTCATATTATTATTTCAGTCATATAAGTTTTCTAAGCAATTTTATTCTCTCAAGACCCTATTTTATTCTACTTTACAAACACATTGAAGATTTCAATAGAGTATTACTTTCGAGATTTGTTCTTCAATTGGTATTGTTTCTTATCCTTTACTATTCCCTTTTTAATTCTCCATTTTTAATTCTTCCTTTTTATTCCATCATGTTGCTTTCTTACTTAATTGTGATTATATTTTCCCCAATTATGTGTGAGTAATTTATTTTCTAGGGATTTGGGGATCTATGTATACATATGAGGGATTGATTGAATGATTATTTAATTCATTGATTTGTTTGATTCTTGCTATTGAGTTATTTGAGTTAATCTACAAGTTTGGCCAAGCTGTGTTAATTATTGTTGCAATACAAAGTTATATATCGAGAGGTAGGATTTTTGTATAGGCTCTCAATAGTAGGCTTAACGATCTATGACCATGCGAGTGCGGCTTAGTGAGCTTCGAGGGAGGTAATGTTCGAGAAAAATTACAAGTGCTCTAGTTAGTTTTTTCATTGAGTTTCTTCAATCATTCTTGATATCCTGAATTGCATACATGGTGAACCATTCCCTAGACTTTCTCTTATGTGATTTGATTATTTACTTAGTTCAGTAAACCAACCATTTTCATCTGATTTAGTTAGTATAATATTAGAGTTTAGATATAATAGTATAGCTATCTCCCTGTGAATTCGATCCTGACTACCCTCACTACTAGTTAGTGGACCTTAGATTATTGGAAAAATTGACAATAGAGGTCTCAACTTTGGGTGATAATTTTTAAAAGGTCGAACTATTGATTAACTTTGTGTAGGTCCTAACTTTAAGGGGTCTTAACTTTTAGCGGGCCTTAGTGACTTGAAAGCGGCTTAATAGGTCATAACTTGTAAAACTTGGGTCACACTAGAAGAGTTAATTGAGGGAGGAGAGTAGGAACTAGGTGAGTTTTAAAAAAAATTGTCGAGTTTTAAGTTACTAAGGCCCGCTAAAAGTTAAGGCCCCTAAAGTTGGGACTACACAGGGTAATCAATAGTTCAAACCTTTTAAAAATTATCGCCCAAAGTTCATATCTCTATTGTCAATTTTTCCTAGATTATTTTTGATTAGGTGATACGACTTTAGCCGGTCAGATTACAAATTCCCTAATGAACATTAGGGGCAGCATCTATGCTAGCTCCTACATTACTTGGTCATGACATCAGCCAAGTTGTTGTATTTCCTTCCCAAATGTCTAAAACTCACCTCCTTGATGACCTTGCTCAAGTCCCTATAATCAGATAATACATAATAATGCAAGTTCTTGTTTAGTCGTTGATTGTTGAGTAAGTGAATTGCTGATTTGTAGTCTGAAAAAACCATTAATTTTGCTTGCAGAGAGTCAGACCTTCTCGAATGCTCTATAGTTCCGCTAATATTGGGTTAGTAACAAACCATTTACGATAATCAACCATATATCCAATTACCTTTGCAATCTTGAATGATTCTTGCAAGGCCTAGAATAAGGCATTACTAAACGACGCAACAAAGCATAAACTAGATCAAGGAGGGGGGATGTTTTTCGGTTAAGCCTCTTTCTTCTTTGTAGTTGTCTCCTCTTTCTCTCTCCTCATAACCTCCTTCGTTATCTTGTCTGTATAAGTACTCGTACAAATGTCAATAAGATATAACAAGCACTACACTAAAATCACAATCAGGGACTAAAATTCAAAGAAAAGGGGAGTTACCATATCCTTTCATTATGATAATTTGCAAGTATGTGAAAATCATAGGGAGACCACTTCATTGAATTTCACCCCCTTCATCCAAAAAAAAATAAATCACATTAAAGATTTCTCTATGTTAAAATCCTTTGCATCTTTCAAAATGCTTTTTTTTTTTTTTCAACAAGATTATTTGCATTAAGTAAAAGCACAAGTACAACTTAATGCTAATACATTCCAACAAAATACAACCAACTGAGAATAAAACAAACTAATCATTACAAACCATCGTGCTATCATACTAGTCCGAGGCGCTATGCAGATGATATGACCGATTGCACATAGGGAACTTCCTTGGGTCGGACTTTGGTGGAGATGCCTCGTGTGCCTTGAACTGAATACCCTTCGACATGTGATGGATGTTGTTGTGAGATTGAACAAAATCGATCTTCGAGATTGGATTGCCAAACCCGTTCTTGTGGAACTACTAGTTCACAAAACAATAAATCCCCGGGGCCATCGAAATGAGAAATCTTCCCGGGATTCTAAAGATGAAGCTGCACTTGAAGCCACTTGCTTTGATGACTTCGTACCACGAACATAGGGTATCATGAGTTTTGCCTTAAGAGGCAGAAACTCAGCTTTGGTGGAGGATGAAACTTGCCCCGATTTATATCGGAGGGCCTCCCACGAGATGCGTTTTTGAGATGTGATGACTCCTAGAGGCATCACATAAAGCAGTTTAGGTTCAAAGCGGAACCCGAGAACGAGGATCTTGAATTGGATAAATACCTCCGTTCTCCATTAACACATGGATACCTAGATTTCTACCTAACCACTTATGGTAAAATCCAGGATGAACTACAACCTTAATCGATTCTCAATATCATTCCTTGACATAGAAGAACCGAGATCTACCGAGCAAAACAAGCACACATACACCAAGGCAACACGAGGCTACAAGCTCAAACTTAACAAACCCCAAAAAGGGAACTAAACCCACCACACATGTGGGACTTATTGAAAGCAAACTTAAAACAAGCCAAAACCTAAACCGATTGCTTGCACCGCCGCACGAGATGCGACGGCAAGAAAAGGACGCAAAGAAGAAACGAAACACTTGCCACCGTACACGAGAAGGGGAGGGGAAGGGAAGCCCAACTAGCACACAAACAGGACCGACGTAAAACCGGGGGAGGGGGAAGGGAGGCCCAAATCACCAAACAAAACCAAAGAAGGAGAGGGGAAAGGGAACTTGACACGATCGAAAACCGGGGGAAACGGGGAGGAGGAAGCCGGGCTCACAGGGGGTAGGGGGAGAGGGGAGCCCGCGCTAACAAGGGGGAGGGGGAGTGGGAAGCCCGAGCAAACCACCGGATGAGAGTAAAGCCCAATAGCACAAAACGGACGAAAAACCGGGGGAGGGGAAGGGAGGCCAATCACAAACAAAACCAAAGAAGGAGAGGGAAAGGAAACTTGACACAATCGAAAACCAGGGAAACGGGAGGAGGAAGCCCGACTCACAAGGGGGTAGGGGAGAGGGAGCCGGACGCATAACAAGGGGGAGGGGAGTAGGAAGCCCGACGAACCACCGGATGAGGAGTAGAGAGGCCCGACAGCGAAAATCAGGGGTGTGGGGAAACTGGTGCAAAGATGACAAACCAACCGGAAAACTAAGCAAAAGGAGAGCGATGATGACGACGAAAGCTCGACGACCGCCGTGGGAGCGCCAGAGCGGCTCCGGCGATCGTCGAGCCTTAGGGAGACGGCTGAGAAGAGGCGAAAACCAAATTCGCAAGCTTAGGGTTTTGGAGCTTCTCTCTCTAGGTTTTTTTCTTTTTTTGACAGTTTTTTATATTGAAAATGCATTATTAGCGACTAGCGTCGCCCTTGAAATTGAGAATTTAAAGAAAAGTTTTCTAGGTTACAGTTCTATGTTTATCAGTTTTGGTGAATTTTCATGTTTTATGAGTGCTGAATTTCAAGTTATATGCACTAGTGGAAAATTACCTTATTGTTGCTATAGAATTGTTGCGGTTTTACCTATACGCAGCAATAGATGACGTGAGAAAAAAAAAGAGCGAAAACAACCTATTGTTGCGATTCTTAGAGAACTCGCAACAATAAATCAAATTATAAAAATATTTTAATATATTGTTGCGGTTTCTCGAAGAACCGCAGCAATAGTTTCTATATCATATAAAACACGCATAAGATTTAAATTGCTCCATTATTTTTTTAGCGTCGTTTCTCTAAGTTTCTTTGCTCTCTCTCATTCGCTCCGCTCCTCTCACTCCTACCGACCGCACAACCTCATTTGGCTTTCCCTCAAACCACCCTCATTCTCTTCCTCCTTACCATCTACAGACGGCGCTTCCCCTTCGACCACCCTTATTTGGCTTCCTATTCGACCACACATACACGAAACTTCCGACCAGCACCCCCATCCTCTCCCTCCTTACCTTCTCTTTGACCCTCTCAATCCTCGCCTCTCTCGCGGAATTCAGGCGATGAGATCCTCGACCATCCTGAAATCTCCGACAAAGATCTAAGAGATTCAGCATGCGGACGGCGAAATTCAGGCAAAAGAGATTTAGCGCGGCGGAATTCAACGCGGCGGAAGAGATTTGTTATACACTACAAAGAGATTCAATCTATAATTTTCATATTTAGTTTGTTTTTATTTTTAATTTGTCTTCATTTTTAGTTTGTTTCTGGAATGAATGTGAAGTTTGTGAAGCTAGGGTTTCGATGTTAGTTTCAATCTATAATTTTCATTTTTAGTTTGGTTTTGGAATGAATGTGAGGAGTTAGGGTTTCTAATGTTAGTTTTAGTTTTAATTTAGTTTCATTTTCAAGATATGTTAGTTTTATTTTTTTTCTAGATGTGATGAAGTGTGAATCCTATCTCTCATACTTACCACTTATTTACAACTCAAACTTATTGGTTTAAAAAAGAAATTTACACCCTATTGTTGCGGGTTTTGGGCTAAAATTACAGCAATAGATTTACTCCATAAAGTCTCTCATGTGTCATCTATTAATGCAGTTTCCCTAAAAAACAGCAGCAATACGTAAACCTAGATATTGATGCACCTTGATTTGCGGTGGTATAAAATCTGCAGCAATAGACCTCTTAAAAACCCAGCAATAATATATTATTTTACTAGTGATGAGATTTGGAAAAAGATTATTTTTTGTTTGGAAGAACTCATTTTGAAGCCTTTTTAATTTTCTTTTGAAGAATTAAATTTATCAGATGATTTGAAGATTGTATCCAGACTTTGCTTTTCTTCCATATTATTTTTCAGCCATAGTAGATTTGAGGAGTTAATGAAGGAGATCAAGTAGAGTAATAGGTTGCAGAGAAGACAAAGTGACATTGGTGGAAAAGAAAGCGAAAAAAAGAAAGAAATTAGAAGAAAAAGCCAGGTCAATGCCTGTAAAGGAAAGTAAAAGGTCGAAATTTGGGTAGAGTGGATGCTTAAAAAAAGAAAGTTGATAAAAGGTGGTTTGCAACCAATTTTTTAGAAGGTGGTTTCCCACGAAAAGTTCCCTATAAAATGTGGTTTATGACAAATTTTCCCTTGAAAAAAACGAAGGTTCTACATTATTCATATATCTCGCTTTGAATATCGTAGAGTCACAACCCGTATGGGAGGTGGTATTAAATGATGCTAATAATATTGAAAATCATATGTGATATGTAAGGAAAATTTCCTTCTCATTACTATGATATATAATTGAATATCATCCTTAAATATATGATTTTCTTTAATAATCTACAATCCTATTCAATACCAAATTGCTATGAAGTAATGGATGTTAATCATACTTTAAGAAGTAAAGAGATAATTTTGGTTGAAGTAACATTATCATCGGGATTGAGTATGTTGGCAGGTTGGGTATGAAATTAGGGATATGACCATTTGTGCGTTTGAGGTTTTTTATGGAAAATTTGGCTCTTAATTATAACACGATCTAATAATTGGTCCATTTTTTTAATTATTTAAATTTTTATGTTGCATGGTTCAATGCCCTATTTTAATCTATGTATTCATTTAATATTGTTCTTCGAGAGCTAAATAAATGTAATTTGGCTAAAAGTGTTACAAAAAGTGTTACAAAAAGTGTTGTAAGATACTAACACTTTGAAAGGTGTTACTCTGAACTGTAACCTATTTCAAAGGTGTTGTATGTAAGTATTACTTATTTCAAACTGTTACATACTACTTTTAGTATTTGATTATGTTAATTCACTCACCAAAAAACAAATGTTGCATCTATAAAAATACAGAGGAAGTATATATTTATAAATTCTACAATTCAAAAATGTGTTATCATAAAGTGTTACCTTATGTAACTTATGCTGTGATGACCAAATATTTACTTCACCAAAGAGACTTGGTTGTGACACGTGTCTTTGACTAAGACAACTTGCAATTTATAAAATTTTTATATAAGTCTATGATATTTTTCTATCAATTTTAGGGTTAGTATATTTATCAGGTCAGCTATATCTTTCATCACTTTATGTTTATTATATTTGCTTAGGCAATTTTTATGTAAGTTTAAGTCATTTTTATATCACTTTAAGGCATATATTTATCAGTTTATGTTTTCTATAAATTTATAGAATATACCTTATTAGTTTACAAAACATACATTATCAGTTTAGGAAGTTAACTTTTTAGTTTATGAACATATATTATCAATTTATATACATATCTTATCATTTTATAATATATATTTATCATTTTGAAAACATACCTTATCAGTTCATTGATTGCAAATTTTGGAGTTTAACATTTGCACTATTTTGTTTTAAAATCCAAATCCGTTTTGGTCTTCTTCATTAGGTGATTGAAGACGTGAAATGGTGAACAACTGAACATTCGTGTACAAGTCATATAGCTTTATTTAATTAGCAACTCCATTTTGGTCTTCTTTGGCCATATTCTCTGTCTCCCGGCCAATGCCGGTTCCGAGCTTTCATGGGCCCTAGGCGAAATGATAAATGAAGGCCCTTTAGATCTAATTAATCAAAAGCTAAACACATAATTCTATTACCAATTGCACATTTCATAATATTAACCAAATGATATAAACGTTACAAAATACAGAAAGATGCATCCTTTTGATTTCATCCAATTCGCACTTATGTTATCTCCAAAATTTATACAGGATCAATGAGTTACTAAAATTAATTAGTATTCTTTAGCTGTGACTTGTGAAACATAATTCTATTACCAATTATACTTTGTAAATTTGTGAGTAAAGCATGAAACATTGTACTAAGTCACAGGGGCGGATTTACTTTGGGTTCAATGGTTTCAGATGAACTCAATGATTTTTGGAAAAAAAATTGCCCAAATTTTCTTTTAAAAATAAAAATAATTTAGCTATCTGATATATATAACTTTCGCGTGCAATATGGATCATGAAAGATGTAGGTGTCAGGGTGGTTTTTCTCCATGAAACGCTTGCTTTGCATACGCGCAGGATGGGGTTCGATTTCCCAGCAAAAGCAAAACACCTTTTTTTTCTCTTTTCTTTATCTAAATTCCAAAACATGAAAGCCCAAATATTATGACTTACTGTCTGCTCTCTGCCTCCAACCTCAACAAAGTCGACATTCATTTTCTCCAAAATCCAAACTCAGAATTGTTGAGTAATGTGTTAAATTAGTTGGGTTAATTTCAATTAATTGTTGTTCTTGCTTATGTAATGTGTTAAATTAATTGCGTTAATTTCTATTAATTTTTGTTCTTACTTGTGTAGATTGTCGCTAGTGGAAAAAACGCTAAATGACACAACACAACAGACCCGGTTTCCCCAAAACAGGATCCGTTAATTAGCAAATTTTTCGCGCAATTTAGAAGAACTAAACTGATTCGATTGGGATGGTGGACCGGATCATTTAGATCCAATGCCTTATAAATTACGTGGCCCATCACCCTCCTCAATCTTATAAATGACGCGGCCCAATCTCACTTTCTCTTTCTTATTTCACTCCTCCTCTCTCAGTTAACACTCCTCTCAATTAGGGTTTCCATCCCTTCTCTTCTTCACTCAACCTCTATCACCCGCTCTCACGCCATCGTTAAATTTCTTCCTCCTCTCTCACGCCCGTTGCTTGAAACTTCTCCTCCTCTTACGCCGTCGGCCGAAATTTAGCCTCCTCTCTCACACTCGTTGCTCGTCGTACTCTCTCTCACACTTGTCGGTCGGCATCCTATCGTTGCTCGCCGTCCTCTTAGTGCTCGTCGTTGTTGATCTTGATTTCATTCGTCATCACCTTGGTGTTCTCTCCTCGATATTCTTTTAATCTAAAATTAGATCTAGGCTTTTTTTTTTTCATTTTGATTTTCGTTTACTTGTTGATTTTCTTTTAGATCTAGGCTTTTTTTTTTCGTTTTGATTTTGTTTATTTGTTGATTTTTGTTTAGATCTAGTATTTGTAATTATTTTTTCGTTTTGATTTTTGTTTTGATCTAGGTTTTGTAATTTTTTTTTCGTTTTGATTTTCGTCTATTTGTTGATTTTTGTTTAGATCTAGGCCTTGTAATTTTTTTTTTTCGATTTACTTTCGTTCTTGATTTATTTTGTAATTTTTCATTATTAATTTCGGTCATATTTATCATTCTTGTTAACTGTTCATATTTAGTTGCGATTTAGAGTTTATTTATTTTGTTCATATTTATCTTGTGAATATTTTGTCTTCACATTTGTGAATTTGTAATTCATCCTCCTATCAGTTTCATACTTGTTTGATTTATTGAATGTTTTGCCTTCGATATTTTTGGATTCGGGTGAATTACGTTGGATGGGCTACTTGGAGGCCTGGACGCATTTTTTTATTTATTTGTGGATCAAAACTCGGTTGATTGACCGGTCACCGATCCGGTTTTTGGTCCAGTTGACTTTGTCAACCGTTGCGGACCAAAAACCGGATATGTTAGGCCTATGTTGACCGGAGCGGTTGAACTTTTTTCCACTAGTGTGTAGAGTTGTTTTGTATTGTGAATATGAAGGGTTTATAATTTTTTGGAAAGATCGTGAGGGGAAGTCACAAAAATCATCCGCTTGCTCTTCTCATAGTTCAAGAGAACCTCCAAATCCAATAAACGATGGTGATATTCGTGATAATGAGTCCCCAACATCCATACCACCACCTCAAAATACACCACAAAGAGAAAATAATTCAAATGCTAGTGCCGATGCTCATATGTATGATGTTGATCTTCTTCCACATGACCCCCGTAAAAGAATCCCGATCTTGGCATACCCATCAAATGATCAAGATGCCGTGAGGGAGAGGATATATAGCCAAAAAACGTTGTGCCCCACGCTTACATGACTTTCCTCAAAGAGAGATAGGAGGTATGCGTCGCTTTAATGTTGCTTGGTTTGATAAGTATGATTGGCTTGAATATAGTGTTGAGAAAGATGCCGCTTTTTGCTTTGTGTGCTACTTGTGTAAAGACAAAATCAAGTCTTTGGGGACACATGATTGATTTGTTAAAGGAGGCTTTAGAGGTTGGAACAAAACTGAAGGATTTGAAATGCATGTTGGGGATCTAAATAGTTCTCATAATAAAGCTAGAGGAAATTTTGATTTTTTCACTAAGCCAAAGTCATCTGTGATTGAGTCATTTAGCTCTTATACCATAGAAGCTAAGATCCTTTACAAATCTCGCTTGACATATTCATTGAAATGTCAAAGATTTCGTTTGGGTCAAGGGTTAGCATATCATGGACATGATGAAAGTGACGTATCGAATAACAAAGGGAACATTCTTGCACTTCTAACATAGATTGCTGAAAATAATAGTGATGTGAGCAAAGTTATTTTAGGTAGTGCTCCGAGGAACAATCAAATAACTTCTCCTATGATCCAAGAGGACCTTATTAACTCTTGTGCAAAAGAAACTATTAGGCTTATTATTGATGATATTGGGGTGATTATTTTGAAATATTAGCTGATGAGTCTAGTGATGTGTCTCAAAAAGAACAAATGACCCTTTGCTTGCGTTATGTTAACAAAAAAGGGAAAATAAGTTGGAGGTTTCTTGGAATTGTGCATGTTAAGGATACGATGGCTTTGACATTAAAAAATGCAATTGAACTTTGCTTATGGATCATTCATCGAGTTTGTCAAGAGTTAGTGCTCAAGGTTATGACGGGGCTAGTGATATGGGGTGAGATTTAACGGTCTTAAAACTATGATCATGAATGAAAATCCTTCTACTTATTATGTCCATTGTTTTGCTCATCAACTTTAATTAACTCTTGTTGCGGTTGCTAAAGATAATGATGATTGTATTTGGGTTTTTGAGCAACTTGGAATTTTATTGAATGTTATTGGAGTTTCTTGCAAAAGAAGGGAGATGATTCGAGAGTTACAAGCTCAAGAAGTTCCAAAGGCATTAGATTTAGGTGAAATTGAGAGTGGACAAGGATTAAACTAAGAGATTGGTTTGCGTAGGCATGGTGATACTCAATAGGGGTCTCATTATAAAACAATTAACAATGTCACCTCATTGTATTCCATGATCAATAAGGTTATTATGAAGATTGGAACAAGTAAGGGTAATACGGAGGATCGTGTAAAAGCTATTGCTATTATGTCAACATTTGAGTCATTTGAGTTTGTTTTCATGTTACACTTGATGTCATAAATATTTGGACAAACGGAAAAATTATGTCAAGCTTCGCAAAGAGGGGACCGATATATTGTTAATGCCATGTCATTTGTCTCTTTGACTAAGGATCGATTGCAAACAATGGATAGGAAAGATTTTTGGAGATGGTTACTTCTTTGCCAAAGTTCCAAATCTACATCGTTTCGGGTTGAAATGTTTCTAAGTGTTATTGATTTGCAACTTCAAGAGTTTAACAATAGATTTGATGAGAAAAAATATGGAGTTGCTTATATGTATGTCTTGTTTGAATCCCATCAATTCATTTGCGGCATTTGATACACAAAAGTTGCTTAGGCTTGCCGAGTTTAATCCAAAAGAGTTCACATGTAATGATATGACAACACTTCGACATGAGCTTGAATATTTTATGATGACATGAGGAAAGATGCAAGGTTTGGAGGAGTGAAGGATATTAATGAACTTTCTATGATGCTTGTTGAAACAAAAAAGCATAATTCTTATAAAGTCGTTTACTTCCCCATAAGACTAATTAATTCTTCCGGTGGCAACGGCAAGTGTGGAATGAGTCTTTTCTTCGATGACTTATGTGAAGAACAAGTTGCAGAATAGTATGGGTAACCCACTATTGAATGATAGCATAGTCACAATGGATGTTTTTGTTCAAGTTAGTGATGATGATGTATTAAAATGTTTCCAAAGTATGAAAACTCGTAGGATGCTTTTGTTATAAATTAACATCCTATTTAGCTATTTTAGTTTGATATTTGAATTAATGTATTGAAATTTAAGTAAATGAATGTAGTTTCTTTTTATACCGGCTCCGAACCCATATAATTAGATTCTTTGGATCCGGCCCTGCTTTGAAATCAATGCATATATATATATATATATATATATATATATATATATATATATATATATATATATATATATATGATTAGCAAAGCATACAAATCAACTACATTAATCATAATATCTTTTAAGATAATTAGTGAAGCACCATAACATTTGTCTAACCTATGATATAAAATAGTATTAGGCCCTGTTCTTTTGGACTTATTTTCAGCAAAAATAAGTAAAAATGAGTTCAGTTCAGCAAAAATAAGTTCAGTTCAGCAAAAATAAGTAAAAATAAGTTTAGTTCAGCAAAAATAAGTAAAAATAAGTTCAGTTTAGCAAAAATAAGTTCAGTTCAGCAAAAATAAGTTCAGTTCAGCTAGAATAAGTTCAGTTCAACAAAAATAAGTTTAGTCTTGTCTAATGTTGTAATTATTATTTTTGTTTTCAATATTACTATTACTATTGTTATTATTATTATTAATATTATAATTATAATAATGATGAATTTGTATATTTTATTTTTTTATTTTTTATTTTTTTGTTTATTATTTATTATTTATTAATTATTATCATTATTATTATTATTATTATTATTTATTATTTATTATTTATTATTTATTATTATTATTATAATTATTTATTATTATTATTATTTATTATTTATTTATTTATTATTATTATTATTATTGTAATTATTTATTATTATTATTATTTATTATTTATTTATTTATTATTATTATTATTATTATTACTGTAATTATTTATTATTATTATTTATTATTTATTATTTATTATTATTTATTATTATTATTATTATTATTTATTATTTTATTATTTATTATTTATTATTTATCATTTATTATTATTATTTATTATTATTATTATTATTATTATTATTTATTATTATTATTATTTATTATTTATTATCTATTATTATCTATTATTATTTATTATTTATTATTTATTATTATTATTTATTATTATTTATTATTTATTATTTATTATTTATTATTATTATTTATTATTATTTATTATTTATTATTTATTTTTTTTTTTTTATTTTTTATTTATTATTTATTATTTATTATTTTTTATTTATTATTTATTATTTATTATTGTTTATTATTATTATTATTTATAATTTATTATTATTTATTTATTATTTATTATTATTTATTATTTATTATTTATATTTATTATTATTTATTATTTATTTATTATTTATTTTTATTATTTATTATTATTATTTATTATTTATTACTATTATTATTTATTATTATTATTATTTATTTTTTATTATTTATATTTTATTATTATTATTTATTATTTATTATTTATTATTTATTATTGTTAACATTATTTTTTATGATTTACTATTTATTATTTTTTATTATTAATATTATTTATTATTATTTATTATTTATTATTATTTATTATTATTATTATTTATTATTTATTACTATTATTTATTATTATTATTTATTATTATTATTATTTATTATTTATTATTTATTATTATTAATTTTATTTTTTTTATTATTTTTTATTATCTTTTTTTATTATTATTATTTATTATTATTTTTTATTTGTTATTTATTATTATTATTATTATTTATTATTTTTTATTATTTTTATTATTATTTATTATTTATTATTTATTATTATAACATAATAAAATAATAATAATAATAAGTATAGATAATATTATGTTAATATTTATTGATTATTATAATAATAAGTATTGATAATATTATGTTAATACAGTTTAGTTCAGCAAAAATAAGTTCAGTTCAGCAAAAATAAGTTCAGTTCAGCCAAAATAAGTTCAGTTCAGTTCAGAAAAAGTAAGTTCAGTTCAGCCAAAATAAGTTTAGTTCAGCAAAAATAAGTAAAAATAAGTTCAGTTCAGCAGAAATAAGTAAAAATAAGTTCAGTTCAGCAAAAATAAGTTCAGTTCAGCCAAAATAAGTTCAAAAGAACAGGGCCTTAATCAAATTATTATACCAATAAGCTAAAGCACTAGACAGTAATAACAACTTTTAGATTGATGGCATCCCCGGCCCAAACAATATTGAGGTCCTGTGCTGATGTCGAAAATTGCCCTTATAAAATATATGTTACGAGTTTCTAAATAGTTTCAAAAAATTCAAAAGCACAATTGTTTTAGAAAAAAATGCAGAATAACACCTACAAAATCTATCTTACGGGTTTCAAAATTTTCCAACAATCATGTCTCGTACAAATATAATAAACACATCCCATTCATTCAGTTTACACCGATAAAACACCACACCATAAAACCAAGATATATTTTTCAACAAACTTGCCTAAAGTAACAAATACTCAGATTCATAAAACCCGAATAAGAATTCACTAAAAACTCCAGATCCAACATAATTCCTTTTATAAAGAAAAAAGAGATTTAATAATGAGATTGAAGTAGCCAGAAATTGGTGTTCGTCAAGAAGGATGTATCCTATCTTGCATCCCTTCTCTCTCCATTTTCTCGGATTATACTTTTTCTAATTTGAATCTATTGATTATTTCTCTAACACCAACAAAAACAATAATATTTCAAGGGAATTGGTGATGTGATTTTTGATAGCTTTATAGGAGCAGCTTGTTAGTTGTAAGAGGTAAGGAGAGAGATAGAAAGTTAAGAGGGAGAGATAAAGTAGTATTGTTACTTGTTGTTTTAGAGAAAGTAGTATTGTTATCTGTTTTTTTAGTGCAAAGTACTGTTGTCTATCAGTATGTGATTTCACTCTTTGTTTAAAGGTTTTTTTTTTCCAAAATTTAGGGCCCCTCCAAAAATGAGGCCCTATTCTGGGTCCCATTTTGGACCTGTTCAGGGCCGGCCCTAATTAATGGAGTGAAAATTAAATAAAAAATAAAAACCATTATAATGTTTTTATATCATTGCACCCAAAAAAAAATATATAGTATTGCCTTTTTGGGTATTGAGCAGGAATCTATACTTTAAATTTTCGGTTAGAGTAATGTATTCGATCTTGTATACTTGTAGTTGGTAGGACTAATATTTTCTAAAAATTAGTTTATTGAAAAAAAAAAGTCAAATGAGAAAGAAGATCCTGCGGAGTGCTACCGGCCACTGACCAAGCAATACTTCGTCGTCCCTGTCCATGTTCGGCCATGTAGGAGGGATAAAGGAGATAAGAGGATGTATAATAGAATTCCTTCAATGGAGGAAACAATTATTGATATTATTGTATTAGGATGGAGATTGAGTTTTATGGTGCAAAGTTCTTTTCCATTGCTGGACTGTTCGAGCAACGAGATTTTGTTTCATTAATTCTTTTAATATTTTCTTGGAAATCGACGATTTGGTAATTGCAAATAAAGATTGCAGAAGTCAAAGAGTTGTCAATCTGTAACTTGGGGAAGTAGCGAAATTGAAAGGTTTTTTTTAGATTAAAGAAACAATTATGGAATTGAAGTTGGGAGGCGGGATTATGGAATTGATTTTGGGCCCCTACTACTCCTGGGCCCTAGGCTGTCGCACTCCCGACCTATGCTCAGGGCCGGCCCCGGCTCGTTTCCTCAATAATCACTAGTAGAATAATTGCTTATTGCGACGGTCGTGAAGTGACTCTATTGCAGCAACAATTCCTACCCGAAACCGCAGCAACAAGTATTTTTTTAATATTAAATATACTGGCCTATTGATGCGGTTTGTTCCGAAAACCGCAACAATAGATGCAGAGCAGGGTAAAAAAATATTTTTTTCATTACTCAAAGCGTAAATTTTTTGTAGTTATAGTACAATTATAATATAAACATAGCTACAACAATCTACTGCATAAACACCAATTACAAAAGAGACATAAAACTAAGAAAAACAAAAGAAAAAGAGAAACTAAATCTAAGAAAAACAAACTAAAAAATTCAGAAATTGTACGACAAATCAGTATATACAAAACCGAAAATCTAGAAGAATCTTTCCTAATTTAATTCAGTTTAAACTTAAAATCAACAAAATGACATGAAATTTTTTTTTTAAAAAAAAATGAAAATAAAGCTCACTCGTTGAAGCTTCTTCTGGAATTTTTGAGAGAGAGCCGAAATTTACTGCATTTTACTAATAACAAGAACAGTCGGATCCAAATCACTCAAAAATCAAATCCGGATCCAAATCACACGAAATTCGCTCAAAGAGAAACTAAATTTGAAAAACAAACTAAAAATCTGAAAAAGAAAAAACAAGTCGCCGGAGGTAAACTCACTCAGCCAATCCGTTCGCCGCTTATGGTTTGCTGTTGGAGAAACGGTGGCGAGCGACGTGTGGTTGTAGGCGTGGATTTTTCATTCCTTTAATACCTACACGCGGTGTGAGCGCGTTTATTTGACTACCACATTGTTAAGGTTTTATTAAAAATATGTTTTGAAGTCGCCATAATTCTTTGAAGAAAGAATCATAAACCTAATTGGATATTGAAACAGAAGGGACATCTTAGGGACTTATCCAATATAAATTTCCCCATCATGACTCCATAGATGGTCAGGAACTATATTGCCCATTGCTAGCCTCTACTAAATACCGATCCATAACAAATTTTATGCAAAAGAATAATCATATAACGTTTTAAGCACCCTAAAAACATTTAGTCTAGGTTGGTTCAAGAAATACATTAAAAAAAAGACTATATTTTTAGTGACAAGTTATTATGCAATCATATTACAAGGTTCCTAACAGGTTGTCCAATTTATCTGAATTAATTAGAACATTTCTTTAGGTCTTGTTTAACAATAAATACAAGGTGATAAATATTGCAATCAGGCATGAAAAATAATATGTTCATGAAAATAAATAAAAATATGAAAATAAAATACTGCAGGGAGTTGGTATAATATGTACAATACTTACAATCAGGGGAATATATTAATAACCTACATCATGAATAGAGTGTTAGTAACTTCAAGAAAATAATAAAAATAAATTAAGAAATAAAATAAAGTTCGTTAATTTAGTTGACCCTCAGAAATTATACCACCGTCTAGAGTCGTTGATTTGTACGGATCTTGGATTGAAAGGTGTACGAGTCTTAAAAAGATTTGTGTCTTGGATCAAGTAACAATAATATTGTTGTATTTTGTTTTGTAAAGTATGTACGTGTCGGTGTTGTTTGTTTAACGATGGTGCGGCAATAGCTATTAGGATTTAGGCTTTCATGATGAATTGTTTAGGTTGAATGGTGGTGGTGGGTTGACTTTCGATAAGAAGAATTAGGATGCAGTAGGATGATGGAAGAAGATGTAGAACAGGTGCCTTATAAAAGGAGTGATGTGGCGATGAAAAGTTGTGGGCTAATGCATTGATTTGTTGATGATGAATTAGAGGAGGTGTGAGATTATGATGTGTGTGTTGTATTTAAAGGTTTTCAAGGCTAGAATGAAGAACAAGATATGAACAAACAATAGGAACTTATTGTGACGTGGTAAACAAACCACTGCCTTGAAAACGAAATTCGGTGCAACCGGGGGTGCACAATTGTATTCACCGATTCGTTCCCTAAGGTATACACAACTCTCAACATACAATGTCACTCTTGGGTGTGAGATGGAGTTACTAGAACTTATGCCCAAAGAGATGAAGAAAAGAAGAGAGAGAGAAAGTGTATGTATCTATCAAAATCAGAAAAATGAATCATACTTGTAGGAGTAGAGAAGAAGAAGTAACATCTCAAAAGCAATCAAAAGACTCTAAGGAATCCAATGATAAAATAAATCCACTTTAAAACTCATGAAGATGAAGAAATGAAACTCCCATAATCAAGAGGAATAATGGAGAACATAAATTACCATCATAAGGATGAAAACCATCCTTAACCACGTAATTAAAAGGGGGTTACACAAAGCATCCCGGGAAGAAATTAAAATCCGGAAAAACCGCGACTTTGGGCATCCGCCCGATCGGGTCGGGCGACCCTTTCCGATCGGGCCCGAGACGAAAAAAGCCGAAGCTTCACAGGACGCCCGACTGGGCGAACCCCGCCCGATCGAGCAGAAACATCAAACTACGAGACTCCTGCCCGATCCAACCGGGCGCCGCTATTTTTGCCTGTTTTTCCATCTTTACTTCCAACAAATCGCCCACTAAAGATGAGAAAAGAAACCAAATCAGAGAAAGGAAATTTCTGGGCATAAGAGGAGATCAATACATAACATCCGGTGTTATATTTAAGTAAATTAAAACCAAATGTTTAGTGAAGTGGTACACTGACTTACAAGCTCAAGGGTGGACAAACCTTGAAACCCTTAAACTTTTGATCAGAGAGTGGACCAACCTTGAAACTCTGAAATTTAAGCCACGCCCCCCACAACACATACATCACTCCAAAAATCTAGTAAACTCCGCAAAGTGAACGCGTTTTAAGCCATGCGTTTACCTTAGTTTTCATGGAAGCTCTTGGAAACAAACTCAAGTTTCCATAGAAGATGGCGAGTCTTCACAACCATATAGGTGAATCCCTTGTGCTTCTCAATAGCACAAAACATCTCTTAGGATTCATTAAGAGTTTAAACAAACTCATCCTCCACAAAATTACAACGGTGGATTTCTCAAATGCTTAGCTAGAGCACCTACCACGTAAGTATAAATCCATTAAGAATTCTCAACGAATTCATCCTACTACAAACATTACAACACCAAATGCCATAGGGATGAAATATAAGTAATGCTAATTATATACTCTTTATGGGCTTAAGCCCCATCCCCCTCGACGAATCAAGAACATGGTTCCTTGCCAACCCCTTAGTCAAAGGATCCGCCAAATTTCTTTCGGACCTTACATAGTTCAAAGCAATGGCTCCATTCTTGAGTAATTGTCTCACCGAACTATGTCTAAGGCGTATGTGCCTCTTCTTACCATTATAATTGCTATCATTTGCAGCTTGAGAATCACAATGCAAAGAAACCGGGGAAGATCTTTCCCCCCACAATGGGATGTCGGCAAGAAGACTCTTAGCCAATCTGCTTCTTGACCTGCCAACTCAAGAGCAATGAATTCAGATTCCATGGTGGAGCGAGCTAAACATGGTTGTTTTGAGGACTTCCATGATATAGCACCTCCACCTAACATAAACACATAACCACTAGTAGAGACTACTTCATCATTATCGAATACCCAATTAGCATCACAAAAACCTTCCAAGACATTAGGAAATCGATTAAAATGCAAACCAATTTCCCGGTGCCCTTAAGATACCTTAGTAACCGATAAAGTGCATTCCAATGTTCACTAGTAGGAATATGAGTATAACGACTTAATCTACTTACAGCATAAGCAATGTCGGGACGTGTGCAATTCATCAAAAACATTACACTCCCTATTACCTTAGCATATTGCACTTGTGACACACTAGGACCCTTGTTCTTCATGAGGCTTACACTTGCATCATATGGAGTCTTACATGGCTCCACATCATAGCAATTGAACTTCTTTAAGATTTTCTCCACATAGTGAGATTGATTCATTGAGAAACCATCCTTGAGCTTGGTCAACCGGATACCAAGGATCACATCGACTTCACCTAAATCCTTCATTTCAAACTTAGTGAGAGAAAATCTTTAGTGTAATTTACAACCTCAAGGTTAGTACCAATAATAAGCATGTCATCAACGTAAAGACAAATAATAACACAAGAGGAATCCAAAACTTTAGAATATACACAAGAGTCCGAAGAATTAGTCACAAAACCATCACTCTTAAGAGTACTATGAAACTTTTCATACCATTGCTTAGGAGCCTATTTCAAATCATACAAAGACTTCCTAAGCCTACACACCTTGTGTTGTTGACCCTTAACCATAAAACCTTCCGGTTGAGTCATATAAATCTCTTCATCAAGATCACCATTAAGAAAAGCCGTTTTAACATCCATTTGATGAACCACTAAGTCATGAATCGCCGCTAAAGCAACCAAAGTCCTAATGGTGGCAATCTTAGTCACGGGTGAGTAGGTATCAAAGAAGTCTATACCCTGTTTTTGAGTGAAACCTCTAATAACAAGTCTAGCCTTAAACTTATCAATAGAGCCATCGGGTTTCTTCTTCTTAGTAAAGATCCATTTACAACTTATGGGTTTAGACCCTTTAGGTAAATCACATAAGTCCCAAGTATGATTAGACATGATTGAATCTAATTCACTTTTAATGGCCTCTTTCCAAAAACTAACATCTATGGATTTCATAGCCTCACTATAAGTCTTTGGGTCTTCTTCTAATAGAAATAAAGAAACAACATTTTCACTCAAACAATTCACATCAAAATTCTCAACAAGAAAAGTGGTCAAGAAATATGGTCCAAAGGTAGTCTCTACTCTAACCCTCTTACTCTTCCTAGGTTGTACTCCTTCTACTACCAAAGGAGGAGGAGGAAGATTACTAGAACTAGGCATAGAATCATCTAAGGACACATCAATACTTGACTCATTCATATGCATAGAAGATGATGATGATGATTTCAAAGGGAAAGTATGCTCAAAGAAAACTGCATCTCTAGATTCACAAATAGAATAATCACTCAAAAGCATGAACCTATATGCGGCACTAGTATGAGCATAACCAATAAACACACAATCAAAAGTTTTAGACCCAATAGTAGTTTTCTTAAAATCTGGAAAAGCAACTTTAGCTAAGCACCCCCACACTTTCAAAATACTCATGTTAGGTTTATAACCTTTCCAAAGTTCATAATGTGTTTTATCCAATTTCTTATGGGCCACTCTATTGAGTACATAACAAGCGGATAGAACCGCCTTTCCCCACATGTTGTCGGATAATCCGGAACTTAAAAGCATTGCATTCATAGTTTCTTTTAAAGATCTATTTTTTCTTTTGGCAATACCATTTTGTTGTGGAGTGTAAGGGGAGCTTAGCTCATGGATGATACCATTGGCTTCACAAAATTCTTTTAAAGTCCATTTTCCATATTCACCACCTCTATTGGTCCTAACCCTTTTAATCTTAAGATCAAGTTGATTTTCAACCTCGGCTTTATACTTTAAAAATGCACTTTCGGCCTCATCCTTAGTTTTCAAAAGATAAACTTTAGTGAACCTTGAAAAATCATCAACAAAAGTTATGTAATAATTTTTCCCTCCTTTACTAGTAGTGCAATTTTAAAGTCCGCTAAATCCGAGTGAATCAACTGTAGCAATTTATTCTTGATACAACTTGCTTGAAAGGTTTCTTAGTATGTTTGGCCTTAACACAAATAGGACATTTAGAGGCTTTGTCAATTTGATCAAAACAAATTAAGTCCATGTCCTTTAGTTTTTTTCATATAAGAAACATTTAAATGTCCTAAACGATTGTGCCAAACATCCATAAACTCAACAATATAAGCAAAAGAAGTACTTTCATTATTATTCAAAAAATTCATCACAAACAATCCTCCACTAAGGTAACCTTTCCCAACAAAGTCTCCATTCTTAGTGATAACAATCTTGTCCGGCTCAAAGACAAGCTTTAAACCGGCTTTGTTGAGAAGGGCACTCGAAACAAGATTCCTCCTAAGGGAGGGAACATACAAGACATTATTCAAAAACAAATTTTTTCCAGAAGTGAGTTTAAGGTGGACCTTCCCTTTGCTAAGAACTCCCGCGGTGCTACTATTTCCCATGTAAACATGATCTCCATCGGTAGCATCTTCAAAGTCCGTCATGAGAGCCTTGTTAGAACAAATATGCCTTGATGCTCCCGTGTCCAAGATCCACTCTACCTTTTTCTCCACCAAGTTGGCTTCGACTACTGCCGCGGCTATCACATCATCCTTTTCAGCAAGATTGGCTTGGGAGGCACCATTCGAGTTGTTCTTGCGGTGGACACATTGATAGGCCTTGTGTCTCATCTTTCCACACACATAGCATGCTCCTTTGGTCTTTTGAATCTTGTTGTTAAAAGTGAAATTCCCTTTGTTTCCATTATTCATCTTCTTACCTTTGAACCTGTTTCTAGCCATAGGATCATTAGATTCAACCAAGTTAGCTTTAGAAGAATTCAAAGAGAGAGAATCAAACTTATCTTTGAGGCGGTTGGCCTCCTCGTTCCTCATGTGACCAATAAGCTCTTGAAGGTTCATGTCCTTCTTGTGCTTCAAAGAGTTTCGGTAGTCATTCCATGAAGGTGGGAATTTCTCCAAAAGCACGTTGGCTTAAAGAGTCTGACACATTTTCATCCCTTCACCAAGGATATCGGTGACAATGTTCTCATAGTCATGAACTTGATCCATGATGGATTTGTCATCCGTCATCTTGAAATTAATCCACTTACCAACAACATATTTCTTCTTACCGGCATCATCGGCACCATACTTCTTTTGCAAAGTGTCCCAAATGGACTTGCTTGATCGATTAGTGATAAGGAGATCAAATAAGATTCCACTCACATGATGGAGGATATGAGCTCGAACAAGCTTGTTGTCTTTCTCCTTCTTGGTTAATGCATCGACCGCTTTCTTGAGATCCTCCGCCGAAAGGGAGGCATCCGGGGATACCGCCTTGCTTGCTTCAATTGCTTCAATCACATCCTCATAGAGGACATAATCAATTTCAAGTTGCTCAAAAAAGATCAACAATTTTTGTGACCATCTCTTATAGTTCTTGCCATCAAGAGGCTCCAACTTAGAGATGTCGGGAAGAGTCTTGTTCAACATTGGATTAGCCAAAACAATCGACATAATATCTCGTTTTCAAATTGTTGTATTTAAAGGTTTTCAAGGCTAGAATGAAGAACAAGATATGAACAAACAATAGGAACTTGTTGTGTCGTGGTAAACAAACCACTGCCTTGAAAACGAAATTCGGTGCAACCGGGGTGCACAATTGTATTCACCGATTCGTTCCCTAAGGTTTACACAACTCTCAACTCACAATGACACTCTTGGGTGTGAGATGGAGTTACTAGAACTTATGCCTAAAGAGATGAACAAAAAGAAGAGAGAGAGAAAGTGTATATATCTACCAAAATCAGAAAAATGAATCATACTTATAGGAGTAGAGAAGAAGAAGTAACATCTCAAAAGCAATCAAAAGACTCTAAGGAATCTAATGATAAAATAAATCCACTTTAAAACTCATGAAGATGAAGAAATGAAACTCCCATAATCAAGAGGAATAATGGAGAACACAAATTACCATCATAAGGATGAAAACCATCCTTAACCACGTAATTAAAAGGGTGTTACACAAAGCATCCAAGGAAGACATTAAAATCCGGAAAAACCGCGACTTTGGGCATCCGCCCGATCGGGTTGGGCGAGCCCTACCCGATCGGGCCCTAGACGAACAAAGCAGAAGCTTCATAGGACGTCCGACCGGGCGAACCCGCCCGATCGGGCAGAAACAGCGAACTACGAGACGCCCCCCCGATCGGGCGGCTTCTACCCGGTCCAACCGGGCGCCCCTATTTTTCCCCGTTTTTCCATCTTTACTTCCAACAGTGTGTAGGATGGAATAGGTTGATGATGATGAGTGAATGTGTGTCGAGGGATTTTTGGTATTGTTGTGCGAGTGAGGGAGGTCGAGAGTAGAGAGTGCCGTGGGAGATTATCAGGTGAGGAGAGATTAATGTGAGATGAGTGTATTATATAGTGTAGGTAGGTAGTTGAGTTGCAATAGGTTTCCGAAAGAATTACTTGTTAAAATGATTTTAGAAAAGAGTTAGATAAAAACACTTTGGGAAAAGATTATTTTTATAAAAGATATTTTTATTAATGAAACTAATAAATATTAATTAATTCTTATTAATTAAAATGGGCTAAAAAAGGTGTTTTAGAAATTGGGCTTTCACAAAACTATTTCTAAAAGGTTTTAGAAGATGGGCTTTTAAATGGTTATTTTAAAATGTTTTAAAAAGTGGATTTAGTAAAACTATTTATAGAAAAGGGTTTTTAGAAATGGGTGAATAAAAAGAGTCAGAAAATGGTTTTGGGCTTAAAACATTTTATTTTAGACTCTTTTTGTTATTCTTTCCTTGATCCGGACCAATTGGAGCGGGGTATTAGTCATCGTAGGGTACTAAATGGGGAGACAACAGAAACCCCCACTTTGACTGAGGTTTGTAAAACCGAAAGTCAAAGTATACGTGTCGGGACGGAGAATGATTATAGATGCTTTGCAATCCAAAATCACTTTTTTGCGCCGGTACCTGAAAACAAGCAAAAGCTTCAGGAACAGGCATGTGTGAAGCATATTTGCAAATATGCAAAAATGAGATGGTGTGAAAGAAGGTATCATGAGCTAATTCTGGCCCGGCTCATGTCGGAGTTATGGTGTCTCGATTGATAATAGTTCACGGACCTGGTGTTGGTATGTCGCCTCTTTGATTAATGATTGTCCGCAGACCTTGCGGTGGTATGTCACCTCTTTGATTGATAATGGTCCGCAAACCTGGCGGTGGTATGTCGCCTCTTGATTGAAGGTGGTCCGCAGACCAGGCGGTGGTATGTCGCCTCATGATTGAAGGTGGTCTGCAGACCAAGCAGTGGTGTGTGGCCTCTTGATTGAAGGTGGTCCGTAGACCAGGCGGTGATATGTCGCCTCTTGATTGAAGGTGGTCTGCAGACCAGGCGATGTATGTCGCCTCTTGATTGAAGGTGGTCCGTAGACCGGGGCGATTGTCTCCGCTCGTTGTTGTCTTTATACCCGTTAAATGCAATGAACACAAGCATGCAAACGAGAAAGGAGTAACTTCAGAAAGTTCATTCGCTTAAAAGCGAGAAAGAAGTGTATAACTTACGAAAAAGTTAATTCGCTTAAAGCGAGGAAGAAAAGCATAACTTACGAAAAGTTCATTCGCTTAAAAGTGAGGAAGAAAATAACAAATTACAAAAAGTTTATTCGTATGAAATGGATTATTCGAGGTAGATCAATTTGGGTTAAAAGCAATTGGAATAGGAATAAGTTGCGAAAAGTTCATTCGCTCAAAGCAAGAAGGAATAACTTGCGAAAAGTTCATTCGCTCAACAACGAGAAATATAACTTACGAAAAGTTCATTTGCTAAAAAGCGAGAGATATAACTTACGAAAAGTTCATTCTCACGAAAAGTTCATTCGCTAAAAAGCGAGAGATATAACTTACGAAAAGTTCATTCGCTAAAAAGCGAGAAATATGACTTTCGAAAAGTTCATTCGCTAAAAAGCGAGAAGGGATAGGACATACTGATGACCTAAACTATGATGATATAATGTAAGTGTTCAAGCGTGTGACACTAGATCGCATAATGTGTATAATATGTGTGTGTATGTGTGACTCGATGATTGATGCTAGGATCCTATGGCTAAGGATGATGGATGCATGCAATGATTGGCATAGTGTTTGTATAATGCGAGATGCAAATGCAGAGATATGACACTAATGCATATGATATGATGCTTTGTTGTTCCTATAAGCTCAGTTTTTCATCTAGAAAGCTGTTTTTTTAAAGTGGAGAAATGTGAAGCCCCCAAGGATGATCCATGTAGGTCATGATCAATTCGAAATGCGTTATAGTTGTTACAGTCCTAAATGAGCCCATAAAACAGTTATAATAATCTCGTATGGGTTTGGTGCCCCTAATATTTTGTATGGACTCATAATGAAATCCTGATCAATGGAGCCTAATGATCTTCTATGCAGTCAATGGATTATATATTCGATTTGGAGTACATTATAGAACAAGCTTTTGTAGCGCTTGAGTTGAATATGCTTCGAGGTTTGTATATCAATGGCCTAAGTGAGCCCATAAAGTAGGTACAATCTTGTATCAGTGTGGGTTTTAAAACCCAAGATTTCATGTACGGACTCGTAATAAAGTCCTCATTACAATATGCTTAGACTTGGAGCCTATGATTTTCTGTGTGGACCAGTGATGAAGCCCCCAGTAAGAGAGAGTTGATGAAGTATTCGGCTTGATTGCTTGATTTTGAAGATATCTCGTCACGCTTAGCGGAAGTTCCGATCAAAGATTCCATACAGGGTTCCTAAGGTGAAAAAGACAAGAAAGACCAAAGAAAGGAACACTCAAAAGATGAGGCGCGGTCATAGCGCTGAGTGTTGAAAGGTTATGCTAAAGTTGGCTTAGAAGCGATAAAGTAGCTGAGAAAACTGCAAGGGATAAGAATAAGAAGAGGACGGAGCCATAATGAATTGACTCACGCAATAAAATAGGTTAACGATGCAGGTTCAAATCCCAGTCTAGTTGTAAGGGTATGGATGAGCATTGAAAATTCATGATTTTTTGGGTGATCCCAGTATAGGCCTAGGCCAGCCTTAAAAAATATGTTTTTAATTAAAATGACCGGGCCTCAAAAGAGGTTGCCTACGTATCCACGATGGAATCAGGCCAGTCGTAGCTCTTAGCATTTTAATAGGTGGCCTAGCGTTTTGCTTTGGAGCCATTTGCAATGAATTAGGCATTGATTTAGAAGAGGTGCAAGGGTGGATAATGATGCAGGTTTGAAAGCGGTCGGACCTCAAGGTGAGGTTTCCTACGTATCTTTAGCAGAAACAGACCATTCGTAGTTAAGGCAGATGAATGAGAAGATGCCATGACTTTTGCCTAAGTCGCCCTTATGGGTTTTCGACCTAGCGGGCTTGGGTTTGTCTTTTTTTGGGCTTATTGGGATATGATATGCATGTTATTTGAGTGAAGGTTTATCAGAGGTATGATTTGGCTTGTAATGATTTTTGGTTGTTGGGGTCAAGGCCTTTGATTTTCGACGTTTACAATTGAATGTTTAAGGTTTTGAAAAGAAAGTACTTTTGACAAAGCTATTGATGGTCTTATTTGCAACACTTTTTTTTTATTCAATATTTTTGCACTTCTTTTTATATTTTTTTTTTCATATTTCCATTTTGCTTCTTTTTTTATTTTTGTTTTTTCTTGCTCTTTTTTACTTGCCTTTTACATTAAAAGGTTGTCAAATTTACCTCCCACGAGGTAGGTTAAAAGGAGAGGGGTGTTATGTATTTAGGTTGAAATGGAGGAATAGTTGTAGTGAAGGGAGGAATGTGATAAGAGGTTTTTAGTGTGTCGTTAAGGCACCAAAAATCGCTTTTCAAACAATACCTATAAAACCTAACAAGCAATTACTAAGAACGTAGTAAAGGCAAGTCAAGGGTCGATCCACAGGGAAAAAGGGATTAATTAAAGTCTATCAAGTCTAAATTACTTACTTGAAGGGTTTTTGGGGGTTTAAAATGATTTAGTATCTACTAATGACTAACTACTATCAAAGTACTAGCAAGTAATATGAGATGAAAATATGAATAAGGAAGACACTAGAGTTAAGGTTACTAGTATGGATCAAAGCGGACAACAATTATTAATGCAATTGTGATTCAAAGGCAACGATTACGCAAGGTTTAGTTTTCGAGTTCTCTCTCGAATGGTCCTCGAGAATGATCGCTTAGTCAATCAACTAAATCCTCTCTCGAATGGTCTTTAGTCAATTGATTAAGAGATTCGATGAATTTGGAAAACCCCTAATATAGGATCCCCTTAATTTCTACCCAATATCTTGGCCTAGAAATTAAGTTGATTCATGGGGATGATAAAAGAGTTCATAATTCAATTAAGAACATTTGAAATCAAAATACCAAAGCATAAATGTGATCAATATCTATCCTAAGGCCTCAAAACACCAAGATCAATGCATAAACATCATTGAATCATCACAATCACATTAACAATACATTAAAACTGTAATCCATACTTTCACCCTAACCCTAGATAGGGAACTACTCACTAATCATGGATTCTAAGCAATAAAACATGAAATCTATGACTAATCTAGGGCTAAACATGATTAAGATATAATTAATCTAATGACAATGACAACTATGAAACTATAATAAATTAGATCTAACAAAAGGGAAGAACAAAGAATAGCAATGAAAAGAGATAATAAAAACTGAAACTTTGAAATTAAATCGAATAAAAGTACCTTCAATGTTGTAGAAATCACAAACTATGATCTATTATCTCAAACCTTGATCAAAAACTAAGTGTTTATCTCTCTAAAGTAAGCCCTAATAATATTCTCTAAACTCCAAAATAAAGCATCCGTTTCTCCCCCTCTCAAAACTCTTCCCCTTAATGCCTAAAAAGAATACAATTTTTACGCGGAAACAAGAGGTGCGGGCGCACCAATGCTACTAACTCAGATGGCCGAATTTCGCTGGGAAGGTGCGGGCGCACCATGGAGGTGGTGCGGGCGCACCTAACTGACTGTCAATAAGGACGCCAAATCTGTGGGCGGTGCGGGCTCACCATGATCTGGTGCGGGCGCACCAATGTGTGCGGGCAGTGCTAGGAGGGTGCGGGCACACCATGGAGCTCAAATCAAGCTTCCTTTATTCCATTTTCACGCGTGCAAATTCCTCGAAACTCCCGCCTATTACCGTATCTCCCAACTCTTGACGTTATAAAAGATCATACCTGCAATCAAAGCACGGGAAAACACGGTGAAAGTAAATGTACTAGAAATCCAGTCAAAATTGACCGAAAATCTAGCGAAATGGCACAATGATCAACAATGATCAAGTGAAGGGAAGAGAGAGAGAAATGAGGAAAAAAAGAGGGAAGAAAAGGGTATAAAGAGGATCAAACTAAACCAAAAAGAGCTCATAAAGTACGTTAGAAGCGCACTTATCAAACTCCCCCAAGCTTAGCAATTTGCTTGTCCTCAAGTAAACCAAGAATGAGAAAGAAAGAAGAGAAGTGTGAAAAAGAGGAAAAAGAAAAATCATGCAACAAACTAATCTAAATGCTCTAAAAGCAAAGCTACAAATATGACATGCAAGCTAAATGAATTCATAACAAGATTTAGGTGACCAACCAAACACAAGAGGGAAGATGATTAGGAAGCACAAGAGTGACTTAAGGGATCTAATCGACCGATCAACCGAGTCCCCTTGAAAGTAGGCTTTCTAAAAGTGATTACTCACTCTTCTCCACTTCCAAGTCCCGAGTTTGACTCCCCCCTAGGGATGCTCAACCATAATAGCTCGCTTCTACCACATTTCGATGACCCTCATCTTGACTTGCACAAAATCTCTCCCGCCATTACTAATCGACCAAGTCCAATCTAGAAGTCAAAAGGGACTTTGTTTAGGTTGTAACGGGGCTAGGTTAAAGGGTGTGGATAACAATTTAGGAATCTGGTGCAAAAAGGTTAAAGTGGAGTACACAATAGGGGGTAAAAATTCCCCCAAGCTAGTCCAAACACCAACTCAAAACGAAATCTCGCACATCTTTGATTATCACTTTGATTTACTTTTTGAAACATTGATTTCACTTTTTGAACACATAAATTTGCTCTTTCTTTCTTTTCAATAGAAATCCACATGAAGCACTAAGAGCATTCTTTCTTTCTTTTATTTCCTTTGTCTTTCCTTTCTCACAATTTTCCTCAACTTTTGCAATTATACACACACAACAATTCACTTTCAACCAAAGACTCAGTATCAAAATAACTCAACTCCAGACAAACTAGACATGTACTCCACTTTGGGGAAAGTTTGGCCATGACTTATTATGAGGGTTAAGCAAAACTAGGATAGAAAGGCTCAAATGGGTTGAGAAGCGGATAATTATGCCGGTATAAAAGCTTTTTGGCTTTTGAACTCCTAATTCTAGCAAAATGAAACGCCCTAAATCATCCTTCTATAGGCTCGGTCTTATGCAATCTTGGGGAGCTAAAATACAAGTCACAAGTTAGGCGATCAATGGTGAGGGTTGTAAATGAGTCTTACGAGGTTCGTGGCCCTCCTTCGGGGTTCATCGCACAAGGGATAAGGCAATCCAAGCAACCACCTCGCCTAATTTCAAAAAGACTCTACCAAAAGTTACCGATCTCAAAGATCACCTAAAGTCACAACAAGGCTTCCAAAACCATCAAGTCAAATGCAAAGAAGGTCTTCCAATCAAGTTATGAACACTCTTAGCAACATATCGTACATGCAACCAAACTAAACTAAATGCATAAAAAGAAAGTAAGAAATGAAAAAGAATTTTTTTTTTTTTGATTGTTTTTTTTTTTTTTTTTTTACAAACCTATCATGTAAATACCCTAATATGAACCTAATTAACATGCAAATATACTAATATGAACCTAATTACAAAGAAGAGGAAGAAAATTTTGAGATAGAGCGAACACATGCTAACTCCCCCAAGCTTAATACAAACGCCGTCCTCGGAGTTGACAAGCAAAGAGAAAGTAGGGGTGGAGGTAAGGGGTTTGAACTCTACCTTGGGAGGAGGCTTAGAACTCTCCTCTTTGTCAGTGGATGTAGTAAGAAACTCAAATGTTTCTTCATGTGCCTCCTCAACAGTAGTGCTATCAGGAAGCATGGAGAACTCATTCACCTCTTCCATGTCCAAGCTCGAGGCATCGGTAATAGAAGCATAGTGCTTGTCCCCGGTGTCTACTACTTTCTCAAAATCTTCCATCTCACCCTCTACTAGATTGACCCGACAAACTTTCTCTACCATGGGTCTCTTAAAAGTCTTTGAGAACTCGAACACAACCCTCTCATTGGCTACCTCGACCGTGATTGTATCATTTTTGCAGTTTATCATGGCACCCAATGTCTTAAGAGCTTCCCTTCTAAGAATGAGAGGAGTCTCCGGATCTTCCTCCATATCCATTACTACAAAATCGCATGGCACAAAACACATGCCCAACTTGTATTGGCACATCCTCCAACTCACCATGTGGCACTCTCACAGTTCGATCCGCCAATTGAATAGTCTTTCGCGTAGGAAGAAGAGGAAGATTTAGGTGCTTAGCTATGGATAGAGGCATCAAACTCACACTTGCTCCTAAATCGGCCAATGCTCCTTTAGGCTCCAAGTCACCTATCTTCACCGGCAAGGTGAAGCTTCCGGGGTCTCTTTACTTCTTGGGCATGGCACATTCCACTAGAGCACTTACTTGGTATGGCAAGGTGATGAGCTCATCTTCTAGTTTCCTTTTGTTGGAGAGGATTTCCTTCAAAAACTTAGCATAAGCCGGCATTTGAGACATTGCCTCAAGGAAAGGAATGTTGATTTGAAGGCCTTTTATTACATTGTGGAACTTGGAGAACTTATCACTCAATTTCCTCTCCACCAACCTGTAAGGGTATGGAACCGGTGGCACATAAGTCTTAGGTGGTGAAGATGATGACAATGAAGCTTTATCACCAACATGGACTTGTGGCTCTTTTTTTTCACATTCTCCCCTTTCTCACCCTCCTCAACTTCATCTTTCTCAACAAGTTCAACTTTTTCTTCCTTCTCTACCTCCTCATTAGGCATCTTGGGACCTTCATAACTAGTTCCCGACCTCAAATGGATGGCTTTGGCTTGATGGAGGTTGGGGTTAGGAATAGGTTGGCCCGGAAGTTGATTTGTGGGAGTAGAAGGATTTTTCTCGACTACTTGGGCAATTTGGGCTTCAAGCATTTTATTATGGGCTTGTAGCTCTTGAAACCTTTGCTCATGGTTTTGGAGGATTTGGTTCATGGATTGAAGTTGTTGGAGAATTTGGAGAGAGGTTGGATCGGGAGATGGAGTGGGTTCGGGATTTTGTCTGGGGAATAGAGGGTTAGAGGGAGGTTTTTGGGCATTGGCTCTTTGATGAGGAGTTTGGTAGACATTAGAACCTTGTGAGGACGAACCGCCTTGATTGCAGTTCTGGTTATACCCTTGCACATACCCTTGGTGTTGAGCTTGGTTGTACCCTTGTTGAGGTTGATTCCATCCTTGTTGAGGTTGGTTGAAGCCTTGATTGTAGTTTTGTTGGGGTTGTTTCCAACCTCCTTGTTGATTGCTTCTATACCCTTGGTTTCCTTGGTAACCATCTCCTCTAGAGTTGATTGCCGCCACATGCTCCGAATTTGTACCTCCACAATAAGATGTATCATGATTAGTACCTCCACAAATATCACAAGAAAAAGAATTTACCTGTGATGGATTAGATGATGCGAGGTTGATCTTGGAGAGCTTCTTGTCAAGTTGATCCATCTTAGCTTGAATTTGATCCATGGTATCTAATTCAAACTTTCCACTCTTCTTAGGTTGAGCACCTCTTCGACGTCCACCCCATGAATAGTTCTTAATTACTTCTTCAATGGTGGACTCAAGTTGATCTTGCGGGATCTTAGAAAGTTGACCTCCCGCTCCAGCATCAAGGTTGGCACGTGATATAGGATCAAGGCCATCATAGAAGAATCGCATGAGTAGATTCTTGGTGAACTCATGGTGAGGGCACGAACGGCTCATCTCCTTGAACCGCTCCCAAGCTTCCGCAAGTGTTTCATCGTTCTCTTGCTCAAATGAGGAGATCTTCCTCCTTATGTCTGCCGTCTTCCACTCCGGGAAGTACTTCTTCAGAAAAGCCATTGTGACTTCCTCCCACGTAGTGAGGGAGTTAGCAGGTAAACTCTTGAGCCATGATTTTGCTTTTCCGGTAAGAGAAGACCGAAACAAATGCATCTTGATGTAATCTGGAGAGACGTCATTTGTGGTTATCATGGCACAGATCTCAAGAAACCTGTCAAGATGGTCCAGAGGATCTTCATCCGACCCTGCACAGAATTGCTCTGCCTTCACCATCCGAGTGAACTGAGGGTGAATGCTGAAATTTGTAGTAGTGGTGGGGAGTCGAATACCACCTTGAAGAACATAGGAACCCGGATTTCCGAAATCCCTAAAGAGTTGTGGATTTGCTTCACCCATTTCTGACTGAACTTCGCTTGTTGTACTTGAGGCTGGTGAAGATGGTTCGGAACCCAAAGACAAATCTTCCAAATTTTTCCGAAGCTTTCGCAATGTACGGTCAATTTCTGGATCTAGAGGAAAGGTGGGTGAACCGTGAGCTCTTCTTCTCATGTAACAACAACAAAGCCAAGTAGAGGATTAGCAAATAACAACCACAGTCAAAAAGAAAAGAAAAATCAACTAAGCAAAGCTAAACTAAAATAAACTTCAATTAATAGCACAATTTCCCCGGCAACGGCGCCATTTTGATAAGAGGTTTTTAGTGTGTCGTTAAGGCACCAAAAATCGCTTTTCAAACAATATTTATAAAACCTAACAAGCAATTACTAAGAACGTAGTAAAGGCAAGTCAAGGGTCGATCCACAGGGAAAAAGGGATTAATTAAAGTCTATCAAGTCTAAATTACTTACTTGAAGGGTTTTTGGGGGTTTAAAATGATTTAGTATCTACTAATGACTAACTACTATCAAAGTACTAGCAAGTAATATGAGATGAAAATATGAATAAGGAAGACACTAGAGTTAAGGTTACTAGTATGGATCAAAGCGGACAACAATTATTAATGCAATTGTGATTCAAAGGCAACGATTACGCAAGGTTTAGTTTTCGAGTTCTCTCTCGAATGGTCCTCGAGAATGATCGCTTAGTCAATCAACTAAATCCTCTCTCGAATGGTCTTTAGTCAATTGATTAAGAGATTCGATGAATTTGGAAAACCCCTAATATAGGATCCCCTTAATTTCTACCCAATATCTTGGCCTAGAAATTAAGTTGATTCATGGGGATGATAAAAGAGTTCATAATTCAATTAAGAACATTTGAAATCAAAATACCAAAGCATAAATGTGATCAATATCTATCCTAAGGCCTCAAAACACCAAGATCAATGCATAAACATCATTGAATCATCACAATCACATTAACAATACATTAAAACTGTAATCCATACTTTCACCCTAACCCTAGATAGGGAACTACTCACTAATCATGGATTCTAAGCAATAAAACATGAAATCTATGACTAATCTAGGGCTAAACATGATTAAGAGATAATTAATCTAATGACAATGACAACTATGAAACTATAATAAATTAGATCTAATAAAAGGGAAGAACAAAGTATAGCAATGAAAAGAGATAATAAAAACTGAAACTTTGAAATTAAATCGAATAAAAGTACCTTCAATGTTGTAGAAATCACAAACTATGATCTATTATCTCAAACCTTGATCAAAAACTAAGTGTTTATCTCTCTAAAGTAAGCCCTAATAATATTCTCTAAACTCCAAAATAAAGCATCCGTTTCTCCCCCTCTCAAAACTCTTCCCCTTAATGCCTAAAAAGAATACAATTTTTACGCGGAAACAAGTGGTGCGGGCGCACCAATGCTACTGACTCAGATGGCCGAATTTCGCTGGGAAGGTGCGGGCGCACCTATGATATGGTGCGGGCGCACCTAACTGACTGTCAATAAGGACGCCAAATCTGTGGGCGGAGCGGGCGCACCATGATCTGGTGCGGGCGCACCAATGTGTGCGGGTAGTGCTAGGAGGGTGCGGGCACACCATGGAGCTCAAATCAAGCTTCCTTTATTCCATTTTTGCGCGTGCAAACTCCTCGAAACTCCCGCCTATTACCGTATCTCCCAACTCTTGACCTTATAAAAGATCATACCTGCAATCAAAGCACGGGAAAACACGGTGAAAGCAAGTGTACTAGAAATCCAGTCAAAATTGACCGAAAATCTAGCGAAATGGCACAATGATCAACAATGATCAAGTGAAGGGAAGAGAGAGAGAAATGAGGAAAAAAAGAGGGAAGAAAAGGGTATAAAGAGGATCAAACTAAACCAAAAAGAGCTCATAAAGTACGTTAGAAACGCACTTATCAGAATGCCTCTTTTATGCCAATTTGTTCATTGTCTTTATTAAAATAGTCACGAGAATTAGAAATTCCTTTCTTTTAAGGCGACAATTATGATTTTCATTGATGCTCATTAATGCAAGGTTAGGAAATGAATATTCATTTATTAATTGAAAATTATGAGTACATGCAATAAGAGGAAAAATCCTATATTAGACTAGGCAAAATGAGAGAGATGAAATAGAAAATGAAATCCTAAGTCTAGACTCCTACGTCACGTGACAAGACGGCTTCATTGCTTCGATCTTCATGAGGTCTATTTCTAAGTGAAAAGAGATGAGGTGTATATATTTGTTTATGTTGATTGGACCTAAGCGAGTCCAAGTATTTTAATGAGCTATCGAGCTCAGAGATGTGTTTGCTTCAATGGCATTGAGGTCATGGTCTCCGGCATTTTTTGCAGCAGTAGGGAGTGTAAGCCTCCCCTCGTCTATCATATCCTGGATAACCTCTTTTAACTTTTTGCAGGAAGCACCTCTGTGGTATTTGTAATAGGCATCCTTATCCCATGTTAGTCCTTTTTTATTTTTATGAGGGTCTGGAGTGGGCCCAATAGGAGAAATTGCACCTTTAGCATGAAGGTGGTGAAAAGTAACCTCATAACTCATGTCTAGCGAGGTATACTTCCTTTGCGATTTCTTTTTAGGCCTGATGGCATTATTTATAGGTCTATATGAAAAGTGACATGAAGGTTCTTAGAAGGTATTCCAATCGGAGTAACAGTGAAGTCCGACTTGATCGAAGGCCTGACAATTGAGCTATGTGGTATGATGTTGTTTAGGTCATTGATCCTTTGTGGGTCATCTACCATTGTATCGAAGCTATCTAGTGCCTCGTAATCTGCACTGCAAATCTCTTGAAGAACCATGTAGTTTGCCTCTAGTCTGCCAACACATGCTATAAGATCTACTAGCATACCCTTCAACTCATCGCTTTTTCTTGAAATGTGTTTGTCATATTGTATGTTTCCTGTAATGGATCATCCATCGGGAGATTAGAAATGGAGTGATGATGGAAAGAGAGAAATGGAATGAAAGAATGTATGTTTGGTTAAAAGTTGAGCTTTCAGGAACAAATTTGAATATCCTAAATGAAAGATGATTTTTATTTTTATTTTTTTGTTTTTCCGAATGCACCTAAACATAACGCATGTATGCATGACTCTTTTGGACGCACCTAGACCTAATGCATGTATGAGTGACTCAATCTATGCGTTCGAACCTGTAAAGGCTGCCTACATATCCCAAAAGAGGGAATCATATCGCTTGTAGTTCGGGACTACTAAATGCGGAATGCATGAAATGAAATGGAAACTATGGATGTAATGGGACTCGTAAATACCTAATAACTCTAGTTATGCATGAAGTGTATGAATGATGGACTATGCAATGTAGAGGGACTCTTGTATGAATGCACTCCTAATTGACATGAAACTCTAATGACTTCAGAATTCTAGATTTGACGGGCTTTCAAGGATGCTAGACTCCTATGTATGAAACTCTAGTGGACCTTGACTCCTAAAATGGATGGAATTCTGATGGATTTAGACCGTTATATGAGCGAAACTCTAATGGATTCGAAACTCCTAAGAAGAATGAATTCTAATTGATTTAGACTCCTAAGATGGACAAAATTCTAATGGTTTTAGACTCCTATTATGGGCGAAACTCTAATGGATTCGAAACTCCTAAGACGAACATCATTCTAACGGATTTAGACTCCTAAGATGGACTGAATTCTAATGGATTTTAGACTCCTATTATGCATGGACTTTCTATGGATTATAGACTTCTAAGATGGATGGAACTCAAGCGAATTAAGACTCCTAAAATGAAAGTAACTCTAAATGAAGTGAAACTGGATGAACCTAGACATATGAGCTAGATGGACTTCAAATGAAATTAGAATTCCTAGGCTGATGAAACTTTTACAACAAGATGGACACTAAAAAATCCTAATTGATGTACACATGAAAAGATGGACAATATACATGAAAGGATGAATTTTTGAAAAAGATATGAGATAGGGAAAAAGACAAAGATTTTTTTTGAAAAAAAATAAAGGTGCAGATAGAATTTTTGAAGTAGATAGGAGATCGAAGATGGGATGGAATTCTAAAAAAGATAGGAGAATAATTTTTGAAAAAAATATGAGGATGAATTTTCAAAAAAAATATGGGAGATCATTTTTTTAAAAAGGATGGGAGATATAGTTTGGTAAAAGATATGGATAGAATTTTCAAAAAAGATAGGGGATTAGAGATTTAAAATATTTTTTGAGATGGATTTTTTTTAATAAAAAAAATGGAGATTGGGACAAAGAACGTGGATGATACGAAATTGGTGCTAGGCGCATGACAAAGGCAAGCTTGCAGGGCGAGCTACGCACAACGTAAAGGACTCATCTTAACTGCGCTGACTGCGAGCTGGAAGTGCGGCGCGTAGAAGGTTGCGCGTAGAAGGTTGCGCGGGACGCGGCAGAGGGAAAGCGCGGAACGCAAGAGGAAGCGCGGGACGCGGTGCACTCGCGTCCGACGCAGATCGAGTGCGCCCAGCGCAACTTAAGCGAGACATGTTTTGTTTACTTTTTGCTCGTGCGATCATTTGTTCAATAAATTTACTTGAAACAACGATAATATAGAGCAATTAAAGGCACGCATACGCAAATATGCACAAGTAGGATAATAGTACGCAAAGTTTCCAACCTAAAGTCCAGTTCTACGTTCAGCTATGGTTAGGCATAAAAAGAGTCCATGACTAAGAGATTGATCCCACGCTTTGTACCTTTGCTTGAAAAGGTGGCCACGTGTAAGACGCACTCCAGTTCTCAAGTCAGGAACAAGAGAACAATGCCATTGTTGGGTAGGTTTGCTTATAACTAAGATCCAACACTATCGCTCAGGAAACTTTTTGGAAGGACAAAGCGCAAACCCCACGGGGTAACCTCACACATAGAACATGTGCTAATTAGGCAAGGTAGATCGTCCTTATAGTGGCAGAACAATAGCCATGCATATGTAAAAAATATCCTATTCAAAGGCATAAAAAGAAAATGAATCGTATTTTTCAAGTTTCACCCACTCATTTAAAAAAAATTAATTTTTTAAAATCCTCCCCAGTGAAGTCGCAAATTGTAGGCGTGGATTTTTCATTCCTTTAATGCCTACATGCGATGTGAGCGCGTTTATTTGACTACCCATTGTTAAGGTTTTATTGAAAATATTTTTTGAAGTCGCCAACAATTCTTTAAAGGAAGAATCATAAACCTAGTTGGATATTGAAACGGAAGGGACATCTTAGGAACTTATCTAATGCAGATTTCCCCATCATGACTCCATAGATGGTTAGGAACCAAAAATTGAGTTCGGGGGTGAGGGTACAATATAGTCAGGAACTATATTGCCCATCGCTTGCCTCTACTAAATACCGATTCATAACAGATTTTATCCAAAATAATAATCATATAATGTTTCAAGCACTCTAAAAACATTTAGGCCCTGTTCTTTTGGACTTATTTTCAGCAAAAATAAGTAAAAATAAGTTCAGTTCAGCAAAAATAAGTAAAAATAAGTTCAGTTCAGCAAAAATAAACCCAGTCTTATCTAATGTTGTAATTATTATTTTTCTTTTCAATATTACTATTAATATTGTTATTAATTTATTATTATTATTATTATTATTATTATTATTATTTATTATTATTATTATTTCTTATTTATTATTTATTATTTATTAGAATTATTATTATTTACTATTTACTATTTATTATTATTATTAATTATTAATTATTAATTATTTATTATTATTATTATTATTTATTTATTATTTATTATTTATTATTTATTATTTATTATTTATTATTTATTATTATTATTTATTATTTATTATTTATTATTTATTATTTATTATTATTATTTATTATTTATTATTATTATTCATTATTTATTATTATTATTATTTATTATTAATATTTATTGTTTATTATTTATTATTTATTTATTATTTATTATTTATTATTATTTATTTATTAATTATTATTATTATTATTATTTCTAATTATTATTTATTATTATTTATTATTTATTATTATATTATTTATTATTATATTATTTATTATTATTATATATTATTTATTATTTATTATTATTTATTATTATTATTATTTATTACTATTTATTTATTATGTATTATTTATTATTTATCATTTATTATTTATTATTTATTATTTATTATTTATTATTATTATTATTATTTATTATTTATTATTATTTATTATTTATTATTTATTATTTATTATTTATTATTATTTATTATTTATTATTTATTATTTATTATTTATTATTTATTATTTATTATTTATTATTTATTATTTATTATTTATTATTTATTATTTATTATTTATTATTTATTATTTATTATTTATTATTTATTATTTATTATTTATTATTTATTATTTATTATTTATTATCTATTATTTATTATTTATTATTTATTATTTATTATTTATTATTTATTATTCATTATTTATTATTTATTATTTATTATTCATTATTTATTATTTATTATTTATTATTATTATTATTTATTGTTATTTATTATTTATTATTATTATTTAGCAAAAATAAGTTCAGTTCAGCAAAAATAAAATAAGTTCATTTCAGTTCAGCCAAAATAAGTTCAAAAGAACAGGGCCTTAGTCTAGGTTGGTTCAAGAAACACATAAAAAGACTATAATTTTAGTGACAAGTTATTATGCAATCATATTACAAGGCTCCTAACAGGTTATCCAATTTATCAGAATTATTTATTTATTTATTTTTATTTTTTTAAAAATTTCATTAATTGAAAGCCAAACGACATCTACAGTAGATATTAAAGAAAAACAAGATACAATCAAACAAGGTTCAATCAAATTCGTCTTCGAAGAAACTAAAATGAACCAGATCGAGCAATACAATGCAACCCCCTTGTATTTGCTGAATCAAGCAGCTATTGATGAGGAAGTCTATCATTCTGACATAGTTTGGGAAGAGCATTATTGATCGAGCCATGTTGTCCGCATCCGAGATTCCAATACCTTCATGTTGAGTCTCGAACTTCAACCAATGAGAAGAATTTCTCATACCTAAAGACTAAAAAACCATACTCACAACTCCCATAGGGGAGAAGGAGATCTCCACAACAGAGACTAAAATCCCCATTGCAGGGTTTGAAAAAATCTCATGAAGGAGGGGTAGGGGAGGCTAGGTTTTTTTTACTTTCTCTATAAGTTTTTTATCTGAATTAATTAGAACAGTTCTTTAGGTCTTGTTTAACAATAAATACAAGGTGATAAATATTGCAATCAGGCATGAAAAATAATATGTTCATGAAAATAAATAAAAATATGAATATAAAATACAGCAGGGAGTTGGTATAATATGTACAATACTTACAATTACGGGAATATATTAATAACCTACATCATGAATAGGGTGTTAGTAACTTCAAGAAAATAAAAAAAATAAATTAAGAGATGAAAAAAGTTTGTTAATTAGTTGGCCCTTAGAAATTATACCACCGTCTGGGGTCGTTGATTTGTACGGATCTTGAATCGAAAGGTGTGCGAGTCTTAAAAAGATTTGTGTTCTTGCGTCAAGTAAGAATAATATTCTTGTATTTTGTTTTGTAAAGTATGTACATGCCGGTGTTGTTTGTTTAACGATGATGCGGCAATAGCTATTGGATTTAGGCTTTCATGATGATTTGTTTAGGATGAATGGTGGTGGTGCGTTGACTTTTGATAAGAAGATTAGAATGCATTAGGATGGTGGAAGAAGATGTAGAACATGTGCCTTATAGATGTGGCCATGAAAAATTGTGGGCTAATGGATTGAGTTGGTGATGATGAATTAGAGGAGACGTGAGATTATGATGCGTGTAGGATGGAATAGGTTAATGATGATGAGTGAATGTGTGTCGAGGGATTTTTGGTATCGTTGTGCGAGTGAGGGAGGTCAAGGGTAGAGAGTGCCGTGGGAGATTATCAGGTGAGGAGAGATTAATGTGAGTTGAGGGTATTATATAGTGTAGGTAGGTAGTTGAGTTGCAATAGGTTTTCGAAAGATTTACTTGTTAAAAAGATTTTAGAAAAGAGTTAGATAAAAACACTTTGGGTAAAGATTATTTTTATAAAAGATATTTTTAGTAATAAAACTAATCAATATTAATTAATTCTTATTAATTAAAATGGGCTAAAAAAGGTGTTTTAGAAATTGGGCTTTCACAAAACTATTTTTAAAAGGTTTTAGAAGATGGGCTTTTAAAAAGTTATTTTAAAATGTTTTAGAAAGTGGGTTTAGTAAAACTATTTATAAAAAAGGGTTTTCGGAAATGGGTTAATAAAAAGAGTCAAAAAAATGGTTTTGGGCTTAAAACATTTTATTTTAGACTCGTTCTTTGTTATTTCCTTGATCCGGACCAATTGGAGCGGGATATTAGTCATCATAGGGTACTAAATAGGGAGACACGATTATGTGTCTACAGTGGTCGAACGACGAGCCAATGGACGAGCGATGAGCAAGTGTGGTCGAACGACGAGATCTGGAGACGACGAGCAAGTGTGTTCGAACGGACGAGCGCTAGAGATAATAGATCTGAATTTAGAAGAAGGAGATAATAGATCTGAATATAGAAAAGCAGATAATAGATCTGAGAGAGGAAGGATGAGTGAGAGAAGGAGACCAAGTGAGGAGGGAGAATAGTGAGAGAAGGAGACCGACGAGTGAGGTTAAACGGCGCCTAGGAGGAAAGAGATGGAGAGGTTAAATGAGAGAAGTTAATGGAAACCTAGCTGGGCGCCTTTTATTTTAAATTTTAAAAGTCTATTGCTGCGGTTTTTTGTAGGAACCGCAACAATAAGATTAAATATTATTAAGAAAATAATATTTTAATCTATTGCTGCGGTTTTGGGTGGGAACCGCAACAATAAATTTGGTCAAATCAGTTAAAAAATTTCGAAAAATTCCCGTTGACATTTATTGCTGCGGTTCTCACCTAGAACCGCAGTAATAGGTTGATTTTCGATTTTTTTCTTTTCTTTTGACGTGGTTTATTGCTGTGTATGGATAAAACCACAACAATTCAGCCGCATCAATAAGCAATTATTGTACTAGTGAATGAAATTTGAGTTTGATGAAAGCCACCAAATTGCACTTTTGGCGACATTAATTTGCAAATTGCAGCTCATTACCTGATTCATCATTTCTCTTTCGCTTAGTTTATACTTTATGTAGCAGCATGTCCAATATGTTCATGAACCAATTAGGGGCTCAATTTTCTATATAATCCAACAAAAGCTTAGTCATAGAAAAACTAGCCTCGATATTTGGTCGCAGACTAAATATAGTCATACGACCAATAAACTCACTCAAAATGAGGAAAAAATCGCGGATCTAGAAAAATGTGTATGGTCTCAACCTTATAACCCCATCCTCATCAATCACATCAAACGTCTTATTTGACAACGCGAAATACACCCTTTTTGGTAAAAAAAAAGGGAACAACAAGCCTCAAAAAATGGCTTTCGTAGGGTGATCGAAATAACATATTCTTCCATAATCATAAAAATGACAAAGAAAATGGCCAATTCGGCCATTTATTGTCTCACAAACAATTTCGACTCTTAGGTCGACTCCTCATCCGAAATCACTGATCTCCTTCTCGATGCCTTTGAAACCCAGTTCCAATCTTTCTGCGCGAAAAAATAATGATATAGAATTTAGCTTTATATCTCCTATTATCACATTAGACTATGCCACTTCCCTTCTAATGCCTGGAAAGACAAGATAATGATAACCTTCTTTAATATGAACCCACAGCCCTGGATTCAGATGGATTTAGACCAAGTTCTTTTAGGCCTACTGTTAGGAGTTTTATTTTAATACCGCAAGTGTACGGTGTCGTAGCACATACGGGTCGAACTCAGGGAGGTGCAAGACTAAACACTAGTTGATTTTAGACTATGAAATAGCTACACAATCCAAATATCCAGAAAAATCTATAAACTAATAACAAAATATGACAATTAAAACACTAAGATTAAGTATCACCACTAATATGAATTGATCAAAATATAACTCACATCCCAGTTATTCAATTATAGCTTAGGCGAGATTGACATTCCCTTATGACTCGGTAATAAAGCACATGCGCGAACCGAAACTAAATACTCGGTCATTCCTCAATACCTAGAGCTCACTTTCGTGATAGCAAAAGGCCTAACTAACATGTATGTCTCCTATTTTCATGGCTTACACACATAATTAGAAGCATTAAGAACCAATGTCAAATAATTCTCAATTCTAGTTCTCACCTATTTTCATGGGAGAATTCAAATCAATGACAAGATTATCTAAATTAAGACCCAACTTTCGTTGATGAACTCAATTAATAAAATAACAATTTAACATCAAACAAATATTCCTAATCTCCATTTCAACTTTCGTTGATAATATAAATTAGGGCTAAATCAAGATGCACAATTGACAATAACAACAATCTTATCAAACCCTAAACATACAATCGAATTACATGGGAATTAGAGAATAATTTATATGATCAATCCATACTAGGGCTCAACTCAATCCTAGATAAAAAGACTACTCACTAATCATGGCAAAAAGAGCAATAAACATAATAGAAAACATAATTAAAATATAATAAAGAGAAGAGAAGAGAATAAAACTTGATTAATATTGAAGATGAATAAGAAAGCTTGAGTCTTGAATCTCCAAAGTAACAATAGAAACCAAACTAGGGCATAAAACTAGAGAGAAAACTAGAGAAACAAAAATAACGTGATATTGAAAAATGAGTAATAGGTAATAGATCTAAGTCCTAATACTAGTAGGGAACCAAAATTACAAGATAAGGAAACCAAATAAATCATTAAATGGCCGAAATTATCAAAACCGCGTGCGCGTAAGAAGTTCCTGGCAGACTGGGCCAACTTGCGAAGCCCATATCTCTCAAAATACAACTCGTCTCGGGCCGTGCAACATATCGTTGGAAATCTCTTCAAGCCTACTTTCCAATGCCGCTGGAATCAACACAATATCAGCATCGAGTCAAAAGTTATGGATAAAAGAGTGAATATGACTCGATTTCCAAAATTCTTTCAATAAATTCCAACTCCAATTAAGCTCCAATTTGCACTCAAACACTTCTAAAGTGATTCTTATTAATGTAGCTTGCTCCCAATTGCTCCTAAGTACTCAAGCTTGTCCAATAATACTCCAAGTATGTTCCCAATTCCTGAAATTAATCAAAGAACACAAAAAACACACAAAAGGAGTAATATTCGTAGATTAAGTAATAGTATGCAATTATGAACTACAATGCATCTAAATGCTCCTAAAATGCAACCTAAATACACCTAAAATCTATATAAAACTACGACACATCAAACTCCCCCAAGCTAAACCATTGCTTGTCCTCAAGCAATTAGACATAGACATTGGAAAAGAAAGACAACCTACAATATGGGACTATGATAGGGCCAAGCACACAATTGAGAACACAAGAGATACAACTACTACACGAACCAAGCATCGAAACATTCTCAAGCAAAGCCGCATAGCACGTCATGTAATGCAATCAACTCTCCTAGCATACCACATACCGTCTCCCCCAAGCTAGACTCAACCAAACCTGAGAGACCTCACTTTAGTCATGTGCACTCATACTCTCATGTGTTTATGGTATAATCAATGTCACTCAACCTAAACCATGTCGACTCAAGTGAAACATTTACTCTTTAACTTTGACTATCGACTCACTTTCCACTCGAAATTATAATGCAAAAAGATCATGAGGACTTTCAAGGGTTGTAATGGGGTTGAGGTTATGGGTAGGAAATGTATTTGGAAATGTGGTGTTAAAAGCCAACTAGTGGAGAAAACAACACTTTAACATCTATGGCCATTAGATGCAATGTCACAAAAACTTCTACTAGAAGTTCAACAACACATTACCTTTAAATCAACATAGTACCCATCTTCACCAACTCCAACCAATTTCATTCACCTTTTATTCAATTCTTTATTTTTATTTTTTTCAGAATTATGTTTCACAACTTCTTCATCATTCTTTTCATTTTATACTTCCACACTATTTCAAGCAACTTTCTTTCAACATATTTCCTTCAAATAATGACTACAAAACCACAAACACAAGCTCAAAACATAAACTTTAATGCTACTCCACTTAGCAAGGCTTGGGTAGAGAAATCATAAAAGGCTAGAGGCTTGTAATGTAGATTGATTTAGAACAAAGTCATGAAAGGTTCAGCGGGGGTAGAGAAGGGATAATATATATGAAAAGAAAATATATCTGAAAGCTCAGAACAATGAAAAGAACGCCTCAATCATATCCAAATGCTTATAAAGTCAAGTGCCAAAGTGTACCAAGTCAAAGTCAAGATTCATGCAACAAATGAGGAACTAATCACACATGAAAGAACATAACTGACACATATTCGTCAGTTTATAGGCACAAAAGCTCACTTGGGTTAAGATGTCTAAACAGTAAGGTTAAATCAAGCCAGAGAGAGATCAACCAATCATACCACAAGCAATCAATCGTGATACAATCATGCTATGAAGAATCATGAATGAGATGGATTACGCTTAAGACCGTAGTAAGGATATCAACAAGGTTCTCAAATAGTGCTAGCAATGGTCCCATAGATGCAACTAAGATGAGATGAAATCTAATATGCTGATGCAACTAAGAAAGCAATACAATTTTTTTTGGTTACATGTAAACTCCCACTCCTAATGAGTAGTACAAACCATGCAATATCCTACGAAAGCACTAAAATCTAAACTAGAAAGCAAATAAATGATAGAATATTCCTCCCCCCAAGCTAGAATATGCAGTGTCCGCACGGCATAAACCAGGTCAGAAAAGGAACCAAAACCAACCCCAAGACCATCAACTCACCAAAGTTACACACCAAGAGCCACAAAACACCAATCGAACCAAGCACAAATCCCAGTAATCCAATGAACTAATGATTCAATCAATGTGCAAGATTTTCAACATGATGGCAGCAAAACAAAAATCCAAGCAAGAATTCGAGATGAACATTAACAACAAGTATAAGTGAGAAAAGATGCTTACTACCCAGTAAATTGGGGAGAAGAGTCAAATATGCTCAAAAATCATGTCATAATACTTCACGAAGGCGAACTTGGGCCAATTTGGGTGGGTGCCTACTGGAGAGAATCCTATAACAACAATGATAAAAAGAATAACTAAAAGTTACATTGGGATAAAAAAAATATCAACAAAAGAAAAATCAAAAAAAAAAAAAATCAGATTAATACAAAAAAAAAAGAGAAAGAAAAAGGAAGAAAGAAAAAAAAAAGGGAAAGGAATGAGAAGTACAGTCAACGGGAGAAAAGTAAAGAAGAAAAAAGAAATGAAAGATAAAAGGAAAATAAAACTAAAATGAAAAACAAAAACCCCTAAATTTCCAAAACACATCAGACCCATTTCCTCTTCCTGGTTACTTCGTCTTCGCTGCTCCATTGTTCAACCTACATCATCACTATCATCAACGGTCCATCATCCATCATAAACGCATCATCATCAATGGTGGTCGTGCGAATCTTTCCGAAATTGATTTCTTTTGCTCTTTTCCTTCACACTATCAGATCAAACCATGGAGATGTTGCGCAGATGGGGGTGACTTGACGGTGGTGGGGGTGCGCTGGTGGTGCGGATGTGGTCGGCGAGGTTGGTGCTGGGTTCAGGGGCGGTGTTGTGTGGGATGTGGGGCTTCGACTATGGATGCAGGGGAGATGTAACTGCTTGATGTTTGTTTAGTTTCTGTTGAAAATTTTCATCCTCTAAAAACGCGGGTCGCGGTGGTTACCGCGAGTCGCGGTTCTGGGCGCGAGGCGCGGTGGCCGCCGTGAGTCGCGGTATGCTCTCGGCATTTGTCCACGAGCCGGGCCATTGTACAGCGAATTGTCTTTTTGAAGATCGTCTTCTAGCCTCTTTTCTATGAACCTACAAACACACCAAAAACAAAACACAAATACGTCAATGTAATTATAATCACACAAAAAGGAAAAATTAAAGAAAATGGAGAAAAAAAAGGGTAAACTCGGGTTGCCTCCCGAAAAGCACAAATTTATAAAGGTCCCGCACGACCATGTAAAATCAGTAGACTAATGCATAACACTTCAACGCTCTAAGAAGCTTATCATATGTCCCTGCAAACATCTCAAAGCATGTTATATAAGAGTGAAAAGGATAGAGGAAAAACACTAGTCCTAAAAATCTATTAAACCTAGAAAAAGAAAAATCAAAGGAGAAGTGATTTTTACAAGAGTAAGAAAAAGAAAAAACGTTAGTCGTTTTACAAGACTCAAAAGGAGAGATAACCACTAACTGTACATCAGTAACATGATCACAAGAGTCATCTAAATTGGGAGAAATAGGGAACGATGGAGGAAATAATATAGGGGAAGAAGGAATAAGGTCAAGTTTTCGAGAGAAAGGAACACGAGACTCAAAAACAGTTGGTGGAACCGACAAAGACTCATGAATAACCTCACTCTCATCTATAGACTCCATCAATGAAGGATTTTCAGCCAACGGTTGTTCCTCATTCAAAACGTCCTTCACATCAATCTTCCCATTAATTTGATAATCATCCCCATAATTTTCAAGTTCTTTCCAACCCTCATCATCATCATAAATATACGGGTGGAAACTATAGCTCTGAGCAGATTGACAATCATATTGGGGAGAGCGGTCAAAATCAGTTACTAATGTCACATCACATAGAGAAATATCATGAAAAGTAGAGTGACAATTAGAGCAGTAGGGAGGTGTTGTAGTGAAATTTTGAGGTGAAGGAGTGGAGAATGTTTTCGAAATTGGTCTAGCAGATGAAGACATCTCCCACTCGTAGGTATCTCTAGCCAACCACTCAATTAAATCCCAACAATAATCAGGACATTGAGACATAAATCTTCCATTAACCAATTTGTCTACAATTATCCTAGTTTCTTTATTTAACCCCTCATAAACCACTAGGCACATATCCCATTGTCCAATTCCATGATTAGGACCAAAAACATCACCAAGCCTATGATAGTATTTCCAGAATGCTTCATTCTCATATTGAGGAAAATAGAAAACTGATCTAGAATTACTAGCATGTATATGGGGATCACAACACATATCAGGTAATTGATTAGAACTCATGCAAAAATTGGAAGTATATTGACACGGTGTATCAAAATAAGAAACATGAGAATCCAAAGAATTATAACCATTGGCCCTATCAATAGAATTGTCCCCATTATAGTGATAATATGACTCCATGAATAGTGAAAAGGAAGAAATTTACAAATGTAAAAAAAAAAAAAAAAAAAAAAAAAAGAGTTATCTACAAGAGAAAATAAAAGTATATACAATGTAGTCTATTAAATCTATAATCAAACTAATTCTAATCCGTTACCTCCCCGGCAACGGCGCCAAAAACTTGTTAGGAGTTTTATTTTAATACCGCAAGTGTACAGTGTCGTAGCACATACGGGTCGAACTCAGGGAGGTGCAAGACTAAACACTAGTTGATTTTAGACTATGAAATAGCTACACAATCCAAATATCCAGAAGAATCTATAAACTAATAACAATATATGACAATTAAAACACTAAGATTAAGTATCACGTACCACTAATATGAATTGATCAAAATATAACTCAAATCCCAGTTATTCAATTATAGCTTAGGCGAGATTGACATTCCCTTATGACTCAGTAATAAAGCACAGCTGCGAACCGAAACTAAATACTCGGTCATTCCTCAATACCTAGAGCTCACTTTCGTGATAGCAAAAGGCCTAACTAACATGTATGTCTCCTATTTTCATGGCTTACACACATAATTAGATGCATTAAGAACCAATGTCAAATAATTCTCAATTCTAGCTCTCACCTATTTTCATGGGAGAATTCAAATCAATGACAAGATTATCTAAATTAAGACCCAACTTTCGTTGATGAACTCAATTAATAAAATAACAATTTAACATAAAACAAATATTCCTAATCTCCATTCCAACTTTCGTTGATAATATAAATTAGGGCTAAATCAAGATGCACAATTGACAATAACAACAATCTTATCAAACCCTAAACATACAATCGAATTACATGGGAATTAGAGAATAATTTATATGATCAATCCATACTAGGGCTCAACTCAATCCTAGATAAAAAGACTACTCACTAATCATGGCAAAAAGAGCAATAAACATAATAGAAAACATAATTAAAATATAATAAAGAGAAGAGAAGAGAATAAAACTCTATTAATATTGAAGATGAATAAGAAAGCTTGAGTCTTGAATCTCCAAAGTAACAATAGAAACCAAAATAGGGCATAAAACTAAAGAGAAAACTAGAGAAACAAAAATAACGTGATATTGAAAAATGAGTAATAGGTAATAGATCTAAGTCCTAATACTAGTAGGGAACCAAAATTACAAGATAAGGAAACCAAATAAATCATTAAATGGCCGAAATTATCAAAACCGCGTGCGCATAAGAAGTTGCTGGCAGACTGGGCCAACTTGCGAAGCCCATATCTCTCAAAATACAACTCGCCTCGGGCCGTGCAACATATCGTTGGAAAGCTCTTCAAGCCTACTTTCTAATGCCGCTAGAATCAACCCAATATCAGCATCGAGTCAAAAGTTATGGATAAAAGAGTGAATATGACTCGATTTCCAAAATTCTTTCAATAAATTCCAACTCCAATTAAGCTCCAATTTGCACTCAAACACTTCTAAAGTGATTCTTATTAATGTAGCTTGCTCCACTAGTAGAATAAATGCTTATTGCTGCGGTCTTTAAGTGGCCTATTGCGGCGGTTTTGACCGCGCAGCAATTAACGGCGCAGCAATAGGTAATTAATCTGTTCTTTGCGGTTTTAAACCGCAAAGAATATTACAACATATTGCTTGCGGTTTCGAGAAAAACCGCAGCAATATTTCCTGTTTATTATTATTTAAACAAACATATTCTTCTGCTGTTTCGAGAAAAACGAAGAAGAATATGGATATTTTTATTATAAAAAAAAAATGAGATATATTGCTTTGCGGTTTCTCGGACAAACCGCAAGCAATATACTTTTTTAATAATAAAATATACAAAATATTGCTTTGCGGTTTGTCCGAGAAACCGCAAAGAATATCTTTTTTAATAATAAAATATACATAATATTGCTGCGGTTTCTCGACAAACCGCAAGCAATATTTTGTATAATTTATTATTAAAAAAAGTATATTCTTTGCGGTTTGTCGAGAAACCGCAAAGCAATATATCTCATTTTTTTTTTTTTTTTATATAATTTACATTATGCAAGCAAGCGGAATGCAAAGACATACAAGAAGCGGAATGCAAGAAGCGGGATGCAGCAAATTTCTGCATAAATTTCGACAGAGCTCCGTTTGTAAATTGGATAAACCCATAATTGGAAATTAACCCGTACAATATTATATGCAACAACCATCCATCATCCACAATTCATCATCCAAAATTCATCCCAACATCCATCCATCATCCACAAATCATCCAACAAACAACACCTAATCCACAAATTCATCCAACATCCAACTTCCACGCACAATCCAAATTCCAAGTTTAACAATAAAAATATATAAGATTCAATAAAACATAGATATCATATGATCCAACATATATATTTATATATCATGAAATCCAATCAATTAAGTCAATAATACGATTAACCAAAGTTAGCTTTCAATAGTTATATATATAAACTAACCTAACCTATGCAATGCAATTATCAATAAAGTATCTTGCCCACTTATTTTTCACCTCATTGATTTGATCTTCAAGTATAAGGATCGCGGGTAAAGGTAGTACAAGCAACCCGAAAATAATTCACCAAAGTTAGATTTCAATAGTTATATATATAAAATATGAAATGAAGTGAACAAAAAACTTACTTCATCGAAATCCTCCGAACTAGAATATAAAATGAGTGCGTCAAAAATGTTGCGCATGACAAAATAACCGCACTCCGTGCCTCCTTGTTGTTGTGGACACTTTAACGAAAGTTTTAAGAAAATGAGTAAATTTATCGTATAATGAGAATGACATAACATATGCTTTTAATTGAATAAAATAAGGATATTATACCTTAACACATTTCCAACTAAGCTTGTTGTGACGAACTTCGTTGCAGGTCATCCGAAACCTCCTAAAAGCACTACATAAAACAAAATCAAATGATCAATTACACTTTATTTGCTTTATATTATAATTTAAATTCATTTAAAATATATCAAAGCGATCAACTTACGCTATCATAGGAGGTTTAATCTTTAACTTCCGCTCCTTGTGATAGCTAGCGGAATCAAAGACGTAAATAATCCCGAGCATGGGACGTATGACCAAGAGCATCCAATGACGGCTATTGCAAGATTGAATAATAATAATTACTTAAAAAATTCACATGTCATGCAAAAATCAATATTTGTAAAACTATTAAGATAGAATATTACTCTTGAAAGATTGGCGCGAAGATGATACTAGCACCAAAGAACGACGGATCCAGTCAAAGCACACTCAATGTAAGTCGTTAGATTCTCCAAAGAATGCACATCCGCGGTACTCTCCGGGCACATCCAACAAACTCGAACAAGCATCCCCAAATCCATCCAAGTCAGACTGTATTGCCCTACAAAAAATAGATAAACATAAACTTTATGTGGAAAATACAACTATCATACAATGAAATGTAAAAAAAAATCATAACTTTGATTATTGTTACCTCATGTACACTTGGATAATAGAAATATTAAGCATCTCCCCTTTCAAGAACTGAGCAATATCCTCCTTGGTCGATAAGCGGTGGCATCTTACGTATAATGGAATAATGAGCTCGGCAAGGTTACACCAACAAGATCATCGTCTGCGACGGCAAGGGCAAGCGTATCGCTAACTCCTTACGGTCTTCGGTGAGTGACTCCAAGAACGATACATCATCAACTACTTGGACTATAACGAGTAGCCGAACCGGCTGAAAGGCTGTCGGCTAGGACATCTAACAGCCTCCCCGAAATCCCCTTTTGTTTTTTAGGTGTCGGTGTAACCTAATAATAATTTTTGAGAACGCGCATAAGATTATGTAATTTTTACATTTAATCCTATTATTTGAACAAAAATGGATAAAATTTAAACAATTACCTCATCACCTAATATTTGCACTAAATTTTTTGGCCATTGCACCCACGTACCCAAAGCAGTTTCCGTAGTGTCGATTTCATATGCGGGGACGGGGACGGGTAGTGGCAAATGACCATACTTCTCTACAAAACGATGAATTTTCACTCGAAGGTGATCATTCATCATTCTAGACCCATGAACCGTAGTGGTCTCATCAAAAGCATAAGAATGTGCATCTCGCCACTAGACAAGTCTTTCCACTAGTTGGATCTATCAAATACAATCGACGGGGAGTCTCGTCCTAACAATAACATAAAGTTCTTAATATATAAGATAATTATTTGTATAAAGCACATGTATATATGATAATTATTTGTATAAAGCATGAATAATTATGATATTTATTTGTATAAAGCACATGTATATATGATCCTTATTTGTATAAAGCACCATGTATATATGATCCTTATTTGTATAAAGCACATGTATATATGATCCTTATTTGTATAAAGCACATGTATATATGAAAAATATATGTACCTTCGAATGAGGAGAATGAGTGTCTCCAAATCCAGATAGTGGAGTACGTAGGTGAGTGGGTTGTGAAGTAGATGGCCCAGCGAGATGGTGAAGCAAGTGATGGAATAACTGGTGAAGCAAAGTGATGGAACAAATAATGGAGGAAAAGGTAGCTGAGTAGGCTGAAAAGTAGCTGGACCGGATGATCTTTGAAGCGGGGTGATGGAACAAATAGAGGTAAAGGTAGCTGCGTGGGGTGAAAAGCAGGTGACCTGGAAGACTGTGAAGCGGGTGATGGAACAAATGGCGGAAAAGGTAGCTGAGTGGGCTGAAAAGTGCTGCCCAGTAGATGGTGAAGCAAGTGAGGGAACAAATGGTGGAGCAAATGGTGGAGTAGGTAGCTGAGTGGGCCGTGGAAAGCGCCACATTCGCATATATGTGGCAATGTCGGTTCTCCACCTTTTCGCCATTTTTCGCATGAATGCTTCCTCTTGTTCCCGACTCGAGCTCCAATAGTTCCTAGGAGGTGGAAGACCAAAAGCCTTCCTATAGCCAACATTGTAGCCTCCAAAACCATAACAACGACCCGAGTGATCCGGCTTCTCTCCAAGAGCCATAAACAGGGCGTCTTTGTTACGTACCGGAGTGAACTCACTCTTGGCTTGCTTCTCCTTGTACTCCAACTGCCAAAAAACAAGTTCCAAATAACAAAAATGTATTTAATAAATAATAAACGTATACATGTCAAACTAAAAGTTATATATAGTGATATACGTACGTATTTGTCAGCTGCAATCTTTGTTTCCTCAGCTGGAATAAATCGTTGTTTGGTGACTGGATCCTTCTTATGCATCGCGCACCACCAGTCATCACCCCGAGTAACATGAGAGGACACCGAGGAGGATGGTGTACTAGATGACGATCCTGCAGAATCAAAACTAGGTGGAGAAAAGTTCTCCTGCTTCCACAACTCTCTAGCATCCCCATAGTTCCTTTGCCCTAAGTGGTGATGATGTGTATTCCTTTTGCACTCTCGAGCGCCTTTTCTCGCTTTTTCGCAATAAAAAACACATTAAGTTAGTAGAATATAATTTAATTTAATAAAACACATTAAGTTATTAGAATATAATTTAACTTACTACGGCCTCATCGATGTCATAGCCTTGAAGGTAAGCCAATCCTCCGTCTTGATGTGCTTGTATACATCGGCGGAGTATCACCTAGCTTCTCCTTCTTTGACTCGACTCGGTCATGGTGATCCAACCGGATACCAATTTGCTCTTGAAATCCCTCCATCGGAGTTCACAGCGATCAAGTAATGCCTCTTATAGCTTATCTCGTCCGGAAGGTGAAACATATTCTGTTTTCCATCATAAACAAATAAATAAGCACGTTAGATCAACAATAGAACAATAAATCTCAAAATTGTAAATGAAACAAATCTTACCATAGTGTCTGTCCACATCAAATCCAACAAGGCGGGAGAAATGTTTTTCCATTTCCAATTGATGTTAAGCCTCGCGTATAGAAAGACCGACCCAAATACCATACTTGGATCTCCACGTGCCTAATAGAAAAAACAATTACAAAATACAAACATTAAATCCTAAGCATGGTAAATTATAACTATCTTACAATCAATAATTACCTGTTGGTCTCCCCAATTCATCAAACCGTAAGAACATATCTTTCGTGTTGTGGAGATTCATCGTGGGACCTCTTTTACTCTTTTTAGCTGCCTTTGTCTTCCCACTCGACTTCTTCCCCCTCCCTTGTGCACCATAATATGCAGTGGTCTGACGAGGATCTAAGAATCAAAATAAGGAAACTATGAATTAGAGAACGAACAAATAAATGACATATTCAATATTACAATAATCGCGAACCTGAGGGGGGTGGCTGACGTGGATCAGATGTCACCTCAATGTCAAGTAAAGCATTTCTATCAGCTTCTACTTCCATTCTTTCCATCCAAGCATCAAACGCATCTGCAAGCACGATCGTTGTCCTCCCCCGATCGGCCTCCTTTTCCGGGTGAAATGGTGCATCGAATCCGATGATCGATCGCTCGAACCGTCACTAGCCATATCTGTAACATATACATAGAAACAACAAAAAGTGTTAACAAAATTTAAAACAATATATATCAACACATTATTGTAATGAAATCTATTATAAGTACATCAATTTAGTATTCAAATTACTCATATAGAACATTTTTTACCTTTAATTTTGGTCAATAGGTTGCTCGATGACCGTTATACCCTCCCTGGTGATCCACTCGCATGTAACTATTTTCGGTATCATACACATCCATCATATCATCACTTGGGATTGAGAAAGGGGGAATATCATCAAACTTATCATATTCTTCTTCATCGTCAACATCACCAACTCCTAAAATTCGCCTTTTACCATTAACAACAATGCACCACTGAGTATCTACAGGATCAGATACATAAAACACTTGTTTTGCTTGTGATGCGAGGATAAAAGGTTCTTCAGTGTCACGCAGACGACTCATATCGACTAGAGTAAAACCACACTCATCCTTTCGCAAACCACGTCTATTATCCGCCCACTTGCATTGAAAAATAGGCATAGTGAAGTCACAATAATCGAGCTCCCATATTTCCTGAATGATCCCATAATATGATTGTGTAGCATCAATCGGAGTTTTATCCTTTGCACTCGCATACTCCCTAGATGATGCAACCATTGAAACCCCACAATTCTGTACCACCTTCGATTTCTTGTCTTGACGTTCAGTGTAAAAGGTAAATCCATTGATATCATACCCCTCATACGATTTAAAACTGTCACGTGGACCGTATGCCAACCACTTAATTGTATCGGGTACATGATGGTCGTTTGCAGACAATTCACCAATTACTTTATTATGGAACCAATCAATGAAAGACCTGTTATGCTCATTCATCAACGCCCTCTCCCCTTTTGACGGGTTTTTGTGGCGCAATTCCCGCATATGTCTCTCTAAGTATGGATTAACTTCAGTAACATGGTGCAACACGAAAAGATGAGCTTTATTCAACTCACTCAATGAAGGCGAAATATGTCGCATTCCGACACCACCCTTGCCTTCTAACCTTCCCTCGTGTCTGGACTTTGGAAGGCCTATAGTCACAGCCTTAGCAAAATGAGAAGAACAATATCCTCCAACCTCTTCGGCAATTGTTCCTTGAATAATACTCGCCTCGGGTCTTCTTGGGTTCCTCACTTTCTTTTTCAAAGAACCCATATGTCTCTCAAAAGGGTATGCCCATCTTAAAAACACAGGACCACACAGTTTAATCTCTCTTACCAAATGAAGGACTAAGTGAACCATAATGTCAAAAAAAGAAGGTGGAAAATACATCTCAAATTGACAAAGTGTTATCACCACCTCATTTTGCAAAGCATCCAACTTATCAGGGTCAAGAACCTTGTTGCATATGGTATTGAAAAATGAACACAACCTCGTGATGGCAAGTCTGACATGTTTTGGAAGAATCCCGCGTATTGCAATCGGCAAAAACACTTGCATCAACACATGACAGTCATGGGACTTCAGCCCAATTAATTTCAGATCACTCAAAGAAACAAGTCTTCTCATGTTAGATGAGTATCCAAGTGGGAACCTTAATACCGTATAAACACTCACGTAACAATCGTTTCTCTTGCCTAGACAATGTATAACAAGTTTGGAGGCAAATATGTTGTTGTTCCCTTTCCTTTCTTAGTTTTTTCCTTAATCTTTGGCCATAAATTAGGCCGAATCTTCAATTTCTCCATATCTCTGCGAACTTTCAAACCATCCTTAGTTTTTCCCGGCATATTCAACAGAGTACCAATAATTGCATCACAAACATTTTTTTCAATGTGCATTACATCGAGACAATGTCTAACTGGTAAGTATTTCCAATAAGGAAGTCTCCGTAATATAGACTCTTTTTCCAAATGACACCATCGTCTTCCGAAGGTTTAACCCCCTTACCAAATATTGTGCCCATCCCCTTAACACGATTATAAACTTCTTTTCCGGTCAACGGTCTAGGAGCTGGAGCATTTTCAACTAACCCGTTAAATGGAGCTTTTTTCTTTCGATATGGATGAGAATTATGTAGGAATTGCCTATTAATGATATAGACATGTTTCCCACAATGTGGCAAATGTGTCGCCTCCATACCATTCTCACAAATGGGACATGCCTTTTTTCCTTTGACCTTATACCCCGACAAATTGCCATAAGCGGGATAATCATTTATAGTACAGAATAGCATAGCACGAAGCCTGAAATCTTCATTGGAATACGCATCAAATACCATAACACCTTCGTCCCACATCTTTTTGAGATCTTCGATGAGAGGTGCAAGATATATGTCTATATCATTTCCCGGCTGTTTAGGCCCGTAAATTAAGAGAGACAACATAATATACTTCCGCTTCATGCACAACCATGGAGGAAGATTGTATATCACTAACGTAAAGGCCAAGTACTATGTTGACTACTCAAAGTACCGTAAGGGTTCATTCCGTCCGTACACAATGCAAGTCTCAAGTTCCTAACTTCCTGACCAAATTCCCGATATCTGGAATCTATAGCCTTCCATTGAGGAGAATCTGCTGGATGCCTAAGCATCCCATCTTTCTTTCTCCGATCAGCATGCCATCTTAGGTTCTTTGCATCTTCTTTGATAGAAAATAGCCTCCTAAACCTTGGCACAATTGGAAGATACCACAACACTTTCGCAGAAGGACCCGTATTGCCCGGCCCAGGCTCAACCCCATCCGGCAATTTATAGCGGGACTTACCACACCTCGGACATTCATAAAGGTCTGCATTCTCATTTCGATACAACACGCAATCATTCGGACATGCATCAATCCGCTCATATTCTAAACCCAAAGGACACATTAATTTTTTGGCATAGTAGGTGGATTTTGGTAATAAATTACCCTCAGGAAACATATCTTGTAAAGCTTCTAAGAGTTCTGTGAAGCCTACATCAGTCAAATTATGTTTCGCTTTGATGTTGAAAAGGGTTAAAACCCCACTCAATTGAGTGTATTTTGTACACCCTGGATAAAGGGGTTTCCCAAAGAGCCTTCGGACAAACTGTCAAACATTCGTGACCGCTCTTTAAAATGGTCACGTGCCCCTTCCAACATCTCACCTAATCGATCATCACCAAACTCTTCATCCTCAGTGTCACTATTATCTCCGTGATCATTTTCATTACCTACAACATCATCACCTTCTATCCTAACATGATGATCTTCAATCACAAATTCATTCTCTGCCCCAACATTCGACATATCAATCTCTAATGAGTTACTAGTGCCATCATCAACAATAACCCTATTCTGAGTATACTTTCCCTTCTCACCATGCCATAACCAAATATAATACTCAGCTCTAAATCCTCGACGAATAATATGATCTCTTATTAACCTAATATCAGAAATCGTATTCACATTGTAGCAATCAACACATGGACAATATATCTCATCCTCGCAAGTAAGTTGTTGATGCTCTACAAAGACGTTTACAAAACTCATTCACACCTTGTACGAACTCCAACGTATTCCGCTTTCCATACATCCAACTTCGATCCATTTCTAAAAACCCCCACACATATATACATCCATTAAAACTTATTATCAATTAAAAAATTCACATAAATATAACACAACAAACTAATATTCAATGCATGCTTCCATTGGGTCCTTATCACTCCAACCTAACCCATTCTTAAACGTCCAATCCCACTAGTGAATGCATGTATCATCTTTGATTCTAAGTAAAATTCGGCAAGCATTTCCCTTCAGTTCTCCAAGTACACGATGAAGATAATTGCTTATCTTATATGCACCCGGAGAACAAATTAGGGAAATGATTAACCGTATTTCACTTAGAATCAAAGAATCAACACACATTCACTACCTAAGTGAGATGTGACGTTTAAGAACAGTCCCAAAACGGGGACTATTCAAGACTTACTCCTAATAAGTAAATCTTGAACGGGTATCTAGGCATTATGATGTACATAAAAAAATCGCATTCAAGCGATTCCAAGTCATCACCAAACAACAAATACCAAACCATTCCTTAGATTTCCCTTCCTCTCCCATTGGTGAGTCTATAAATATGAAGGCATTGCAAAAAAACAATCGCATTATACATACAAACAATCGCATTTAAGCGATTTCAAGTCATAACCAAACAACAAATACCAAACCATTCCTTAGATTTCCCTTCCTCTCCCATTGGTGAGTCTATTAATATGAAGGCATTGCAAAAATAACCCCATTATGTATATCACTTCAAACAATTCACCACACTTATGCAAAAACAATCCCGTATAACATTCTAGGGCATACAAAAACTTAAGCAAAATCATCACAAGTTTAGTTTTTAATCCTTAAATCTCACAAGTAATCATATATATATATTATATTGAGCATTTTTAACTACAATTTAAGCCAATTTTTTTATAAATGAAAAAAGACAATTGAAAATTAATAAGAATTAATGAAAAACTAACCGTATGACAAGGGGAAGGTGGCCCTAGCGGCCGTGGAACGGAGTAGAGGAGCGCAAAACCGGCCGAAAACCGCACCAAAAGAAGGCCGAAAACCGCACAAAAGAAGGCCGAAAACCGCACCAAAGAGGGGCGAAAACACGGCCGAAAAACCGCTCCAAAAAGGCCGAAAACCACCGGAAAAACGAATTAGGTACCCTTGTCGGCGGAAACCGAAACCTTGTTGCCGGAAAATGAAACCTTGTCGCCGGAAATTTGAAGATGGTGAGAGAGTGTGAGAGTAAGAGAGAGAGAGAGAGAGTGAGAGTGTGCGAATAGAGAGAGAGAAAGTAGAGAAACAGTGAAGCCAAAAAAAAAAAAAAAAAAAAGCCGTGTTTAAGATCCAGAGAATGGGGGATATTGCTTTGCGGTTTCGTCGAAACCGCAGCAATATATTAAAATAATGTTTAAAAAATATTATTTTAATATATTGCTTCATGGTCTCTGCGAAACCGCAGCAATATATTAAAATAATATTTTTTTAAGATTATTTTAATATATTGTCTGTGTTTTCGACAGAGACCGCAAAGCAATATATTAAAATAATATTTTTTTAATCTTATTTTAATATATTGCCGCGGTTTCGAAAGAGACCGCAAAGAATATATTTCAAGAATAAAATGTTACACTTTTTTTGAAAAAATCCGTTGGATATATATTCTTCGTTGTTTTCTCTAGAAAACGCAAAGAATATATATGATCAAAAGGTCAACTATTTGGCCAAAGCTATCATTGTTGCAACCATATTGCTGCGGTTTTTAATAAAAACCGCAGCAATATAATTATTTTATAATTAACCTTTTTTTTTTGTCGTTATATATTGCTGCGTATGGGTAAAACCGCAGCAATATCACCGCAGCAATAAGCATTAATTCTACTAGTGCTCCCAATTGCTCCTAAGTACTCAAGCTTGCCCAATAATACTCCAAGTATGTTCCCAATTCCCGAAATTAATCAAAGAACACTAAAAACACACAAAAGGAGTATTATTCGTTGATTAAGTAATAGTATGCAATTATGAACTACAATGCATCTAAATGCTCCTAAAATGCAACCTAAATACGCCTAAAATCTATATAAAACTACGACACATCACCTACTGGCCGCACATTGAACTAAAATTTGCCTAGCTATTCAAAGTTTTTTCACTAGTAGAATAAATGCTTATTAATGCGGTCATTAAGTGGTCTATTGCGGCGGTTTTGGCCGCACAGCAATTAAGGGCGCAGCAATAGCTAATTAACCTATTGATGCGGTTTTTGACCGTAGCAATAGGCCAAGCTATTGCTGCGGTTCCTGGCACAAACCGCAGCAATAGATTTATTTTTTATTAAAAATATACAACATATTGCTGCGGTTCTTGCCCAGAACCGCAGCAATAGGTACCGGTACAGGTGAAAAAAAAATTTTTTTTTTGCATTTTGCCATCAAACTTTGAAAGATAAAAATGTTGAAAGAAAATAAAACACAACAAATTCAAAGTAATGACAAAGAATTTTTAACATACAAAAAATATCCCACTCATACAAAAGAAATATATATAAAAAAAAAGAACAAATAAAAAAAACTAACATCAAAATAATTCTAAAAAATAAAAAAATCCAAAAGTTGTCACTTGTCACCAACTGTAGTAATACATATAATTCGAAGAACAGATATGATCGAGCAAAAATGTATGGCCGAGCAAAATGTCTCACCTTCCTACGCTAAACCGATACATCCCAACGATTTCTTAGTTTAATTGCACCAGATAAAAACTTTACATCAGTAGAGTTATACAACTCATAGCAAACTTGAGGTTTTTTTCACTGTTATCATGGAAAGTAATACTCCCTCCGTTTCATTTTAATCTACACACTTACACTTTTCACGCATGCCAATGTAAAACTTTGAGGATATATATCTTTAGTTTTGTATTTGTAAAAATTATAAAAAGTACATATTAATAAAATACATGTTATGATGAATCTAACAAGATCCCACATGACTATATTTTCATTCGCGTATAAATCACAAATGATGGTCAAAGTGAAATTTGTGAATAGTGTAAAATGTCAAAGTGTGTTGATTAAAATGAAATGGAGGGAGTATAACTAAAGAAGCTAACCAAAACTCAAACTTCTACATCGCAAATTCCAAACACCATTTTAATCTCAATTACTGAGCAACATGATTCTCAATTATATTTTACATTGAAAAACAGCATATAAACCACAAAAATAGAAATATATATAAATGAATAAATAAATAAAATACCGCATTAGTCTCGAAAAATACGGCAAATTTCCAAGATTATATTAACATCTGGTATGAAAATGATGTTATCAAAGTCGACGAAGGAGAACGACGCGGAGGAAGCTCAAGGAGACGAGCGAAATTGAACCACCGCGAAACTCTACGGAGGCGGCGAAACTAGAGGCGACAAACATCTACTCGTCGAAGGAGACCGCAGCTCCAAGTGAGGTTGAGGGAGTTGAAGGAGACATTGAGGATGGTGAGATCTGCCATGATAGAGAGGGAGGAGTAGGAATGAGGTTGAGGGAGGAGGAGTGAAATGAAGAGAAACGCCTGATGAAAGGTGAAAAGGCTGAAATGCGGGATCCCAAACCCTAGAGAAACGCCTCTTATATGAAATAAATGGGTATATTGCTGCGGTTTTTACAAAAAACCGCAGCAATATATTAAAATATTATTTTTTTAATATTATTTTAATATATTTCTGCGGTTCTTGCTTGAAACCGCAGCAATATGTCTAGTTAAAAAGTCAACTTTTTTCAAAAAATTTCCTATTGAAACCATATTGCTGCGGTTTTTGGCCGAAACCGCCGCAATATCTTTATTTTATATTTTACCTTTTCTTTTTACGTGATATATTGCTGCGTATAGGTAAAACCGCAGCAATACCACCGCAACAATAATCAATTTTTCTACTAGTGTTTTCACCATGGAAAACTCCCCCTTCCTAAACCATACTATCATTATGTTAATCCCAAAAATGGAATTCCTGGAAACAACGAGTCACTTCAGACCTATTAGTCTAATCAATTCAGTTTATAAAGCTATGTCTAAATTGCTAGTTTGCCCAATTATTTAAAAAAAATTAGCCCTTTACAAAATGCTTTTATCAAATTGTTCAATCCATGAAAATATACTTATCATGTAGGAAATCCTCAACAACACCTTACAAAAGTTCGTTAGCAAAACTAGTTGGTGTACGCTTAAACTAGATATGGAAAAAGCCTACTACCGTATTGAATGGGATTTTCTATGGAAAAGGTTACAAACCTTGGGGATCCCTCTTCAATGGATATATTGGATTGAAGAATGTGTCACCAATATTTCCTACTCTCTAAAGATCAATGGCACCATAAACTCTTGGTTTAAGCCTTATAGAGGCCCAAGACAGGGCTATCCCTTTTCGCCCTACCTTTTCATCATGTGCATGGATGTGTTAATCCAAAAGTTATCTATCGAAAGTGTCAAACCTAAATCCATCATGAGCTTTGAATTATGTCCACGAGTATCCCTTATCCCACGCCTAATGTTCAAAGATGACAGCGTGATCTTTTGTAAGGCCGCCAGCTATCAGGCCAGGTAATCAGGCGTGTACTAACCTAAAAAATATAATGGATGAATTCTGCCAGCTATCAGGCCAGGTAATCAATTTTCACAAATAAGCCATTATCTTATAGAAAAAAAAATTCCAAAGTCTAGGAATGTTTTAAGGCAAACCACTTTATATGACACCTACAACTTGTCTAGGCTGCTACTTATAAGGAGCCTTCTTCAGCTTATATTACTCTAAGAAACAAGACTACATGCATATCCTGAAAAAAACTCAACAATGCATATATATAGAACAAGGGAAGTAGGATTCCTATCTAAAAACCGGCTCTAATACGCTTATTCAAGTTAAACCAATTTAGAAGCCCTCCCGGCTTATACTTGTTCTTCTACCCTCCTCCCCACCGACATCTGCAAATCAATTGATCATACTCTTCATAGGCAATTCTTTTAGAGACAAAACAAAGATAAAAAACAGCCTCCCTCTTGTTGCTTGAAACAAAATTTGTGAACCCAAAGCTTAGGGAGGCTTAGGCCTCCGCAAGATTGTACCTTTAAACAAGGTTTTTCTAGCCAAATAATGATGGAACTTGCACTTTCAATACTCGGGATTCTGGGCTAAACTCGTCAAGGAAAAATATCTCTTTCTTTATTTACACTTCCAAAAATCAAGACTCCCCACCTAGAGGAAAATTACCGCACAAAGAGAAATCCTCTAAAAAGGGATCCGATGGAAGATAGGAAGTGGGGAAAACAATCTTATACTGGCTGGACATTGGGTCACAAATGAAAATTTGATAGACCTACTAAAAAATCACACAAGGCTCAACATCGACCTTAGAGTCTCTAATTTTATTCTCCCACTCCTGAGATATACCCAGTCTTATGAATATTCTCCCCTCTCAATTTGTGTCTAAAATTAGTGAATTCAGCCTCCCAATAAAGACATGGAAGATAAACCCATTTGGGGACCTACTCCTAATGGTCAATTCTCAATAAAATCTGCCACATGGCTCGCTCATAACTTATCTCCAGCAGCACCATGACCCTTCCGTTGGATTTGAAAACTTGATATCCCATCAAAACTCTAAAACTTCCTCTGGTAAAATCTGTCACAATGGTGGGAGTAAGAGACACCCTCTACAAAAGGCAAATCATCCTTACAAACCTTTGTGCTCTTTGCAATCATCAAGCCTAAAGTATAGACCATATTTTTTCTCACTTGTCCCACTACAAGATTGTTATATGGGATCTTCCGAATACCACAACTTGGTTACAAGCCACTATAAGCGCTGCCAATCTTCGACTTTCTAGAGATCATTAGAAATAACAACACTACGTCAAAGTATATATTCCTTATTTGGAGTCTTTGGAAAGAAAGGAATTCCAATATTTTCAACCATGAAAGTTTGAACACCCAAGAATTCTCCAGAGAGTTCACATTGCCCATCATGAATGGCGCACCTGCACTAAAATTGATTTTTTTAAATCAAAAATCTAGATCCCCCATCCAGGGTGCGATTTCCTTCCCTATCCCCTTTACCATCCAGAATCCTTGTTGCTTAGGAACCCATCCCGTCAAAACTTTCAAACTCAATTCGATGGATCTGTTATAGATTCTTCAGCCGCAACAAGAATTATCGTTTGCAATCACTCCGGTGACCTTATCCATGCTCGTGTTTTCAACCTTGGTTCTACTTCAGTTTTCATCGCCGAAGCTTCTGCTCTAAATGGCTTACTCCTTGTCATCCAGCATAACATTAAAAATATTGTCATCGAAGGTGATAACCTTATCCTCATCAACATAGCCACAGGTCTTTGGGATTATACATGGCAACTAGCTAATATCACGAAGGATATCAAACTTTTTCTAAATAAGTTCGATAGTTGGACGCTCACCCATATCTTCTCAAAAGCAAATCAAGATGTCGATTGGATTGTTAATGTTGGTCATTTAGTTACTACTTCTTTTATTGTCACTCCTTGTAATAACTCTTTACTTTATTCTAACCTTATAACCGACGCATTAGGCGTTCCCCTCAAGTGGAGAGTCTTCTAATGTTAACTTTCTTACTTTATGAAAAAAAAAATTGGTATTTTGTACATCCATAATATGTTATGCATCTTGCACATTCATGACTATGTTTGGATATCCAAAAAGTATGTTTATGCATCCAAACAGTATGTTTGCACATCTAATTTTTACTTTGTATGTTGCACATTCATAATTTCTTTTGTACATCCAAAAAGTATGTTTGTACATAAAAAAAAAAAAGTATGTTTGCCCATCCATACTATATGTTTTATCTTGTACATCCAAAAACCATATTTGTTCATCCATAATCTATGTTTGCACATCCATAATTTTGTTGTTGAACATCTGAATTGAATAATATGTTTGTACATCCAAAATAAAATAAATAAGTTCCAAAAAAAAGGGCATTAAAGACTATATACTATACTATTTAATTTGGTTCCAAATAGCTTGTTATTTGCCCTTTTGTTTTTGGGAAATTCTCAATGGTAACCCTAAGTTCTGGCTTTTTCTCTTTAGTAGCCGAACTTAATTTTAATTCTCAATGATAACCAAATGATTATGGTTATACTTGAGAAAATGGTATTAATAGCAATTTGTTGTTATACCGAGTTGGTAAAAAGGTTCTTTATAAAATAATTAAGGTTTTTTAGACTAGAATTGTAATACCCCTCATGATTAATTAAAGGGATTTAACAGGCTACTCATGCCAACAAGATGCATCTTTCTTTTAGAGAGCTCACTTCCTTAGTTACTCTACAAATAAGTGTGCTTGGCTGGGAGTAGTCCATGGATGGGTGACCTCCTAGGAAATTTCTCAGAGTGTGCATAAATGAGGACAAGACTCCGTAGGATCGGGTGTCACAAATGGTATCAGAGCAACCCTACGACTAGGGGTGTGCAGTTTTGGACCAAGACCGGAATTCAGACTGGAACCGAACCGGAAAATTTTCCGGTCCGGACCGGTGGACGGAATTCCTGTTTTTTTTTTTTTTTTGTAAAAATAGGTTTAAGGGTTAAAAAAAAGTTTAACACTTAGAAAGTTAAAACCTCATCTTTATTGCCGTTAAGATTAGGGATATTATCTCAGATAACCCTGACATATAAGCCTTTTTCCCAAATAACCCCGACATTTCCACACCTACCTCGGATAACTCTAAACTTGTATTTTGTCATTAAACTCGGCGAATTGGTTGACGGCGTTAACTATTTGGCGTTTATAATTAAAAGCCTATTTTTTAAAAGAAAAAAAAGTGTGTTCTTCATCTCCCTCTCTCCTGTTCTTCACTCCATGTCTTCATCTTCTCTCCTTCACCTCCTCATCCTCCTCCACCACCATGATTTTCTCTCTCCTCCTCCATCCACCTGATACACCACTCTCTCCTCCACCTCCTCAACCACCTCCTGATTTTCTTTGAATCGAACAAGAGAAAGATGAGGACTTGAATTGTACCTCCAAAAATTAGAATCAGTTTCTTATTAAACATGAAGCAAACTAGAACAAAAACATGAGAACACTAACATCAACACAACAAACGGCAACAACGACAAAATTCTGGCCTAACATCTCCGACGAGTAGATTGGCAGTAGACCCACATTTGAAGAGAGAAAAAACATGGCAGTAACGCCGAGAAGCAACTCCGACGAGGGAAGCCAGATCAACCACCTCAACCGAAACCGACCAGATATGGTGCGAAAGAGAAAGGGGATTTTCGGTTTTGGGGATTCTAGAATTTCATTCGTAATTCGAGTATTTCCTTCCAAAATGATAACAAGGTTTGCTTGGCCTTTATTATCAAGGAATATGGTTGATTGAGTAAGAAATTTTGACAACTCAAAATTAACATTCACTAGTGGAAAAACAAGGAAGGGTCGGTGTCAAAAATGACCCTAAGGGTGCGTTTTTGCCGCCACCCTTTCCATAGCAGCCCTTCAATAGATAAGAATGGCTGCGGTTCAGGCCCAAAACGCAGCCATTCTAAGCTTGAAGGGCTGCGTTTTTGGCTTAAACCGCTGACCTTCTTTCTAAATGAAGGGTCTGCGGTTTTTAGCCTAAACCGTAGCCCTTCACTTTAATAGAGGTGCGGTTTAGGCTAAAAACCATGACCCTTCACATTCAGCTTTTTTTTTAAAAAATAAATTAAATATGCCGGCCCCGCATCCCCAAGCACCCCTCGCCACCCTCGCCCCCGCCACCCCCGCCACCACCCCCGCCACCCTCGGCCACCCCCGCCACCCTCGCCACCCCTCGCCACCCCACCCACCCTCGGCCATCCCTCCCACCCGCCCCCCCCCGCCCACCCCCCCGCACCCCTGCCACCCCACCGCCCCCCACCTCCCCGCCCCCAAAGACACCCTCTGCCCCGCACACCTCCCACCCTCACCCCCTGCCACCCCCCCGCCAGCCCACCCCCGCCCCCCCCCCCCCCCCACCCCCGCCACCCCCCCCACCACCCCACCCACCCGCCACCCCCGTGACCCCCCACCCCCGCGCGCCCCACCCCCCCACCCCCGCCACCCCACCCCCGCCACCCCCACCCCACCCCAACCCCCCACCCCCGCGCCGCCACACCCGCGCCCCCCAAAGACACCCTTGCCCCGCCCCGCCATCCCTGCCCCCCACGCCCCGCCCCACCCCCCACCCCACCCCCACCCCACCCACCCCCCCGCGCCGCCCCTACCCCCGCCACCCCCCGCACCCACCACCCCACCCCCCCCCACCCCGCCCGCACCCAGCCACCCCCCACCCCCCACCCCCGCGCACCCACCACCCCCCGCAGCCCCCACCCCCCACCCCATGGCAGCCCCCCACCCCATCCCCACCCAAAACCTCCCTTCGACACAAAAAAGACCAATCAAATTGCAATAATATATATATGACAAGTTTTGTGAACGTAATAATTAACTTTAAATATGTATATATTTAATAATGTAAAAAGTGTACATAGAATTGATACAAACTAGTAGATGTATCATAAGCAATCATCACAAATGTGGGACGCCAACTTATCCCGAACTTCATGTAATTCGTCTGTGGTGAAGGCCCTCAAACGTGGTGTGTTATTCATATAAACCTTGCAAAACAACCAAGGAATAAACACATAATATAAGAATTCAATCATTTACCGTAGTTAGTAGTTCTAAAAAATGACATATACCTTCCCAAAATTCAATCAAAAACAAATGCAAGCCTAAAACTCTATACACTAGTTATATTATACCTTATATTATCATTTTCAAAAAGAAAATGGAGTTAAATGACTCGAGAAACATGAATTGGAGGCGAAAAGGCAAAAATAGGGCTAAAATCACATTTATGTTCCCGATATACAACCAAAAACAAATGCACGCCTAAGAATCTACATAATAGTTACATTATGCCTCATATTATCATGTTCAAAATGAAATTGGGGTTAAATGAAGCGATAATACGAATTGGACGCGAAAAGGCAAAAATAGGGCTAAAATGCCCTTTTCGTTCCCAAAATTCAGCCTACAACAATTGCAAACCTAAAAATCTACACAATAGTTACATTATGCCTCATATTATCATGTTCAAAATGCATTTGGGGTTAAATGACTCGATAAGTACGATTTGGAAGCAAAAATGCAAAACTAGGCCTAAAATGACCTTTTCGTTCCCGAAGTGCAACCAACAACAAATGCAAGCCTAAAACTCTACACAATAGGTACATTATACCTCATATAATCATGTTAAAAAAGAATTACAAATTGGAGAAATTACACATACCTGAGTTTATGTCTCATGATTTATTGACCTTCCGCCGTTTCTTAGGATCCTCAAGTACATGTATCCCTTCCGTGTGATCTACACGCATATAGTTCTCCGACATATTCACATCATCTTCCACACTATTTTCGGGATAGGTAAAAGGGGGAGGTCCTCAAATGCATCATATTCTTCCTCATTATCAACATCACCAATACCGAGGATACTCCTTTTACCAGGTACAACAATTGACCACTTATTATCAGCAGGATCGGTTACAAAAAAAACTTGCTTAACTTCAGGATCCAATTACAAATGGCTCCTCGGTTTCACGTAGACGACTAAGGTCAACAAGAGTGAATCCGCAAGGATCATCTTTTCTTACGCAACGTCGATTATCGTCAACCCACTTGCAACACAAGAGGCAAATATTAAAAGTACAGTAGTCCAGCTCCCATATTTCTTCTATTCGCCCATAATAATTGCTTTCAGCATGTATAGGCGACTTATCCTTCGAGCTTGCGTATTGTGTAGCTGACGCCACAAGTGAAACACCACTATTTTGTTGCGATGTTGACTTCAGATCTTGACGTTCGATCCAAAACCTATACCCATTAATATCTTAACCCTCATAAGAGCGTACGGCTTCACGAGGACCAAATGCTAACCACTTGATCGTTTCGAGAACACTTTCATCCAAATCATTCACTACTCGTTTATGAAACCAATCAATGAAAGTCTTGTTATGCATTTGCGTTAATGCCCTAACTCCTTTTCCGGGATTGCTAACACGTAATTCCTCCATATGTTCATTTAAATAAGGATGGACGTTTGCTATGTGATGCAATACAAATAAGTGAGCTTGTTTACGCTTTTCTACGGAAGGTGTGATCAATTTTGAACCAATTGTGCCCTTGCCCTCAAGTTGCGCCCTCGTGTCGGGATGTCGGAAGTCCAACGAGATCAACACTAGCAAAATACTCAGCCACAAAATTACCGATCTCTTCACCCACAACCCCTTGAATTATACTACATTCGGTTGTGCGGGATTCCGAACTTTATCCTTCAAAGTGCCCATATATCTCTCAAAAGGATAGTACCACCTCAAAAACACTTGGACCACACGGCTTAATTTCTCGAACTAGATGGACAATGAGATGGACCATAATGTCAAAGAATGCGGGGGAAAAAACATCTCAAATTTGCATAGAGTTTCAACTACTCGGCCTGCAAGGAATCGAAGGTCGACGGTTCTAGGACTTTGCTGCATATTGTATGGAAAAATGAACAAAGTTCGGTAATGGTGTGCCTCACATGCTTTGGAAGTATCCCACGAATTGCAATCGGTAAGAATACTTGCATCATGACATGACAATCGTGAGATTTCATACTCGATAACTTCAATACACCATTTAAGGTAACAAACCGCTTCATATTCGATGAGTAGCCGGTTGGGACCTTAATTCCATACAATGACTCGCAAAAAATCCGTTTCTCCGCACGTGACATCGTGTAGCAAGCCGGTGGCAAATAATTCTTCTCCGAATCCTCCACCTTCTTTTTTACTTTTTCGAGTTTCATCATCAACCCTTTCCTTCACTACATTCTTCTTCCTTCCGTCCCTTTTCTGAGCCCACAACTCTGGTCTAAGCCCCTGTTTTTCCAAGTAAAGTCGTGACGCCTTAACATCTTTTGTCTTGCCCGGAATATTCATAAGTGTCGCAAGAATAGCTTCACAAACATTCTTCTCTATGTGCATGACATCCAAACAATGTCTGACCTTTAGATCTTTCCAATATGGGAGTTTCCAAAAAATGGACTCCTTTTTCCATAATCCCGTAGGTCGATCAACCTCACTAGCAGGTTTACCAAAGATTGTTTCAATGCCCTTCACCTGATTATAAACTTCATTACCAGTTAATGGTCTATGAGCAACTTCTTCTTCAACCGTCCCATCGAATGCCTTCTTCTTAAACCTATAGGGATGGTCGCGTCTGAGGTGCCTTCGTGTGCGAATATACACATGTTTGCAGCCCTTAAGGTGTGTAGATTTCATATCATCTACACAAATTGGGCAGGGTTGTTTTCCTCTCGTCTTATACCCAGATAAGTTCCCATAAGCTGGATAATCGTTCATAGTACAAAAAAGCATGGCACGCAGAGTGAACATCTCATTAGCATACGCATCAAATACTAACACTCCTTCGTTCCACATCTTCTGTAAATCTTCAACAAGCGGCTGGAGGTATACATCAATGTCATTTCCAGGTTGTTAGGTCCCCGATATAAGAAGCGACAGCATCATGTACTTGCGTTTCATGCACAACCAAGGAGGCAAGTTATAAACGACTAAGACCACTGGCCATGTACTACGCTGCGAACTGAGATTGCCAAAAGGGTTCATGCCATCCGTACATAATCCAAGCCTCAGATTCCTATCGTCATTACCAAATGCCTTATGCACCCTGTTGATACTTTTCCACTCAAGCGAATCAGCCGGATGCTTGAGCGCACCGTCTTTCTTCCTACAATCCGCATGCCACCTCAAATTCTTCGCATCTCCTTTAATTGAGAACATGCGCTTAAATCTAGGTATTATGGGTAAATACCACAACACCTTAGCCTGGTGGTCCTTCACTACCTCCCGGCTCCTTCACGCTTGTACCTCGACAATCCACAACGTGGACACTCATGTAAATGCTCATACTCATTACGATAAAGCACACAATCGTTAGGACAAGCATGTATCCGCTCGTACTCTAAACCGAAAGGACACATCAGTTTCTTCGCATAATAGTACGACTTTGGCAGTTCATTTCCATCAGGGAGCATATCAGCTAAAACTTCCAACAACGATGTGAAACTAGAGTCCGTCCAACCAGCTTTCGACTTAATGTTGAACAGGTGTTATCACCGCGGAAAGTTTGGTGTACTTTGTACAACCTGGATACAACGGCTTTTCGGCGGCCTCGGACATAGACTCAAAAATACGAGGTCGTTTACACGACCGATCTTCAACCTCGTGTATCATCTCGTCTCGCCCGATCCCTATCATCTTCTCGCAAACTCATCATCCAAATTCTCATCCCCGAACTCATCATCCTTCTTTTCTTCACATACATCGTTCATTACTCTAGAGCTTCCTATATACTTCCCCGCTCACCATGCCAAACCCATACGTGGTATTGAGGCCTAAACCCACGACGAAAGACATGCTCCCTAACCACATGTATACTACTAACCTTGCTCACATTTCTACAATCGAAACAAGGACAATAAAAGTCGATCGCTCCCGAGAGGATGCTTGATATTGTATTGCAGTTGTACAGAATTCCGAGACCCCTTTTACAAACTCAATCGATTCACGACTACCATACATCCAAGTACGATCCATCTCATTCAAGAAGACCTCTAATAATTAAACACAACCATTCATTATAATGCATCAATCATTATTTAAGTACATACACTCACATATCATCATATCACACACGTATAGAGCAATCTAAGATAGTGACATGTTCAATTGTATGCATGCAGCCGAAGGTCCTTATCACTCCAACCTAACCCATCCTTGGACGTCTAATCTCACTAGTGAATGTGTGCCAACTTTTCAATTCTAAGGAAAATCCGGCAGCATTTCCTTACAGTTCTCCAACTACACAATGTAGATAATTGCTTATCTACATATGTACCCAGAGAACAATGTAGAGAAACGATGAGCCAAGATTTTCCTCAGAATTGAAAAGAAGACACACATTCACCACCTAAGTGAAATCAAACGTCCAAGAACAGTCCCAAACCGGGGACTATTCAAGACTTACTCCTAATGAGTAAGTCTTGAACGGGTATCTAGGCCTATGATGACAATTCAAACAACTTGTAGATTTCATAGCTAAATTACATTGCGTTTTCATACAATCTCATATCAAGAAATCTACATACATTATAAGAAATACATATATCAATAAATTATCATAACTTAATCAAATTGAATCACATGACAACTTTGTCTCATCAACAAATTAAATCAAACAAAAAAGACTACGAAATTAAACTAGTTACCTCTTAACACCAATGATAAGCAATGAAGAGAGTAGAGATAGTTGGAACTTTATTTGCCTTCCTAAGCCTCTTCTTCCTACAATTAACAAAACCCACATTGCACATTAATCATTTAATTCAATTAAGAAAAACAAAACTAACTTAAAAACATTAATTCATACTTAACTAAGCAAAAAATTAGCTAAACCCAAGCGCTAGCAATGAAGAAAGAGTAGGGCGGTGGTGGTGGTAGTTGTTGCTTGCCGCCATGTGGGTGGTGGCGCTGCGTAGTGGTGGAGGAGCTCCACACCCTAAACCCACTCAAATGGTGGAGAAGAGAAGAGAAAAGAAGAGAAGAGAAGCTAAGAGAAGAGAAGAGAGGTGAAGAAAGAGAAGGGTTGTGGTGGTGAAGCAATGTGGGTGCTCCGGCGTCAGGGCTCCGGTGGGGCGTTAGGGTTAATGTGCGAGTGAGTGAGAGGGAGGGCGAGGGGTTTTTCGCTCGTCAAATGCGTGTAAGGGAGGGAAATTTAGAAAATATGTCTACCTACTGTGTGTGCGCGCAAAATTGGAGATATGGTGGGATCATAAGGGCTGCGGTTAGTCTAGGAAACGCAGCCCTTCGTTTATGAAGGGCTGCGGTTTCGAGGCTAACCGCAGCCCTTCATTAGTAGGGCTGTGGTTAGCCTCAAAACCGCAGCCCTTCATACTGCATGAAGGGCTGCGTTTTCTTGTTAACCGCAGCCCTTCAATAAAAGGGCTGCGGTTTCTAAAGAAAACGCAACCCTTCATACAAGAAGGGCTGCGTTTTTAGTAAAACGCAGCACTTCTTGCGCAGCCCTTCCTTTTTTTTCCCCTAGTGATTGATGTGGCATCTCAAATTGAGAGAGAGTGGGGAAGCATGTGTATGGTAGAGGAGAGAGAGAAAGAGAAAAAAATAGGGGTTGGTAAAGAAGAGAGAGGGCAAACAGGTGGATGTTGGAGGAGGTGGAGGAGATGAAGACATGACAAGGGTGAAGAATATGAGAGACGGAGATGAAGAAGACAATTTTTTTCATTTAAAAAATAGGTTTTTAGTTATAAACACAAAAGAGTTAACGCCGTCAACCAATTCATCAAGTTTAATGACAAAATACAAGTTTAGGGTTATTCGAGATAGGGGTGGAAATGTTGGGGTTATTTCGGAAATGTTGGGGTTAATGACAAAATATGTCAGGGTTATCTGCGATAATATCCCTTAAGATTATTGCTTTTAGAATTAATATATTTTAATCTATTGAATTTATAAATATGTTTAAACCTAAGAAAAAGGTTTTTTTTTATAAATTAAAATCCGGTCCAAAACCGGACACCGGACTGGAATCGGATTATTCCGATCTGGTCCCGATTAAAAAAATTATCCAGATTCCGATCCACTAGTCCAACCAGTCCGGTTCAGTTTGATCCCGGATCGATGCACACCCCTACCTATGACCGCGTACTGATCGTGTGGATAATCAATCCAAGGTTAGTCGCCTAGGGGGGAGGAATCTGGGCTATATCATCGGCTGCGATCGAATATGTGATTAGTTTCCCGGCTGGGGAGATCACATGTCGTTGTGGCCGAATATGTGGAGTCCTCAGGCGCAACGAGGGTAATCCTGTCCTCAAGTTGGGGTGTATGTAATACCTCTCATGATTGCTTTAAAGGGATTTCACGGGCTACTCATTCCAACAAGATGCATCTTTCTTTTAGGGAGCTCATTTCTCAGGGTGCATGCTTGTCTGGGAGTAGCCCAGGGAATTGTGACGTGCTACGAAGTTTCTCAGGGTACGCATGAGTGAGGACAAAATACCGGAAGAATTTGTGTCGGTTATTGAGGGTGTTACATGAATGACATATGTTCTCTTAAAAAAATTGATTGTTCTTTGTCTCTCATTGAAGACCTATTTTATTGCCGTATTTGGAAAGAGATGAATGATAATATGTTTTTAAAAGGAAAGTTATGTCTATCTATACTTTAAAATACTTACTTAGTTTTGAAACAACCCTCTTAGTAATTGTATATAACGTGAATTCGTTAATAATACCACTTTCTCCAGTATAACCGTAAACATGGGTTTACCATTGAGAATTGAAATTAAGTTTGGGTATCAGAGAGAAAAAGCCAGAACTCAGGGTTACCATTGAGAATTTCCCTTTCGTATTTAATAGCTTCACCTTTCCCGTTTTGCATTGTCATCTTTTAATATATGCGTCCGTACAAGAGATTGGAAAAATGATGGAGAAGCAAAGGAAGAACTACAGATGCTTATAGACCATCATCTCACCACTTTAATTTCCCTTCCCTCACTCAAGGCCCTTTTCTTCGTCTCCATCTCAAACACTACCTTCGTCTTGATTGAAGAGAGAGACTTAAGTTTCGATCCGAAGCCATGAGTATGCTTGAAGTGAAGTAGATTGATGAAGGAGAAGGATGTTGGTATCTAGTTTGTCATCCAAAACATTTCGTACTTCACATATTTAGTTACTAACCTCACTTTGAAATATACAGGTTAATCTATGTCATTAAACATCAAAATACTATCACATAAATCTTTTTTTTTTGGAAAAATTGATAGGAACAGTCCCAACTATGGGCGTTCGGCCATTTTCAGTCCCAACTAAGGATTATTTTCGAGAATTTCCAACTTTGGGGCATGTTTTATGAAACACTAGTGGAAAAAATATCAAGGGCTCTGGTGCAAGGGCTGCGGTTATCTGTAAAACACAGCCCTTGCACCGCAGGGAAAAAGGAGGGAAAGGAACTAGCCGTGAAGGGCTGCTGTTAGCCCTAAAATCGCAGCCCTTCACTTTCTTTTTTTTTTAATTTGCGCGCATACACACAGTAATCCACTCGTTCCCTCCCTTAGGCTCGCACAATATTCATAACTCATCATGCGCTAGTTCTCCCCTTTACAACCCTAACTCCACTGGCCACCAGTGCTCCGCCTTGCGCACCACGGCATTGTGCACCATCGGCCCTCAACGCCACCGCATTGAACACTTATCTTCTCTTCTCCTTCAGTCATTTGAGTGCGTTTAGGGTGTGGAGCTCCTCTACCACGCAGAGCAACGACCTCCACCACCGCAACACTTCACCCAAGCGGCAGCAACGACCACCACCACTACCCTACTCTTTCTTCTTATTTTGAATTTTGCTTAGTTAAGTATCAATTAATCTTGTATTAAGTTAGTTTTGTTTTTCTTAATTGAATTAAATGATTCATGTGCAATGTGGGTTTTGTTGATTGTAGGAAAAAGAGGCTAAGTAAGGCAAATAAAGTTCCAACTATATCTTTTCTCCTCATTGCTCCTCATCGGTGTTAAGAGGTAATTAGTTTAATTTCCTTGTTTTTTTGTTTGATTTGTTGATGAGACAAAGTTGTCATGTGCTTCAATTTGATTAAGTTATGATAATTTATTGATATATATATATATATAATATATGAATATTTCTTGATATGAGCTTGGATGAAAACAATCTAATTAAGCTATGAAATGTATAAGTTATATGAATCATCAACATCATATGCCTAGATACCCGTTCAAGACTTACTCATTAGGATAGTCCCCTATTTGGGACTGTTCTTAGACATTTGATCTCACTTAGGTGGTGAATTTTGGTCTTCTTTTCAATTCTTAGGAAAGTCTTGGCTTATCGTTTCTTTACATTGTTCTCTGGGTACATATGTAGAAAAGCAATTGTCTACACTGTGTACTTGGAGAACTGTAGGGAAATGCTGCCAGATTTTCCTTAGAATCGAAAAGTTGTCATATATTCACTAGTGAGATTAGACGTCCAAGGATGGGTTAGGTTGGAGTGATAAGGACCTTCGGCTGCATGCATTCATTTGAACATGTCACTCTCTTAGCTTGCATATGTATGTGTGTGATTTGGATATGTGACTTTCTTGCATGTGTATGTACTTGAATTATTGATACACTATAATTGGTTGTGTTTGGTTAGAGGTCTTCTTGAATGAGATGGATCGTACTTGGATGTATGGTAGTCGTGAATCGATTGTATTTGTGAATGGGGTCTCGAATTCAGCAAATCTGTAATAGAATATCAAGCATCCTCTGAAGCAGTCGACTTTTATTGTCCTTGTGCCGATTGTGGAAATGTGAGCAAGGTTAGTAGTATTCATTTGCTTAGGGAGCATGTCTTTCGCCGTGGGTTTAGGCCTCAATACCACGTATGGGTTTGGCATGGTGAGGAGGGGAAATATATAGGAATCTCTAAAGTAATGAACGATGTATGTGAAGAAAAGAAGGATTTAGAGCTCGTTGATGAGTTCGGGGATGAGAATTGGGATGATGAGTATGCGAATGATGATAGGGATCGGGTAGAAGAGATGATACACAAGGTTCAAGATCAGTATTGCAAACGACCTCGTATTTTTGATGAGGATAGGAATCTGAAGCTTGGATTATGTATGGATGGGATGAATCCAGGTTGCACAAAGTACACCAAAATATCCGCCGTGATAACACTCTTCAATATTAAGTCGAAAGCAGATTGGACGGATTTTAGTTTCACATTGTTGTAGGAAGTTTTAGCTGATATGCTCCCTGATAGAAATGAACTATCAAAGTCGCACTATTATGCTAAGAAACTCATGTGTCCTTTCGGTTTAGAGTACCAGTGGATACATGCTTGTCCTAACGATTGTGTGCTTTATCGTAATGAGTATGAGCATTTAGATGAGCGTCCACGTTGTGGATTGTCGAGGTACAAGCGCGAAGGAGCTGGTGGTAGTGAAGGACCACCAGCTAAGATGTTGTGGTATCTTCCCATAATACCTAGATTTAAGCACATGTTCTCAATTAAAAGGGATGCGAACAATTTGAGGTGGCATGCAGATTGTAGGAAGAAAGACGGTATGCTGAAGCATCCGGCTGATTCGCCTAAGTGAAAAAGTAACAACAGGGTGCAAAAGGCATTTGGTAATGAGGATAGAAATCTGAAGCTTGGATTATGTATGGATGGCATGAATCCTTTTGGCAATCTTAGTTCTCAGCATAGTACATGGCCAGTAGTTTTTGTGGTTTATAACTTGCCTCCTTGGTTGTGCATGAAATGCAAATAAATCATGTTGTCGCTTCTCATATTGGGCCGAAACAACCTGGAAATGACATAGATGTATACCTCCAACCGCTTGTTGAAGATTTACAGAAGATGTGGAACGAAGCGGTGTTAGTATTTGATGCATATGCTAATGAGATGTTCACTCTGCGTGCCATGCTTTTCTGTACTATGAACGATTTTTCACCTTATGGGAACTTATCTGGGTATAAGACCAACGGAAAACGATCGTGCCCGATTTGTATAGGTGACATGGAGCCTACACACCTTGAGGGCTAAAAACATGTCTATATGCGCACAAGAAGGCTCCTCAGACGCGACCATCCCTATCAGTTCAAGAAAAAGGCATTCGATGGGACGGTCGAAGAGGAAGTTGTTCGTATACCATTAACTGGTATTGAAGTTTATGATCACGTTAAGGGCATTGAAACAATCTTTGGTAAACCTGTAAGTGACGTTGATGGAACTACAAGATTATGGAAAAAGGAATCCATTTTTTGGAAACTCCCATATTGGAAAGATCTACTGGTCAGACATTGTTTGGATGTCATGCACATAGAGAAGAATGTTTAGGAAGCTATTCTTGCGACACTTATGAATATTCCGAGCAAGACGCAAGATGTTAAGGCGTCACGACTTTACTTGACGAGAGTTGTGGGCTCAAAAAAGGGACGGAAGGAAAAAGAAAGTAGTGAAGGAATGGTTTGATGAGGAAACTAGGAAAAGAAAAAAGGTGGAGGATTCGGAGAAGAATTATTAGCCAGCAGCTTGCTACACACTGTCGAGAGCAGAGAAACAGATTTTTTGCGAGTCGTTGTATGGCATTAAGGTTCCAACTGGCTACTCATCGAATATGAAGCGATTTGTTACCTTAAATGGTGAGTTGAAGTTATCGAGTATGAAATCTCACGATTGTCATGTCATGATGCAAGTATTCTTACCGATTGCAATTCGTGGGATACTTCCAAAGCATGTGAGGCACACCATTACAAAACTTTGTTCATTTTTCCATACAATATGCAGCAAAGTGATACAACCGTCAACCCTCGATTCCTTACAAGCCAAAGTAATTGAAACTCTATGCAAATTTGAGATGTTTTTCCCGCCCGCATTCTTTGACATTATGGTCCACCTCATTGTCCATCTAGTTCGAGAAATATATTGTGTGGTCCAGTGTTTTTGAGGCGGTGCTATCCTTTTGAGAGATATATGGGTACTTTGAAGGATAAAGTTTGAAATCCTTCGCAACCAGAAGGTAGTATAATTCAAGAGATTGTGGGTGAAGAGGTCCGTACTTTTGTGGCTGAGTATTTTGCTAGTGTTGATCCTGTTGGACTTCCGACATCTTGACACGAGGGCAGACTTGAGGGCAAGGGTACGATTGGTTCAAAATTGATCTCACCTTCTCTCGACAAGTGTACACAAGCTCACTTATTTGTGTTGCATCATGTAGCAGCTGTCCATCCTTATTAGATGAACATATGGCGGAATTATGTGTTAGCAACCCTGGAAAAGGAATAAGGGCATTGATGCAAATGCATAACAAGACGTTCATTGATTGGCTTCATAATCGAGTAGTGAATGATATGGATGAAAGTGTTCCTGAAACATTCAAGTGGTTAGCATTTGATCCTCGTGAAGCTGTACACCCTTATGAGGGTTATGATATTAACGGGTATACGTTTTGGACTGAACGTCAAGATCTTAAGTCGACATCGCAACAAAATAGTGGTATTTCACTTGTGGCGTCATCTACACAATACGCAAGCTCTAAGGATAAGTCTCCCATTCTTGCTGACACCAATTATTATGGGTAAGAAGTATAGGACCTTGACTACTCTGCTTTTCATATTTGCCTCTTTTATTGCAAGTGGGTTGATGATAATCGACGTTTGCGTAAAAAAAGATGATCCTTGCAGATTCACTCTTGTGGCCATGGGTCGTCTACGTGAAACACAAAATCCATTTGTACTTGCATCACAAGCTAAGTATTCTATGTAACTGATCCTGCTGATTATAAGTGGTCAATTGTTGTACCTGGTAAAAGGAGTATCGTCGGCATTGGTGATGTTGAGGATGACGAAGAGTATGATGCATTTGAGGACATCTCAACTTTTACCTATCCTGCAAATAGTGTGGAAGACGATGTGAATATGTCCGAGAACTATATGCGTGTCGATCACGCAAAAGGGATACATGTTGAAGCTCCTAAGAAAAGGTTGAAGGTCAATAAATCATGAGACATATACTCGGGTATGTCTATTTTAACCGTTTCACGTCCAATTTGTAGATTTTGAGTCATCTAACTCCAATTTATTTTTGAACATGATAATATGAGGTATAATATAACTAAGTGTATAGATTTGTAGGCTTGTACTTGTTGTTGGTTAAATTTCGAGAACGTAAATGTGATTTTACGCCTACTTTGGCCGATTCGCGTCCAATTCGTAGATTTTGAGTCATTTAACTCCAATTTCTTTTTGGACATGATGATATGAGGTATAACATAAATAGTGTGTATTTTTAGGCTTGCATTTGTTGTTGGTTGAATTTCGGGATCGTAAATGTGATTTTAGGCCTATTTTTGCCAATTCGCATCCAATTTGTACATTTTGAATCATTTAACTCCAATTTCTTTTTGAACATGATAATATGAGGTAGATTTTTAGGCTTGTATTTGTTGTTGGTTGAATTTCGGGAACATAAATGTGATTTTAGGCCTATTTTCGCCAATTCGCGTCCAATTTGTAGATTTTGAATCATTTAACTCCAATTCCTTTTTGAACATGATCATATGAGGTATAACATAACTATTGTGTAGATTCTTAGGCTTGTATTTGTTGTTGGTTGAATTTCGGGAACGTAAATTTGATTTTAGGCCTATTTTTGCTGTTTCGCGTCCAATTTGTAGATTTTGAGTCATTTAACTTCAATTTCTTTTGGAACATGATAATATGAGGTACTCCCTCTGTCCCAGAATACTCTTTACACTTTCCTTTTTCATCTGTCCCAGAATACTCTTTACACTTCTATTTTTGGATATGACCCACTATTATTTTAATCCTTCTACCTTTTAACCATTTGCCCACACTCTCTCTCCTCCAAATAAAATAATACAACTCGTACTATCTACCAACTCTAATCATTGACCCACACTCTCTCTCCTCCTAATAAAATAATACTACTTTTACTACCTACTAACACCTATCACATCTACTTTTTCAATAAAATAACAATTGATAACCAAACAACAATTGATAAGTGTCAAGAGTATTCTGGAACGGAGGGAGTATAATATAACTATTGTGTAGATTTTTAGGCTTGTATTTGTTGTTGGTTGAATTTCGGGAACGTAAATGTGATTTTAATTTAGGCCTATTTTCGCCGTTTCGCGTCCAATTTGTTGATTTTGAGTCATTTAACTCCAATTCCTTTTTAACATGATAATATGAGGTATAATATAACTAGTATGTAGATTTTTAGTCTTGTATTTGTTGTTAGTTGAATTTCGGGAACGTAAATGTGATTTTAGGCCTATTTTCTCCGATTCATGTCATTTTTCTATATTTTCGTTGATTTAACTCCAAACTTTTGTTGCATATGACAATATGAGGTAGAATAAAACTACATAGTAGTTTTTTGTTCATAAATTTTCATTAGTATTGAAATATTGAAACAAAAAGGCTGAAAGAAAAGGGAGGCTAGCAGGGGGGTTGTAGGGCTGGGTGGCAGGCAGGGGATGGAGCAGGGAGGGGGAGTTGGGCTGGCAAGGGTTTGTTGGCATGTGCGGTGGGGGGGACTGGGGTGGTGGGTAGGGTGGGTGGGTTGGGGCCGTGCGGGGGGGTGCAGCGGGGTTACCTCATATTGCCCTGCTTCGCACCCCGCCTAGCCCGTAGCCCTCCCCTCACTACACAGGCCATCCTGCTTCCCCTCCCCCCTCTGCCCTCTTACTACCCTCCCCCCCCCACTGCCCAGGCCCCCTACTGCCCCCATACTGCACTCCCCCTACTGCCCCCTACTGCCCTCCCCCACTGCATAGGCCCTCTTGCTGCCCTCCTAACCCCACTGCTCCCCTCACCCCCACCACTGCACAGGCCGCCTTACTACCCACTAATGCCTTCCCCCTACTACCCATGTTATTTTTTTTTAATTTTTTTTTGTTATCTTGAGCTATATTTATTAATCCATATATTTTTACAATTTCAGGGAGACGGCTAATATGCATACGGATGAGAGCACGGGTAGTGAACACACTAGCGAGGATGAGTCATATGATGAGAGAAAGGAACGGATAAAGGTGATTTCGAGGATCGTGATCTTGACGGCGAGTACGTACGTAGGCTTGAGGAGATGGCGGATGTAAATGCTCTCATGGGAGAGGATTACGTGCAAGACCGACCTCGCGGTGAAGAACTAAATGCACAAAGTACAAGAGTTGTAAAAGCACCACAAATCGGTAGGAAATCATTGGCGACGAAAAAGAGAAAAGGAAGCGGACCTACAAAGTCACTAGGGAATCGTGGTCCTATGACTTTGTAGTACGATAATATGGGTCAATCTTATGGAAAATGGCGTCAAAAGTATGGCACACATGTGGAAACTCTCCATTGTGCAATCATGGAAAGAGTTGCCCGAAGGGTTGAAGAAGTTCTTATGGGATGACACTATGGTAAGCTTCATAATAACATTTAGTTTCTTAATTATTTTGTTAAATATACATGTAATGTTAATGATACCATATAAATTACAACAATTGTGGAAACTAAGTTGTGAAATGCGTTTTTTTGTAGAATCTTTTCAATATCGAAGATGATGAATGCCAAGAAGAATCTATTTCTCACTAGTGGAAAAAAGCCCATCTGATGCGGTCAAAATCGGGCTTACTGCTGCTGTTTTGGGCCGCATCAGGTGGGTTCGCAGCCGATATCAATTATTTATTGATCCGGTCCTAAACCGGATCAGTAAATGCTTTTCTGATCCGGTTTTTTAGGAAAACCGGATCAGATTGTAATATTATCTGATCTGATTTTCCTAAAAAACCGGATCAGAAAATGTTCTTGGCGCCAAATTAGTGTATGTAAAGCAACAATCTGATCCGGTTATTTAGGAAAATCGGATCAGATTGTTATATATATATATATATAATATTTATATATATATATATTATTATATTTATATGAAGCTTATATTTAAACCTGTTAAAATTGGAAAAAAGTATCACGCACGCGTCGTATACAAGTCAAAATGATATTATATATATATAATATTTTGAGAATGTACTACAAATAAAGTTGAAATAAGTACTAAAATCAAAAATAAATATTTGGACCTATATAAGTAGCTAGTAACATAATAAGAACATAGTAGGTATAAAGATGAAGAAAATCTACTGCGGAGAAACGGTATCTAAATCTCAAGCTTCACCGGAAACTTCATCTAAACCCCTCAAATTACCATATTAGATATGGAAAACTATCAAACCTCAAGAGTAGGAAGCATTTTTTGCCAAAAATACTATTGTAAGAATTTTATTGATATTTACTACACTTAGCTCGAGAATTATTGTATAACATTGTACCTAACCTTTGTAATTGTCTGTTTTAGGCAAGACGTGAACAAAAGTAGCGTGAGTGCAAAAAATAGGAAGTATTATCATCATTTGGGTGCCCAATTCGTACGATGAGGCGAGAGAGAAGTTGATGTTTGCCCATTAGCCCCACAATGGGGTCAACAACCGCAACGGGGACTAGCTCTACGACCACACTTACACCGGCTCGAAAATCAGATAGAGTCCTTGATTGGTGGTATTCGATGCATGGGGTTGATGCAAAGGGAACAAGAGTTTTGCCTCATCCCGGTATAGAAAAGATAGCCAACGCCATTGTAAGTACACAAAAGATGTCATTTTCTTGCATTTCGAGTCATGTAACCACAATTTATGTTGAATATGATAATATGAGGTAGAATTTAACTATTTACAATAATCATGTGCACTACTTCAAATTATATTGATTTTGGGGAAGGTAAAGGTGATTTTAGGCCTATTTTGGCCGTTTCGCGTTCAATTCTTAGATTTTGAGTCATTTAACACCATTATATTTTTAGATATGATAATATGAGGTATAATATAACTAGTGAATAAATTTTTAGGCTTGCATTTGTTGTTGGTTAAATTTCGGGAACGTAAAGGTCATTTTAGACCTATTTTGGCCGTTTCGCGTCCAATTCTTAGATTTTGAATCATTTAACTCGAATTTATTTTTGAATATGTTAATGTGAGGTATAATATAACTAATGTGTAGATTTTTAGACTTGCATTTGCTGTTGGTTGAATTTCGGGAACTTAATGGTCATTTTAGGCTTATTTTGGCCATTTCGTGACCAATTCTTAGATTTTGAGTCATTTAACTCCAATTTCTTTTTGAATATCATAATATGAGGTATAATATAACTATTCTATATTTTTAGGCTTATATTTGTTGTTGGTTGAATTTCGAAACGTAAAGGTTATTTTAGGCCTATTTTGGGCGTTTCGCGTCCAATTATTAGACTTTGAGTCATTTAACTCCAATTTCTTTATGAATATGATAATATGAGGTATAATATAACTAGTGTGTAGATTTTTAGGCTTGCATTTGTTGTTGGTTGAATTTCGAGAACGTAAATGTCATTTTTAGAACTATTAACTAGAGTAAATGATTGAATTCTTATGTGTTTTATTTCATGGTTATCTTGCAAGGTTTACATGAATAACACACTAAGATTGGAGGACTTCACCATGGAGGAAGTAGGTGAAGTTTTAGATAAGTTGGCAAGCCATATTTGTGATGGTTGCTTATGATACATTTTGGGAGGATTTTACGATAAAATTAGCTAGACCAAGTTATTTAATTGCATTTTCCTTTCTTATATAGTTTTTGGCTAGAATGTTTGTATTTTGCTTCCATAATGTACACTTTTGACATTATTAATATATAATAAAGATAATTACGTTCAAAAACTTGTGATATATATGCAATTCGTTTTTTTTTGTGTGTGGAAGGGAGGTGGTGGGCCGAGGTGGCTACTAGGGGGTGCGGGGGTTGGGGGTGCTTCGAGTAGTGGGGGGCTAGCGGGGAGGGTGCGGGGCTAGGGGTTGGCGGGGGTGCGGGGTTAGGGGGATGGGGGTGCTAGGTAGGGGGGATGTGGGTGCTAGGCAAGGGGGGCTAGCAAAGGGGGTCTTGGGCTAGTAGGAGGGTCTTTGGTAGGGGAAGGGTGATGGGTTGGTAGGAAGGAATGTTGGGTTGGGCAGTGCGTAGGGGGATGCAGGGGGAATGTTGGGTTTTAAAAAAGAAACAAAGGGTCGTGTTTTTTGGCCTAAACCACAAAAGGGCTGCGATTTAGGCCCAAAAACGCAGCCCTTCCATTACCAAGGGTTGCGGTTAAAGGCCTAAAACCGCAGCCCTTCAGTGTGGAAGGGTTGTGGTTTTGGGCCTGAACCGCAACCCTTGGTAGTGAAAGGATGCGGTAAAAAACCGCAACCCTTCCATTATGCCCAAGGGCTGCTAGGCTAAGGGTTGCGGTCAAAAAATGCAGCCCTTAGGGCTCTTTTGACCGCAGCCCTTGGCCTTTTTTTCACTAGTGAATAGTGAGGGTCCTAATTGACTGGTTACCTATTCAATAGGTAAAAAGAAAATTAAACGATTTTCCTTCTTCCTCATTTTTCTCTCTCCTCCCTCCTCCTTCCCATGCCTCCCCTCTGCCTCCCCCTCCACCTCTGTTGCCACTATTCTTCCTCCTCTACTCTGCCCCTCCCCTGCCACCCCCTCCTCCTCCTCTTCCCTCTTCCCTCTTCCTTGCCACTGATGGGACCAAGTTATGTGCGATTATAGGGTGTTGAGAAGTCCATTTTATTAAGGTTTAAGCTTTAAGAAGGAGAGTTTTACTCATTTGTACCTTAGTGTGGAGAAGCGGGAGTTATGATGAATTTGTGATATTAGAGGAGATTTAAGGATATTTTGTGGTTATGTGTTTATGATCATTTACAGGTGGATTCCCATCTCGTGGTTGCGATCCATTCAACATAAGAAGACCACAAAAGTCATTGGAGTTTAGCGTTATAATGTTATATGGTGGAGGCATCCAAGTTCATTTTGTAGCTCTACGGCATTGTGTATCCACCATGGACGTTGGAGAGCCCACCTAGACTGTCGGTGGAGAAGGTTGGAGTTGGGCGCTACACACGCACAACCCGAGCTCATCGAGCACCAAATTCATGGCAGCGTCGCATGCCCGAGCAGCGCACCATCACCGCACGACTCGCGCATACCAAGTGGAAGAGCCTTGGGCGGCAGTCTCGAAGGCCCGAGCCGCGCGCTAGGCTCGCTCGACTCTCGCGCTGCGAGTGAAGACTAGATGCTGGACAGTCTCTAAGGCCCGACTCGCGCGCAATACATGCGCGACCCGCGCACTTCGAGCGAGGAGAGTATTTCTTGGCAGCGTTGAAGGCCCGAGTCGCGCGCCATAGATGCCCGACTCGCGCACTTCGACGCGGCTGCGATTCTTCGGCAATTTTCAGCTTTCCTTAGGTTTTATCAAGGAGAAAAACGTTTTGTTTTCGGATCTTGTAATTTCAGACTAAATTAGAGAGGATAGAGAGAAGAACCCTAATCCCTTTTTTCTCCCCTTTTGAGTTTCTAATCATGAGTTTGAAGATTTGCTTGATGGATGCTATGTCGATTGTAGCCTAAATCTAGTCTTGAGAACGGTTAATCAAGCTTCGGTCTACTATTGTGAGGTTTCTCTTTGTTAACTTGTTCTTAATTATAATTGTGATTTCTTGATTTAAATCTATGATTGTGGTATGTATTGCTAGGAGTACTACTAGTTTATACATTCGATTTATCATTTGCTAGGATTTAGAATTGATGCCGATTCATCTGTTCTTCTTTCATGAGTAGCAATCTAGGGTTTGATTAATGAATCTGATTATTCTTGATTAATCACTAGAGAAGTCACACGTTCCAATTTGAATATGTTGTGCTAGCAATTTGTTAATTGGCTCATTGTTTCCTAGTTCGTAGATGTTCTTGTGATTTGAATTTAATCTCTGATTAGATTAGATTAATCATTAGTTCAAGTTTTATGATCATCTGATTGTGATTGTTTAACGATACTTTTGAGGGAAAGGAATTTGATTTCCAGCTTTGAGTAATTAAGAGTAAGTTACATGTTTGAGAAACCAATGATCAATAGTTTGAATCGAAGTGGCCATTAACCGAACTCAAGATTCTTCTCTTCTTGATTATATCACTTCTTTATTATACTTTAGTTCTTCGTATTTAGTTATTCAATTCTTTAATCTCAAAACCCCCATTTAATCTATTATAAGCACGAGTTAGTCCCCAAGTCTCTGTGGATTCGACCCTACTTGCCACTTACATTTATTTGTATTGGAAAGAAGGAAAATAAACTTTTATCTTTGGTAGCGCGTACGACCGCGTCCCACCAAATTTTGGCGCCGTTGCCGGGGACTTGGCAATTACTAAAACGTGTTTATTGTAGATTGTGTTTTGAAATTTCACTTTTTGATTAGTATATGGTTGGCACCCGTGCTACTAACCAAGATTGTGTGGATTACGATCCCGAGTTAGAATTAAATCTTTTCAGGTTGCGAAGGGAATTGAGAAGAAATTTTCAAGAACTTCCATTTGCATTGAATTTGGAAGAAGAAATGCCACCTAGGGTGGAGACTCGTACTCTGAGGGAGCTCACCGCTCCTAATCTTGATCAGCAACCATTATGTATCACTTTCCCAACACCGGAGGCTGGTACCACTTTCGAGCTCAAGTCCGGGCTCATTCATCTATTACCATCTTTTCATGGGCTCAGTGGTGAAGATCCTAACAAGTTCCTATCCGAGTTCCATGTTGTGTGCTCAAGCATGAAACCGAGTAATGCCACGGAAGAGCAAGTTAAGATGAGGGCATTTCCTTTTTCTCTTAAGGATACTGCCAAAGATTGGCTATATTATCTTCCACCGGGGTGTATCTCCAGTTGGTCTGAGATGAAGAAGCAGTTCCTTGATAAATATTTTCCCGCTTCAAAGTCATCCACACTCAAGAAGGAGATCAGCAACATAGAGCAAAGATATGATGAACCTTTGTATGAATATTGGGAGCGTTTTAAGAGGTTATGTGCAAGCTGTCCGTATCATGGATATAGTGAGGAAGACCTAATCTTATAATTCTATAATGGACTCTCTGATGATGATGTGCGGATGATTAATGCAGCCAGTGGTGGATCGATCATAAATAAGACTCCAGCGAACGCTAGAGCTTTGATAGAGGAGCTTTCTGAAGGCTCCAGACATTTTAGTAGGCGATCCACCCACGGGAAGTTGAATGTGGGTAGCTCAAACACGCAAAATCCAAAACTTGAAGAACAGGTTCAAGCTCTTACCTCACTAGTAAGAGAGCTCATTGTTAAGGGACACACACAACAAGTTAAGGCGTGTGGGATATGTGCTTCAGATCACCCCACTGATCATTGCCCACAACTTCAAGAGGGGTCTAGTGCGGAAGTCAACGCTCCTGGTTTTCAAGGCTCAGGGAATCAAAGGAGATATGATCCTTATTCCAACACATACAATCCTGGTTGGAGAGATAATCCGAGGTTGAGGTATGGGAATGAGCAAGGTAACCAACAACCCACACAATATCATCAACAGTAACAACAGTTCATGAGACCCCAAGCTCCAGTTCAGAGTCATCATCAGGGTCAGAATTCGGGTATGAGGCAAGGTTCTACAATGTCTACTGAAGATATGCTTAATGCCTTAACCAAGAATGTGACCACCATGCAAGGGAATATGGTACAGTTTCAAGAGGAAACCCGCTCTAGTATAAGGAATTTGGAAACACAGATGAGCCAGGTTTCGAGTGCAGTGAGCAGGCTAGAGGCTCGTGAATTGGGAAAATTACCCTCCCAAACTGAAGTGAACCCAAAGAAGAATGTGAGTTCTATCATGATAAGGGGTGATACACAAATGAGAGGAGAGAGCATGGTTGCAAGAAAGAAGGAAGTTACTTTACTTCCAAAGCATCGACCTCCCCCACCTTTTCCAGAAGCTTTGCGGGCCGATAGAAGGTATGAACGCAACAAAGGTATATACGAGTCCATACGCGAAAGTGAGGTAAGTTCTCCTATTTTAACCAAAGTAGAGAAAACTAGTGAGCATGTTTCTGCTATTTCTCATAATGCACTTCCTCCCAAATGTGATGACCCAGGCATGTTTACCATCCCTTGCACTATTAATGATGTTGGTATTCCTAAAGCTATGTTAGACTTAGGTGCTTCAATTAATGTGATTCCATTTTCACTTTATGAGTCTTTAGCGCTTGGTCCTTTGCATGCCACGAATGTCATAGTGCAATTAGTCGACGGATCCCACTCTTATCCCAAGGGTAAGGTAGAGGATGTATTAGTTCATGTTGGTAAACTTCGGTTTCCTACCGACTTTTATGTACTTGGACATGGAGTCCGATTGTCATATTTCTCCTGTTCTTCTAGGGAGACCGTTTTTGAAAACATCTAGTACAAAAATTGATGTTGGTCTTTGGGACATTAACGTGGAGTTTGGGGGACATATAGAAGCATTTGGTATTCATGAGTCTCGAGAATTCCCTAGCGACCGAGCATCCCTCATGCTTTGTGGGTACTATTCAATCCATAGTGTGTGATACATATGATACCATTGAGGGACATGAGTCATTGGAGGTAGTGAGGCTGCAAAAACATGAGAGACCACCCGATTTCTTGAATAATTTTACACCGTTATCACTAACGCTAGCTTTGCGGGGAAGTTGTCTCATCAAACCTACGGAGTACAAGTGTTGGAACAAGGATTTCAACCGTCCCCGGACTGATTTTGGAGAGGTATAAGGTCGAGCTAACGACTTTAAATTTAGCGCTACTCGGGAGGCAACCCGAGCTCCTTTTTCTTTTCTATTTTTCTTCCTTTTCTTTTTCTTCTTACTCTTAAATCTCACCATTTTTATACTCCACCACAACAAATTATCCTTCACCCACCATTACCCCTCTTGTTTCCCGAACTATAATTCAAAACACTTTTAGTCAATCATAATCCAACTTAAGCCAAAATACATCAAAAGACCTTTGAGAGGTGTCCATTAGAGAGACGTTGGTGAAATTGGAGGGTCGAGATTGATGAAGGAGTGCATGAGCAATGCTTACGAGCAATGATGCGCATTTGCATACTGGATTTGGTTCTATTGTAAGGTGCAAAATTCTGAAATTATATTCTCCTCATGAATTTAATTTTGAATTAGTCATTTATATGGGGGTTATAGGGAGTCGGGTTGTGAGATGGTGTGTGTGTGTTTGTCGTCCATGTGTTCTCTTATGTTGTTGGGGTGTGAAGTGTTTTAGTTTGGTATTGTTGAAGAAGTGAGAATTTTTGTGAGAGTCGGTTTTTGAGTGTTCCCCTTCTCGGTTCTTGTATTTTCTTGTACTTGCTCTCACATTGAGGACAATGTCTTGATTAAGTCGGGAGGAGGAAATTCTCATTGTTCTATTTGATTCTCATTGTTCTTTTTGATGCTTATTTTATTTTTGAAAAAAAAAAAAAAAAAAAAGAAGAACAAAAGTGATGAAATGAAACCCGCTGAGTTGAAAACCTGCAAGGGCGGGCGACTCAGGCAATAATGGGGGCCCGGATAGGTTGAAAACCCGAAAGGGCAATCTATGCAAAAAAGTGGCTAATTGGAGTGGGTGAGATGGTGAGCTCATAAATGAAAAAAAAAAATGTCTGAAGCTAGGATGAAAACCCGAAAGGGCTCCTAGGCAAAATGAGAGATAAAAGAGAGAAAATTTGAAATCATTTGCCGGAGTTGGTGTCATAAGGAGGATTGGTGATATAAGGAGTGTCTCGGGTAGGTTTTTCATCTTGATGTTCGGAGTTAGAGGCGAATCGGTTAAAGCTCGCTCATCATTGGAGGAATAAGGAGTTTGGTGTTGTGATTGTGTTTAGATGATCCAAGTTCGAGTCCTTTGAGATTTGTCAGGATTCGAATTTGCTTTTGTCATTTCATAGCATGAGGATGGTTGTGGTGTTGTGCATTGGAATGGCTTTGAATCCTTTGAGATCTTTCGGGGTTCAAAGTCATGTGTTTTTATTATCTTGGTGTTTAGTATAGTATGAGAGTACTATTTACATTATTTCAGGAGAGCTTTTAGCTCAAGTGTGGGGGTGATTTTTCCCTTTAGACTTGGCTTTGAGCGAATCAGGGGAAATAGCAATCCTTTATCATACACTAGGATGGAGAGATAAGGGGAGTAGTGAAAGGTGAGAAATGGCTTGGAAGGAGTGCCTCATTGACCTTTATTTTGAGTTTACTCGAGGTCGAGTAAAGTTCAAGTGTGGGGGTATTTGATGGGACCAAGTTATGTGCGATTATAGGGTGTTGAGAAGTCCATTTTATTAAGGTTTAAGCTTTAAGAAGGAGAGTTTTACTCATTTGTACCTTAGTGTGGAGAAGCGGGAGTTATGATGAATTTGTGATATTAGAGGAGATTTAAGGATATTTTGTGGTTATGTGTTTATGATCATTTACAGGTGGATTCCCATCTCGTGGTTGCGATCCATTCAACATAAGAAGACCACAAAAGTCATTGGAGTTTAGCGTTATAATGTTATATGGTGGAGGCATCCAAGTTCATTTTGTAGCTCTACGGCATTGTGTATCCACCATGGACGTTGGAGAGCCCACCTAGAGTGTCGGTGGAGAAGGTTGGAGTTGGGCGCTACACACGCACAACCCGAGCTCATCGAGCACCAAATTCATGGCAGCGTCGCATGCCCGAGCCGCGCACCATCACCGCACGACTCGCGCATACCAAGTGGAAGAGCCTGCTGGACAGTCTCGAAGGCCCGAGCCGCGCGCTAGGCCTGCCTGACTCTCGCGCTGCGAGTGAAGACTAGATGCTGGACAGTCTCTAAGGCCCGACTCGCGCGCAATACATGCGCGACCCGCGCACTTCGAGCGAGGAGAGTATTTCTTGGCAGCGTTGAAGGCCCGAGTCGCGCGCCATAGATGCCCGACTCGCGCACTTCGACGCGGCTGCGATTCTTCGGCAATTTTCAGCTTTCCTTAGGTTTTATCAAGGAGAAAAACGTTTTGTTTTCGGATCTTGTAATTTCAAACTAAATTAGAGAGGATAGAGAGAAGAACCCTAATCCCTTTTTTCTCCCCTTTTGAGTTTCTAATCATGAGTTTGAAGATTTGCTTGATGGATGCTATGTCGATTGTAGCCTAAATCTAGTCTTGAGAACGGTTAATCAAGCTTCGGTCTACTATTGTGAGGTTTCTCTTTGTTAACTTGTTCTTAATTATAATTGTGATTTCTTGATTTAAATCTATGATTGTGGTATGTATTGCTAGGAGTACTACTAGTTTATACATTCGATTTATCATTTGCTAGGATTTAGAATTGATGCCGATTCATCTGTTCTTCTTTCATGAGTAGCAATCTAGGGTTTGATTAATGAATCTGATTATTCTTGATTAATCACTAGAGAAGTCACACGTTCCAATTTGAATATGTTATGCTAGCAATTTGTTAATTGGCTCATTGTTTCCTAGTTCGTAGATGTTCTTGTGATTTGAATTTAATCTCTGATTAGATTAGATTAATCATTAGTTCAAGTTTTATGATCATCTGATTGTGATTGTTTAACGATACTTTTGAGGGAAAGGAATTTGATTTCCAGCTTTGAGTAATTAAGAGTAAGTTACATGTTTGAGAAACCAATGATCAATAGTTTGAATCGAAGTGGCCATTAACCGAACTCAAGATTCTTCTCTTCTTGATTATATCACTTCTTTATTATACTTTAGTTCTTCGTATTTAGTTATTCAATTCTTTAATCTCAAAACCCCCATTTAATCTATTATAAGCACGAGTTAGTCCCCAAGTCTCTGTGGATTCGACCCTACTTGCCACTTACATTTATTTGTATTGGAAAGAAGGAAAATAAACTTTTATCTTTGGTAGCGCGTACGACCGCGTCCCACCAGCCACCCCATTGTCGGTGAGACCAAAATCAATCTAATTTTCACACCTTCTCATCGCTCTCAAATCATACTCATAAAAGACAACACAAAAAAAGAAAAAGAAAAAACAAATGCTAACTACCTTTAGCTCGACCCAGTTTCTCTCTCGATGCAAGATAGCTTATCTTGCATCGTTGCCATGGCCAGGAAAACGACGGGGAAAGCTCAGGGAGGAAATGCTGGAAAACAGAAGGAAAAGGAGAAGGGTCTATCATCGGATTCTCAGGCGTTACGAACTCGATCAATGAATGAGATAGTATTTTGGATTGGGAATTGGTGATGTTCTCACACCGAAATCATCTATTCAACAAATGAAACAGCGATCGGAGGTTAGATATAACTTCAATGAATGGTTACAGTCGATTCATAGAAGTGTGGATTCACGTAAGAAATCAGTTCTTCGAACTGAAGGTATGTCTCCTGTTCCAATTCTTCAGGAATTGAATGATGAAAGAGATATGGATGATGATAATGTTGATATTGGGGAAACTGCTGGTGTTGGAATTGTGAATAATACTGTGAATACTATAGAAATACAATCTGAATTGAATGAAACAGGGGATAGAGAGGAGGTGAAAATTTCTTTTGAGGATATTGAAGAGGAGGTTAACTTCTGGAATTCATCACTAATTTGTTATGTGGTGGGTTCTAATCCTCCGATTCAAGTAATGGAGGGCTTTTTGAGGAGAATTTGGAAAAGTCATGGTATAGACAAGGTTATGATGGTGAAGAAGGGTATATTTCTGGTTCGTTTTAGGGCCTTGGATTCAAGAGATAATGTTCTTGATGGACATTATTTTTTTGATAATAAACCCCTGGTTTTGAAACCTTGGACACCAGATGTGGATTTTGAGAGACAGGATATCAAAACATTGCCCATCTGGGTGCAGTTGAAGCTTGGCATTTAGTATTGGGGTGAAACGACATTACATAGAATTGTTGCACAAATAGGTGATCCTATTAAGAGAGATGAAGCAACAAGAAATTGTGATAAGATTCAATATGTAAGAATACTTTTTGAAGTAAGAATTGAGCAGGATTTCCCAGATCATATTCATTTCATTAATGAATATGAGGAGAGAACTGAAGTGCCAGTTGTGTATGAATGGAAGCCTAGTAGATGTAATATGTGCAAGATTATGAGGCATGACACTAAGGAGTGTAGGAGGAAGGTGAAGCAGGTATGGGTTGTCAAAAACACAGCAAATATCATAAACACAAAAGAGCAGCCAATGCAGAAAGAAGTGAATATAGTAGTAGATCCTGATGGGTTTCAGCAAGCATTGAAACCAATTAGGGTAAGAGTATCTACTGTGAATCCTATTCATACAGGGAATGCTTTTCTGTCATTAAGGAATGATGAAGATGACAATCAGAAAGATAATGGAGGTATTAAGGTGGCAGAAATAAGGAAGGACACTGAAGTCTGTTATGATGTAATACAGGGTAGGGGGACCCTCCCTTGCTCAATGGATAAAATATTATGCTGGAACGTCCGAGGGATTAACAATATCCAAAAGCAGAATGATGTGAAGAATCTTATTCACAGATTTCCTATAGGTATTGTTAGTCTTTTGAAGACAAAGATAAAGGCTACTAACCTTGGTAGTCTTTATCAAAGGGTATTTAGAGGCTAGTGTTTTACCTCAAATGCTACATATCATGATGGTGGTAGGGTAATACTTGCATGGCAGCCAAGAAGTTTTGATGTGACGATTGTTAGAGGGACTAGCCAATTGATTCATTGTTATATTGAGCCAAAGAGTGGGTTATCTGGATTTTTTTGCACATTTGTGTATGCATTTAATGAGAGGAGTAGAAGGGAAGAATTATGGAATGATTTGAGAAGCTTGAAGACTTTGGATCCATGATTGTTATGTGGAGACTTTAATTGTGTAATGAATGCAGATGAGAGAATTGGTTCCTTAGTAAGGATTGGGGAAATGATGGATATAAGGAATTGCATGAGGGATTGTGATGTTGAAGACATTAAGTCCATAGGGAATTGCTTTACCTGGAATAATAAACAGCATGGTATGGCAAGGGTATTCTCTAAGCTAGACAGAGTGTTAGCAAACACAAAATGGCAAGAAGTGTATGATACTTTGCGAAGTATGTTTTCAAAGTGAGGGTGAGTTTGATCACTCTCCTTCACTCATCACTACTCAACAAAATGTCAAGCAGGGTAGGAGACCTTTTAGGTACTTTACCATGTGGAGGAGCTCTATAAAGTATCAAGAGATTATCAGGGGAGCTTGGAATCAGGAGATTCACGGGACAAAAATGTTCACATTCTTGAGGAAATTGAAGAGTGTGAAAGTAGCTTTGAAGGATTTAAACAAGCAGGGATGCAATGATTTGCAAGCTGCTGAATTACAAACACACAGGAAAATGATTGAAATACAAATCAAATTGCATCAAAATCGTCCTTTCATTGGGTTGACACAAATGGCGGAAGATGAATTGCAAGCAATACAAGAATATAAGGAGAAACATAAAGCATATCCTGGAGTTTTTGAGACAAAAAGCAAAGATGGAATGGATCAAGGATGGGGATGAAAACACTAGATTGTTCCATCAAAATATAAAAGCTAGAAGAGTCCAAAATCAAATATATAGTATATTTGATGAATATGGAAACTGGCATGAAGATAATACAGCAGTATCTGAAGCATTTGTGGCTTATCATAAGAAGCTACTGAGTTGTCTTGAGCAACACAGAACTCAAGTGATGCCAGAAGTTGTACAAGCAGGCCCATTGATTACAGAAGCACATAAAGCAATCCTGGAGGCCCCATTCACAGCAGAGGAGGTGAAAAGAGAAATGTTTTGTATTCCTGGTAACAAAAGCCCAGGACCTGATGGCTTTGGTGCCTTTTTCTACAGAGACATCTGGGACATCACAGGTGATGAGGTAATTGCAGCAGTCTTAGATGTGTTACAAAGTGGTCAGATGCTAAAAGAGTTAAATAATACCACTATAACTTTAATTCCTAAGACTAGTTGTCCTAAAAATGTCAGTGAATATAGACCAAGATCATGTCGTAATACTTTGTATAAGTGTGTCACTAAAGTGTTATGTGGGAGAATGAGGCAAGTCCTAAATGATTTAATCATTGAGAATCAGGGAGGGTTTGTGCAAGGTCGTTTTATTGTTCACAATATCATGGTCATTCAAGATATGGTGAAGCATTACAATAAGAAAAAAGTAAGTCCTAGTTGTATGCTAAAAATTGACATTCAAAAAGCATATGACACTGTCAGTTGGGAGTTTTTGCAAGAGATGTTATCACAATTAGGCTTTCCAAGTAGTTTTATTAAGTTAGTTATGAATTGTGTAACCACCCCAATGTACTCAATGATGATAAATGATCAGATGGAGGGATATTTCAAGGCTACAAGAGGGTTGAGACAAGGAGATCCAATGTCTCCCCTCTTGTTTGTGGTATGCATGGAGTATTTGTCAAGAATACTTCATAAAATGAGTGAGATGACAGATTTTAAATTTCATCCTAGATGTAGAGTGATGAAATTGACACATATGTGTTTTGCTGATGATTTGATAATGTGTAGTAAGGGAGAATTTTCTTCTGTGTATATGCTGCTGAGTGCTTTCAAGTTATTTTCTAGCACATCTGGCTTGAAAGCAAATGTGCAAAAGTCTGCATTTTACACCTGTGGCATGGATGAAGGTGATATAGACAGAATTATGAATGTTTCTGGCTTTACGAGAAGCAGATTACCATTCAAATATCTTGGTGTACCTATCTGTACAAAGAGGATAACAAAAGCTCAGTGTGAAGTAATTGTGGAGAAGATGACATCAAGGATTCGGGTTTGGAGTTCAAGGAATTTATCCTATTCAGCTAGAGCACAACTTGTCAACTCAGTATTGTTGAGCTTGCATAGGTACTGAGCACAGATTTTAATTTTGCCAAAAAGTGTGCTTCATGAAGTATCACAAATCTGCAGGGCATACTTATGGTATGGTGATGCTTACTCTAATAAACCAGGAGCCATAGCTTGGGATTCATTATGTTGGAGTAAGAAATGTGGAGGAATGGGTTTTAGAGATGTGGTAATCTGGAATGTAGCGTGCCTGGGAAAATATGTATGGGCCATTTCTTCCAAATAAGACAATGTTTGGATAAAATGGGTTAACTCAGTCTATGTGAAAGGGGGGAATTGGTGGAGCTATGTTCCTAAGAATAGAGCAAGCTGGTACTGGAAAAAGATTTGTCAAGTTAAAGAAAAGTTGAAACAGTTTTATTCTAAAACTGATTTAGCTATAATGACAAAATACTCTATTAGGGAGGTGTATGAGAAGATTAAAGGTGTAAAGGAGAGAGTGAACTGGGATGGAATGGTGTGGAACAGGTTGAACGTTCCTAAACATCGGTTTATAAGTTGGATGGCAAGTGCAATCCAGACTCATGACAACAACCAAGATGGCTCGAGATAGGGATCGTAGTTCCGATTTGTGTTTAATCTCGCAATAGTCTGCTGAAGATCATATACATCTATTCTTTGATTGTCGGTTTAGTGGTAATTGTTTATTGGAGATCAAGAAGTGGTTGGGAATTACAACTAGTAGGAAGACAATTCGAGGCACTTATTAGATGGGTGCAGGGGTCAAAGAAGTCTAAGTTTGTGAAACAAGTGATGTATCTTGGTTTGGTTGCTCTCATCTATTTTATATGGCAAGCTAGAAATAGCAGCTCTTTGGAATGCTTGTATACCAAGAGTGGAGAATACTGTAAAGCAGATTCGACAGATAGTGAAGATGAGGATTGGAACAGTTCTGCCACAGAAGATTAGCAGAGGAGATCAGTATTGGTTTAGTAACCTGTAGAGTTATATGAAATGGATTGAAATCCTGTTGGATTAGTTTTCTCTCCTTTGAGTTTACAGGGTCCAACTCCAACCTAGTTGGTTCGTTTGCTCTTTGGATTGGTTAGGTGTACTACGTTTTAAAAGCAATGAAATTTTACTTACTTATCAAAAAAAAAAAAAAAAAAAAAAAACAAATGCTGTAAAACATTTAGATGCAGTCTAAACTTTCATCAAACTAATAAAAAAATTACAACATTACATGAGATAATTAACAACAAAACCAGGCAGATGAGTAGCTCATAAGTCTAGCATCTTCATTGTGAACAATGTCAATTCTGATTAAAAATCTCCAACAAGAAGATTAAACACACACCCCTCTTTGTACTCTTATCAAATCTAACATACCATCACTAGCCTCAAAGTTTCCTCATTACCTTTTTTCATTGGAGTGGAGGGTGTTTACCAACTAGTTATCTTAGCCAATTTTAACAAAATCTACTTTAACATCCAAGTCCCCCATCAAATAATTTATTCTTTTAGCTGAAATCCACTTCAGATAAGGAAATTTTCAAAAAAAAAAAATGTCATCAAAATCATGAAATCCAGCCCTAACCAAGAAATTCAAGGGAGGGGGAAGAGGCAGGGTGGCAGGGGAGAAAGGAGAAAGGAAGGAGAAAGAGGAGGCAACTCGCCTGAAGAAGGAATGAGAAGATGGAAGGGAGGTTGTTATGGCGGAGACTAGAGGAGAGAAAATGGAGGTGGTTGGAGTGGTTGGAGTTTCGCGTTTGGTGGAAGAAAATGAAAGGAGAGAGAAAATGAGAGGTGGGGAAAAAAATAAAAGAATTTCTTATACTTGTTGTAGCTGGTCATTGATTTGGGACCAAATTTGTAAAAAATTGATGCATAGTTGGAACTACTCAGAAATAATCCTTAGTTGGGATTGAAAATGGTTGAACGCCCAATTGGGATTGTTCCTGTCAATTTTTCCTTATTTTTTTGTTTGTTTATTAGAAGAAGTAGTTTCTTGCATGTTTTAAAGTAGTTAAGGTTATAGTTTTTTTTTTTGCACAGGCTACATCTAAACTACAACAAGAACTAAAAGGATTGACGAAAAACATTAGCTAAAACATGAGCTTTTTGGACTTGTTGGCGGGAAACTTTCTTAAGTGAGCAAAACGGCAGATTACTTCCCAAACTTAGAAGATGTGGCGTTGTCCATTGGAGAGCAATGTTGTTTTTCCCTTTAGAAAGCAGAAGTTCAATAACCGCAGTAGAATCAGTCAAAAGCCCTCATCCAACATCCATTGAAGACAATGCATACAAGCCAGTAACTCGGCATGTAGGGCTGAAAAAGCTAGAATATATAGATATATAATTTGGCTGCCAAAAAAATGATATCTAATCAACCAAACCAATAAATGCGACTTCCATTATACATCATTCGTATCAAAATAGTTGCATCATTTGCTTTTTCACGTTTGGCGAGACGCTTTTTTGAACATTAATATTTTTAATTGCGCATAAATAGAAATTATAAAAAGTTGATATTTGAAATCCTCGTATTATTAAGACAAATTTAACAAGATTTCACTTAACTATGTTTATTCTTATATAACGGGGAGAGAAAGGTTGTTAAAGTTGGTTAATGAATAGCCACCAAATGCAAAATAGTGCAACTATTTTAAAATGGAGAAAGTATGTAACAAAATAATTGCGATTTTCAACAATTTACGGAAGTATGAATACTACAAAGTTAACTCAAACCAACTTCTTACATCAGTTACATCCAGGAAAATAATAGACAACTTTTACATGTGCTATGTAATCTACCTTCCTATAGCCTGGATTATGAGCACTTTTCCCTCAGCTTGTCACTAAATAGGAAATTCAAACTAATTAATCCTATTTGACCATCTACAGACTACAAACAAAAAATCTTGGAGTCCAGCTTGTGTGACCCCTTGTGACATAAATAATCAACAATACATGTCATAATTTCGATATATAAATGGAAAATTTTCAAAAAAAAACTACCCTTTATAATAAATTTTTTTCAAAAAACTACTTTTAAATTATTTTTTTCATAAAACTATTTTTTATAGCAAAATCCTTTCAAAACACCACCACTTAATGGTTTGAGTTACATTTGACCGTTAAAACGAGGTTTGACCATCACGTGCTACTTACGTGAACACATATCGAGAAGTTTCATTCCCTCCAAAATGACCCACGGCCTCGTCGGAGCACGATTCTCCTCCCTCCCGAATGACCCCTGACCTCGTCGTACGCCAACTACAATCCATCAGAGTTTGATAACGTGCTAACGTGAATAGCACGTGATTGTCAAACCTCATTTTAACTATTAAACATAACTAAAACTGCTAAGTGGTAGTGTTTTGAAAAGAATTTACTTTAAAAGGTAGTTTTATCAAATTAATTTTTTAAAAGGTAATTTTTTGAAAAAAAGTTTGTTATAAAAGGTAGTTTTTGAAAATTCTTCTATATAAATATTAGTTGCATATGAGGAAGCGAGAAAGTCCTATCTTATGACCGAATTCTCTAACGTCTTCTTGAACTTGTTGTTTGTATTCTCCAAAACTAAACTTCCGATATATTGAAGGTTCCCTGTAGCTTTGTATCACAGCATCACCAGATGGGCATAGGAAATATGCTGTTGAAAACCTCTCCATATTTGTGCTGGCAACCACACGATGCACCACGCTCTTATACACACCGTTGCTCCAAGCCTGCAATCAAAGCTAACCAACATTAGTATATTACTCATTCGTATTGGGTCGGGATGAGCCATATTCATGTTGAATGCACATCAGTGATTTTTTTACAAGTCAAGATAGATCACTTTAATTGCAGGTTTTAACCAGGTTATGCCAATTCTATTGCATTGTATTATATAAACTTAACTGCAATTTTCTTCAAATATGCTGATTTAATATTTGACCGATATCTTATCAGAGATAAATGTGGTGACTGGTGAATCAGTGGCATATACCCCCCCCCCCACACTCCCCCACTGGTCATGAGTTTTTTTTTTTTTTTTTTTGACAACGAGAAATCGTGCATTAATTAAAAGCGGAAGTACAACCTAATGCTAATACAACCAAAACGAAAACAAACAAACAAACCTAAATGAGCTGTATGAGCTCGTACATTCCAACTAAAACAAATATAATTAAAACTGAAACAAAAGCGCTTAAGAAGGGGGGGCGTCGCTGGTCAGTGTGTGTGATGGCGGATGCGAAACTCGGAATGCTGATGGAAGTGATAGAAGAAGCGGACGGCAAACACAATCCGGACAACGAACAACAAACGGCGAGCGTCGCGTCTCGCCGCATGAGCAACCTTAACAATCTGTTATTGCTTGGGATTCTGGGCTCATGATACTTCGAAGAGTCACGTTCCATTGTGACTCATTACTCTCGCTCGAGAGTATTTCAGGTTTCTCCATAAGGTAGGAGAAACGCTGATGAGTGGGCGTGCTGAAACCCCCAGATGCAACTCGGGTGCCGCCTGTAGATTTGAATTTGTCGAGGCAAGGACCATTAAGATCAATGCCAAGCTAAAGAGAGAGCCAAATAAGTGGAGCTCTCGACCACACCTTCGGTTTGCAAAACCGAAAAACATATGTCCCAACCATGAAAACCTATCATCGCCTCATCCATGCTCACGAACTTCTTGAGTCACCTTGTCCTTCAGCACATATTTCCAAAAACCGACATAGACTTCTATACCAACCTTGAACCACCAAACCTGACCCAACTGACAAACACTTGCCGATGGCCATAACCAACCACGAACAACTTCTTTAACATTTCGAAAACAACGCACTCCTTTTATTCGGAGATTTAACACACATTTTAAGAAAATACCTGACATAACTAGTTGGAAATTCCAACAACTAGGGGGGGGGGAAGCCCGACACTAACAGGGGGAGGGGGAAATGGGAGCCCGACACAAACGGGGGAAAGGGATAGGGGAGCCGACTCTAAATTGGGGGAGGGGGAGGGGAAGCCCAAAACAACTATACTAACTATAGGATCGTGCTTACAAGACATGAGGATGGGGGTGGGGCGGAAACGGGGACCAGCTATGCAAAATCGACCGACAGCGACGAGGTGTACTGACCAAAGCAACACGCCAACGAAAATAAGGTCACACAAACGAAACAGGGGATGAACTGGGGTGATGGGGGAGGAAAACGCACAAAAACTGACTCAAAGAGGGAACGGGGAACGGGGATAACACAGCGACACACCAGAGGAAAGACTCGACATGGGAGTGGGGAAGGGGAAGACGCTACACAGTGACCGGAGAAGGGAACCATGAAAGGTCACCACTCATGACGGGGAAGGGAAACACGAACTAGACTAAACGCAGGGAAGGGGAAAAGCACGTAAACCTACAATGACTACAAGGGATCAGAGCAGGCTCGCCGGCGACTAGGAGAATGGCCACCTGCGAGCCTGCTGGGTTTTTTAGGAAGAGAGGAGAGCGGCTAGGTTTAGGTAAAATTCTTGTCAAAAGAGTAGGTTATGGTCATGAGTTCAATAGCTTCAGTTTATCTCAAAGAAAAGGCAATACCTACTTACTTTTTTATGGTCAAACTTTGAGTTTTGCCATTATTCACAAATTCATGTTTGACTATCATCTGTAATTAATGGATAAGGAAAAATATAGTCATGTGAGATATTATTTGATTCGTCTCGATATGTACTTTTGAAATATCAACTCTTTACATTTTTTACAAATATAAATTTAGAGATATTAATGTTTAAACATTTACATTGGCAAGCGTGAAAATGTAAAGTGTAAATATTAAAAAGAATGGAGGGATTAACTAATACTAACTTGTTTTTTAAAATTTCAAAAAGTATAAAGAAATATTTAGAGATTCTCATTCATGCACTAGAAAACTTGTCATCTCTCTCTCTACCACTTTCTCTCTCATCCTCATAAAATTGGTCATATTTTATGATCAAATACAAACAAATGTTTCCCACTCCTGACATGACAAAAAGTTGTAGTATATAATAGGTAATAAAATAAAAGGTTGATTAATTATTTATCATTTTCTAAGATAATAAAAATATATCATTTCAGATTTTGCTTATAAATAGTTAGAGAGAGAAAATATATTTTTAGATGTTTTTCAAAATATATCAAACTTGATGTCAAAATATAGATTATGAAAAAATATGACCGTTGGTAACTTTTTTTTTACTTTGTTATTTTTCTGAAAAATGAGTTACAAATTACAAATAAAAGCAAGTATATGCAAAGAAACACATGTTATTTTCTCATTTGCTACTGGAATAACTTTGTACTCCCAACTAGTATGGCCCACGGGATGACTTATTTCTAGAATAGTTCATTCCATGACTTATTTCCTTGTTGGTGACAAACAGTACATGGTATTAATTTTTTTTTTGGAGTTTGTTATGAATGTAGTGCAATTATTATCTTTTATCATGGTTGATGACTAATTTTAAATTTTTAATGGATGATAAAATAATGAGTGGGAATGCTCTTATATTACCTGGAATAGGTCTCCAATATTGACAATAAGAGCATCAGGATTAGGCCTCACTGAAATCCATTTTCCATCTTTCACCAATTGCAATCCTCCAACTTGATCTTGATACAAAATTGTGAGAAAATCACTGTCTGTGTGTGGCATCAAACCAAGCACGTGAGAATATTTTGGACATGGTGGATATCTATTCATCCGTAGATAGCAAGTATTTGGCAAACACTTGTCCTCAAAAAAGGTTAGTTCTTCAAGACCCAATTTTTCAGCCAATATGTTAGCCAATTTATTTGCCAATTCAGACACAGTGCTGGCAAATTGTTTCACAGTTGAGCTGAAAAATTTAGAAATATTAGAAGGGAATTGAGGTTAGTATTTGAACTTATGTGAGGTCTAGAGAATATAAATGCGCATGACTGGCTAAATCTATTACTCGAAGTTAACTTAAATACGGAGTATTGTTACGCGCGAAAAAGGTCCTGACACAAAAAGCTAAGTCTTTGTTTGTATCGACCAGACCCTGAACCCAAAATAATTACGGAATGCAACGACTATCACAAATTACAACTTTTCTAACAAACAATGTCAAATCCTTATATAGCTGATCTGAACAATGTAGCTGATCTTTGTTTGTATCGACCAGACCCTGAACCCAAAATAATTACGGAATGCAACGACTATCACAAATTACAACTTTTCTAACAAACAATGTCAAATCCTTATATAGCTGATCTGAACAATGTCGCGACTACTTGTGGATAAAGGGTATAAAGTAGAAAATATGCTTCAAAAATTTATATACTTTTTTTTTATTATTATTGTTAAACTTACATTTTTTTTTTACGTATGTAATGCAAAACTTTGACAGGTAATATCTCTAGTTTTGTATTTAAAAATAATATAAAAACTACATACTAATAAAATACATATTAAAATGAATCTAATAAGATTACACATGACTATATTTTTATTTACGTATAAATCACAAACGATGGTTAAAGTGAAAGTCGAGAGTATTGTAATATCAAAGTGTAACAATTAAAAATAAATAGAGATAGTAAATACGCAAGCCCATAAGCAATCTAGGCATGGCCGTTTTTTAGATTCTTGTGGCCCTGTTCTGATAACAAAATGAGGCCCTTATTATAAGTAGAAGCGTGATTTGGGGAACTTTGGGAAAGAGGTATCATTAATAGAAGAGAGAAAGAAAAAGGAGTATTCCTTGTAATTGAGATATTTTTCCAGGGCTTAACCTCGATATTAGGCCCCTAGAAAATGTGGCCCTGTGCTGTAGACCTTTATGCACATGCTAAAATCCGGCCCTGAATCTAGGCCCCTAAATCAATTGAGTACAAAAAATGACGTGTAACTATACCATGTTGTGAGATTTTTTCAAGCACAAGATATTTAACTAGATATAAGAAATTCAAATGACTAACATGTTAGTTGTCTAGCAAATATAAATTTGCTAAAATTTCCTTAGTATAATTAAAGGAGAGGTTAATTTTTCTATTTCTTCTGTTATTTTTTTTTTCCTTGAGATGTTAAAGTTTAGGATACAGTTTAAGAAAGAGATTGTAGATGATAAACGGGTAAATTAGTTTTCAAAATATTAATGTTGACAACCCAAACCTTCTCTCTAACCGGTGTTTAATTTATTTTTTTATAAATGTGTTTGTCTACCCGTTAATATTTTCCTTAAACCGCATGCCTAACTTTAATATTACATCTCTACAATATAAGTAAAGGGGGAAAGAAGATGGTGTCCATTCACAAAAAGTCTGATATACTCTTAATGAATTTCGATTGTCATATATATTAAATAATCTTTTATTCTTCCTACTTGCAATATATATTGAACAAGTTAACAATGGAATAAAATTTGAAATATTAATTAGATATTAAATTAAGGAGAATGCTTTCCTCTTCTTATATATGTGTGAAAAAGTCTGATAAAAAATTAAATGGACAATATAACTTGATTGACACAATCAGAAGAAAAAATAAAAACTTGAATTTCATATTAATAATTATACCGATAATATTTTAAAACCTAAATGTTGATATTATTCGGTAATATCTATTATATATATAAATCAAACTCTTTCACTTTAGTAATATTCGACGATTGAACCTAATACACAAATTCTTCCGCTTTACTTGAGTACAAGCTTTCTTTTGCTTTATATTTCCTTCTCTCAATACTATATTTGAATAATGATGACAAATAACTAAAAAAGGCAACGAAATATTGATTTAAGAAAAACATATTAAAAAAATTAAAAGTAATTATAAAAATCTGTTCGAATCAAAAAATTTGTAACACTGATGAATACTATTTGAGAAAGAAAACGTTACATGATACGCACACATAGGGCTGTAAATGATGCGAGTCGAGTTCGAGTTTGAGCTAACTCGACTCGACTGTTAGCATTTCGAGTCGAGCACGAGTTGAGTCGAGCTCACTCGAGTCGAGTTTGACTAAGTTTTGACCGAGTTTTGACCAAGTCGAGCTTTGACCGAGTAGATTTCGAGTAGCTTGCAAGTGTCTCATGTTAAAAGCAATCATAAGGTAGGAAAATGTTGAATTTAGGTATTTTGCTATTGATAATTGGGTTTTCGAGCTTCTCACGAGTTTTCGAGTCGAGTATCGAGTTGCTCAACTCGACTCGCCAACATATTGAGCCGAGTTCGAGCTCGAGTCGAGCGCACTCGAGTCAAGTTTTAACCGAATCGATCTTGAGTAGCTCGCGAGTTGTCTCGTCTCATTTACACTCCTACGCACGCATAGCGTGCAAAAAATGCTATTTATTAAATAACAAAAGAAGTATGTTTCAACTCTCAACTAATTTTGTCAAAATTATATAAAAGGGTCTAAATTTCGTAGAATTTGACACAATTGAATTTCTTTTAGTTCATTACTGCAAATCATTTAAGCTTAATTCAACAAAATTGTGTTGAAAAAGACACCTTCTAAATGCGTTGGATGTCAAAACCAAGGGCCATCTTACCTACTAGGCTTACGACTTAGTCCTTGATCTGCCATCTCCCCTCTGCCCTCCTTGTGAACTTCACGTGACTTCACGTGAGATTCAGACTTATTTCACGTGTGGCCCAAATCTAGTTCCCAAACTTGTCTTTATTCGTATTGTTATAGACTTATAGGCTTATACGAAGAAGGATCCATATCAAATCTCAATTCTTTTTTTGATGTAATACTGACTCCGTTTAGTGTGCCATTTGTATATCGTTCACGATTTAAATCTTACTCTTTAATTGTTTTTGGTGATTTATATTTAGGAAAAACATAATTATATGAAATCTTGTTAGATTCGTCTTAATACATAATTTTTTAATAATAATTTTTCATAATTTTCACTTAATAATAATTAAGTAATATTTAAACTCATGCATCGACAAGCGTGAAAATATAAAATGATGCAACTATTTCTAAACGAATGAAGTATATAAGAGTCAAATGCTTGAAAGTAAGAGGACGCATAAGAGATCCAGATCTACAAGCACTCGTGCTTCCTTAGTAAAATTTAACCTATAAATCTCAAAGATCTAACGTAAGACTATAATCAAGTACCTAAATCTTAGTAATTTCCAAACTTTATCACGGTCAACATTCAGCAAGTAATGTGTAATTCGTAAACGTATCTCTATTATATAAGTCAAGAGGGGAGCTACGGTGTCCCCTCTTGAAAAGACTTATATACCCCTAATTTGAAACATAGAAAAAAACTATTCAAAATTTCTAATTTATTTCCTGAAATACAATTATTCAATAAGGAAAGTTGTAAAAAGATAAAACTAATAAAATAAAAAAGATTAAGATTGCCATTAAAAGATTACTTATGATGAGGAAAATATCCTAACAAAGAAATTTTCCAACAATTGTAAAACCAAAAATACAAAGTTTTCTTTTACCTAAATATTCAATAACAATAACAAAGAACATAAATTAAAAATTCAAAAAATTACTGAGAAAAAAAAGAGTATAACTCATCTTTGTATTTTTTCGATTTCATAATTGTTGTAGTTAATATGTTATTCAAGAGAAAAAATTAAACCTGATGAGAAAAAATAAGCAGAGACCAACTTTTCTTATCTTCATTTTCAATCCTATGTTTTGTAAACATAAATTATAAGTACGAAGTACATGTTTATTTTTCGCATTAATATTAATGTTTTTTTACTATTTTGAATATCAGTATTAATACTAATATGTTGGCGCACGCATCGCGTGCATACGAGGCTAGTATAAGTATATTGTATCCTATGAAGATTGAATAGTAGGAATTTTACTTTTTTGAACGATTGATACTTTGATTTTTTGTTTGTTTTAAATCAAACAAGCATTTTATCCTATTTAGGAACCAAAATGAGAATAGTTGATTCGTTAATGGGTAGGGTTGCTCAATAGTTATATGGATAGGGTCAAACTAAAAAAAGAATTTTATTAGATACAACTTTTAATCAACAAAACTTTATTAGGTGGGGTCAACTTTAGAGTTCATTTATTATATACCTGGACGTACTATTTGCATGGTACATCCAAGATTAATTGATATTTATTTACTCATTTGGATTATTTCAAACGAGTAATGAGCAAAAAATAACATTGGGTATACTCACTATACACCTATCGTAGGTGTATGATAAAATTTGTGCCAACCTAGAGTCAACGTTGTAATAATTTTTAAAAATAAAAAGATATAGCTTTAAAAAACATTGATGCTTTATGTTTCTACATGTGCTTGCTTCCCTCCCCTTTCTCCTATCTCCTTGTTCCTCTATTAGCTTATCATATACTCCCTCCGTTTCATTTTAATTGTTACACTTTGATATTTTACACTATTCACAAATTTCACTTTGACCATCATTTGTGATTTATACGCAGATGAAAATATAGTCATGTGGGATCTTGTTAGATTCATCATAACATGTATTTTATTAATATGTACTTTTTATAATTTTTACAAACACAAAACTAATGATATATGTCCTCAAAGTTTTACATTGACATGCGTGAAAAGTATAAGTGTTTAGATCAAAATGAAACGGATGGAGTACTCTGCTTGCAATCCACATTATACATTTGCCCATCTAATCCATTAACCAGGTCTAATCACAAAAATTAAACACGTAGTCACAATCTCACTTGTGTCTCGGGTGTGTCGGAGATAGAAGAGCTAACCATTATTTGATTCCACTCCCTAATTGTTTGTTTGAAGATTTTAACTTGTGACTACTAATTTGCAAGCTAAAGACTTAACTGCTCTAATTATATATATTAATGCTTAACTTATCAAATCAATCATGATCCTAAATTCCTAACTCCCTATTCACCAAAGAATGTAACAAATATATGAGATTGAAATTAACAATAATTCTCACAACATATCATATTAAAAATGATAATTTGGGCGTACCGAACCAGACAAAAATTAGTCAACTATTATCAGTAAAAAGCATGGCCTATGTATGCTATTCGTCATATGAGTTAGGACACTCCTCAATTCTAATAACATTCTAATAGTATAACTCATGTATTTAGATATTGTAAATTGTAACAGTTCAAATTCTAAAAACTAATATGATTGCTTTTAATACTTATAACTTATAACTATTGAGCAACGCAACCCAATAACCTAAACCAATTGGACTCCAAAATTGTGGCATGCAAGTTTATATAATCCACTTTTGATATTCCTCCGTTACGATCACTAGTATTTGTGAACATGAGAACGATGATACCCCTCAGAAGTACTTCTTTCACTAATAAAGGTTGGCATGCATTATTACATAAATTAAAGATGATTATCTTGTCAAAGTGAAAGTTAGAAAGCATAAAAGAAATTTGAGAATAATATAAAAGACATATAAGTACTCTATAGTATTTTCCCTTCAAAAAAAAAAGTACTCTATAGTATTTTTATCCTTAATGAGGTGAAGTACTACTCAGTTATATTAATGCTACATATTTACCATACATATGCTAGTAATGAAAATGAAATGAAACATATATATGGAATTTGTAATAACCAATTATTTTAATGAAAATTCTTTGGTAAGAAAAATGAATGTAACACTTTCTTGTTTCAACTTCCAAAATTGTAACAGAAATGTTGAAATAATATCTCTATTAGAATATTCCCGTTTCATAAAAGTTCCATCCTTTCCAAACTAAAGAAGTGGATCACCGTTTGCCGTTTGGGTGGTCATAAGATGGTAGGGTGAACTTTAATCACATCCTAACACAACTACACAAGTTTGTGAATCTAACAGTTTCTTAGTTGTTACTAGAGCATTTCGTTCGATAAATACATTTTTTTATTTTCTTTTTACTAATATATGATAATAACTTTTATTGTATAATATGTTATTGGATTTTTCTTTGTATGTTAAGAAAATTTCTTTTATAGATTTCAAAACTCAAATGTTGAAGATATTCATGGTCAAAGTCATATAAAAATCAAGATAGAACAACCAAAAAACTAGAATATATAAAAAAATCAGACGCAACCTCTAACATCAAAAGTCATAATTAGACTATTCTTCAAAGCATTAAAGGGGTAATTTGTCGTGTATGTTGATTTTACCATCTGGTTACAATGACACGATGTAAATGTTAAATGGTTTTGTTGAACGTCGCCCTACTTTTACTAGGCGTCACCTTACTTTACCATATTATTTCCTACTTTACCCCCACCCCTGCCCTCTCTAGCTTCACATATACACACACATTATCTCTCTTTCTCTCATCAACCACCACATACCTTGAACACTAACACCACACCACCATCACTAACACCACATACATCTGCCGCCACCATCATTGCCACCCACTAACACCGAGTGATGGCATTGAAAAAGAGTTTCGTTCGCCATCCCTAAAGAAGGCCCACGTCGCCATATTCTTTTTTTTTTTTTTGCCCAGATTTATTCAGACATATTAAAAACAGGTCTTGACCATGGTCCAAAAGTATGACAATTACAGCTTGTACCATGGCCTAGACGTAATTCTCATACGATTGGACCATGGCCTACACGTAATTCTCATACACATATCCATGGTCCAAACACATCGTCTAGGCCATAGTCCAAACGTATGGAAATAATCTAGGCCATGGTACAAATGTACCCTAAATACATTTGGACCATGGATTGGACGTATTTAGCATATGTTTGGTTCATTGTTGAGAAGCTTTTTTCATGCGTATGGCTATTTCCGGCAAAAAAAAGTTGCCAGTTGCTTAGGGCTGTTAGCATCCATGTCGCGTCCTTTTGATATTCTGGATGGTGAAATTTTTCAACAAGCAAGTTGTTTGGAGGACTTTAAAGAGGGAGAGAGAGTGGAGAGAAAGAGAGAGAGAAGAGCCTGGAGAGGTAATTGTGAGGTAAGGGTATTTTCGTCCAAAGTAAGTGTGGTGGTTGTAGATTTTAGATTGATGTTTGATTCTCGAGGATTCTTGGATATACAGGATGACTTTGTATTTAATTAATTAATATTTAAATTTAAAGTAATTAATATTTTGCTACTCTTTTCGTTCTTTTTTTTAAAGGGGAACTAGTTTTTTTTGCCCGGGCAATGCCTCGGGTCAGTTACAATAAACTAATATGTTATTGTTTTTAAATTTATTTTGCTACTTTTCGTATTTTTTGTCCATTAAGAAATCGAAAAATTCACGTCACAACGTGATAAGTAAAGAAAAATTGAAAGGTTTGAGTTTGAAAACAATACCTTAAAAGGAATTGTGGTAAGAGAATATGACATCAATATTCTCTTGTAAGTTACGTAATAAGAATGTTAGAGATGTATATACTTGTTCAAGTCTTTTTAGTTAAGTATACTTATTACAAGACTTTATCATATTTTATTTGAAACATTAGACAACAAATTCATAGTGTATTGATGGTTAAGCTCTAACTTTTCATTCCAAAGGTCATGTGTTCAATACCTTGCACTTACACATTTCTTTTTTTAAAGTGAGGAGTACACATAGATATAAATCATTTGCATTAGAAAGTTGAGGAGAGTGCCACGTGGCACATAAGCTTTCTTTCGCACGCCTTTTAATATATTTGTATAGATTAGCTCGAAATTTATTAAAGCAAATCAAGCTCTGCCGAAGTGATTACACTTTGGAGAAAGGAGTCTAACCATACATGTTATGAGCCAACAACATCTAGCCTTGCAACAAGATGGGCAAGATTTTTGCCCCCTCGCTTCACTTGACAACAAGAGAAAGAAACAAAATGACACACTTCCTATTAATCTCATTATAAAAAAGGAAGAGTAGGGGCCGGGAGCACTACCAGAGATGTACACTATTATTGATAGCTCGAACCACGTTGACTGCGTCACTCTCCAACGCTACTTGCTGCCAACCAAGTCTTGCTTTTTTTTTTTTTTTTTTTTGACAATTACATAGAAAGAAAAAAGAAACTAATAGGCACCTTTTCTTGCTTTGGTAGCAAGCTTATGAGCCATAACAACTTTGTCTCTACTAACCTTAAGGATTCTAATGGAATTATAAGTCCTAGCTATAAGCAAAATATCTTTAATTATAGAGTAAGAGTCAGACATAGCGAAAGCTAAATCCTTGACCCCCTTTACCAAGATACTGGAGTCCGTCCAAATTTCGACTTCTGTTAAGTGAAAGTGTTGTATGTCCTTGAGACTGAACAGCATTGCATATGCTTCCGCTTGATTGCTCGATCTAGATACCATTTTGTTACTCCCTTCTGCTTTCTTTATGCCATTCTCTAGTAATGTCCATCCATACGCTGCCTTACCTGGATCCTCAGCTTTAAAGATGTCATTTTTCCAAGCTCCATCAATGATTAAAGTCATTTTGATGCTCTTCTCCGACTGGTTATTCGACCAGCTATGATTTTGCTCACTTTCCACTTTCCTTATCTGTCTTTGAGAAGATCTTCCCTGCATAATGGATGGATGATCCTGTAGCTTGTGGCTTTGTTTCCATCTCTGTTTCCAGCTAGCCATGTTTATGAAAACTTCCTGAGGCCTGAGCCTTTCCTTTGGGTGGAAAATCACTTTGTTCCGGAGTAACCAAATGCCCCAAAGAGTAGCAATGAACTCAAATACTCGTGATTCATTAATATCATCATTGTGCATCAAGAACCAAATCCAATTCCTTGTCCATCTTTTGACATTACACTGATCCGGTTCCTCCGCTCTTATGCCAAGATTCGAGCTCTTCCAAATTCTCATCGAGATTTCACAATCTTTAAACAAATGAGTATCCGACTCCTCATGATTCCCACAGAGCGGGCAAGGACTCTCGCTTAGGATTTTCCTTTTCCTAAGGTTTACTCTGGTGGCCAAAGCACCATTAGCTAGCTTCCAATAGAAAATTTTCCATTTTGGCCAGATTTTTAGGTTCCAGAATTTCTTCCAGAATAAAGAGATATCATCATAACACAGGGAATTTTTAGCACTGAACCAGTAACCTGATTTTATCTCATAACTACCAAATTTAGACGGGGTCCAAACAAAACTATCTTCCTCTTCTTGCGAAGGTATGTGAATTGTCGTGATTTCTTTTGCCACACTAAGATCAAACCATTTTAAAAGACTCGAGTTATCCCAATGCCTGCCCCCCTGCATAAGCTCACTAATCCAAACTGGTTTTGTCTCATTAAGGTTGCAAGCATTTTGCTTAAAACTAACTTTCCCTTTGCCAACCCAGTTTAAGTCTAATATTCTTGTTTTCATCCCATTCCCAACTCTAACTCCTACTCCATCCTTCAGGGAGTGCACACTTTTCATAATACTTCTCGCTCCCCACGAACAATTTTGGGGAAATTTACCTTTTAGACTTTTTTCAAACCAATTATTAGAATACTTTGCCCCGAAAATCGGCTTACTAGAAGGGATTTGTTATGCTTGAATCCGCCAAGCTTGCTTAAATAGAGTGGCATTGTTTAGGACTTCCAAGTTTCTCATACCTAAACCCCCCACAATTTTTAGGAGTCTCCAGAAGACTTTTTTTCCTCCAGTAAATTGGCTTTTTTTCCATGGTCAAAGTAGAACTCCACCAAAATTTGGTAAGGGAAGAACTAATTTTTCTTAGAATTTTTTTTGAAAAAGGTACGGGGCCATGATATGAGAAGCATATGCAATTAAGATGCTATTGATCGGGATCAATTTACCCTTGGTTGATGAAGAGAACTTCCGGGGAAAGGATGGTGTTGACTATTTTTTGAGGAAGATCTTGGAAGATGTTAAGTTTGTGGCCATTTACATCCATGGGGCAGCCCAAATACTTTCCCAAGCTTTCTTTATGATCTACCTTGAGGCGTCTACTAAGCAGTCTTATAAACTTCCTTGGCGTATTCCTGCTAAAAACTGAGTACGATTTTTGTAGGTTGATCATCTCTCCTGACAGGAGACAGAATCGTTCTAGAGTATTTCTTAAATTCCAAACATTATCAAGAGTGCCACTTATAAAGAACGAGGGCATCATCCGCAAAGAATAAGTGTGATAATTCTGGAGCTCTTCGGTGAAGCTTTATACCCTTTAACTGGCCCTGGGTTTGTTGATGGATCGGCTTTCTAGACAACACTTCCATGAGAGAATAAATAGGTAAGGGGAGAGAGGGTCCCCTTGCTCGAGCCCGACTTTTGGCTTAATCAACCCCTGCAGCTCCCCATTGACTAGGACCGAATAAGTGACCGTAGTGACACATTCCATAATTAACCGAATCCAAAGAGGCGGCATTCCAATGACCTTTAAGACTTCCTCTAAAAGGTCCAACTAACTCTGTCATAAGCTTTGTTGAGATCCAAGTTTAGGATAATAGATCTGGAGTTTCCCTGTTTTTGCTTTTTGATGAAGCTTAACATTTCATGGGCTATGATGCAGTTATCATTTATAGACCGGCCCGGAACAAATGCATTTTGGTTTTGACCAATTAGAGATTTCAAAAGGGGCTGAAGTCTTCTAACCATGCATTTTGAAATGAGTTTATAAGATGTATTACAGAGACTAATTTGACGAAATTGACTCACTTGATCGGGATTTGAAACTTTTGGTATAAGTGCAATGTAGGTTTTGTTTGTCTCCCTTAGCATATGACCTCCGCATAAGAAATTTCGCGTAGCTTGCCCCAAATCCTCCCCCATAATATCCCATTTCTTCTGAAATAGCACTGGAGGGGCACCATCAGGCCCTGGAGACTTGAGCCTTCATGCTAAACATAGCTTCCTTAATTTCTTGCTGCGAAAAGGTCGCCAAAGAATGCTCGGTTTGCTCGAAGAGATCTTTGGCATGTCTATCATCCAGTCCACTATCTCCCCAGCTGTCGATGGATGATCCCCCTCATTTCCAAAGAGGTTCGTAAAATAGTTCACGAATTCAACTTTAATATCCTCAGAATTAGCGATCCAATTTCCATCCTTGTTTTTAATAGCTGAAATCGCATTTTTCCCCTGTCGGGTTTTCATACTCTTATAAAAGTAGCTAGTCGGTTGATCCCCTAACTCGTCCCACTTTGATCTTGCTCTTTGCTTCCAATATTCCAACTTGATGTCTCGTGGATGCTCTAAGCTTTCTTCTATTTTGCCTTTCCTCATCGATATTTCTTGGTGATGCTAGCTTATTTCGAGTTTTACGTGAGCTCATGTTGCAATTGATCCCATTGCACTCCATTTTTAGATTTGAAATTCAAGCACCAATTTTTCAAACCCTTTCGACATCTCGCAATTTTCCTTTGAACTTTGAACAAAGGCCGAGCCGTTATAGTAATCTTTCCATGTCCTCACGATGTTATCACAAACTTCCTCAAAGTCCAGACACCAAGCTTCAATTTTGTATGGTCGTTTCTTCTTCTCTTTTTCGGGCTTTGTGACCAAAATTATAGGACCATGATCCGAGATAAATATAGGGAAGTTTGTAAGGCTTGCATTTGGGAAGGAATTCATCCAGTCGTCATTGCAGTAAACTCTGTCCAGCCTTTCAAAAATACACTCCTCACTCTCCCTATTATTAGTCCAGGTGAATTGAACTCCATGATGTTGTAATTCAATTAAACTACAGTCACACCGCCATGAACTAAACTCAACTGCTCCACTCAAGAGATTATTTCCTCCCTTCTTTTGATCCATAAATTCCACCTGATTAAAGTCACCTAAAATAAGGTGTTTACTCGGGTAAGCCCAAAAGAAAGCTCTTAGGGTATCCCAAATCGCTTGTCGATCTTTCAAGATAGGAGCACCGTAAATACACACCACATAATAATCAATGTTGCATTCATCTTTAACATTACAACATACATAATTTTCAGAGATAAAAAGGATGGACACTTCTAAAGTACAATCCCAGCACAAAATTAGACCTCCAGAGAGGTCTTTAGAATCATGCCCACTCCAGTTCTTAAAACCTAAACTAGAAATTGTAGGTTCTAGCTCCTTTACTGAACATTTAGTTTCAGATAAAAACATAAAATCTAAAGCATGACTACTGACAATCCATTTCAGGAAAGGAACTTTCGGGGCGTCAGTAGATTTAATTCCCCGACAGTTCCATGCACATGCTCTCATATCCCCGACGGGTGCTGTTTTGGGCCAGCCACCATACCCATCAGGAATTCCGAACCCTCGGAACTTGAAACCGAATTGTCTCCTTCACTAAGGCCAAACTTAAGCTTCTGCTTTCCTTGGTAATGCTTTTGTGACTTGTTTCTCTTTTTAGTGGGAATCCAATAGTCAGCTTCATTGAAAACTTCATCCATAACCCCTTTACCTAGCTCTTGCCCCTGCCTTTTCTTCTCTCTATTTGGGCTAACAAGTTCATCACCAAATTTCCCTAACCCCCTCACAAACTTTTTACCCCTTGTTAGATTTCTCTCGGCCCTTTGTTTCTGAACTTTGTCCTTGGGTTTTTTCATCTTGACATCATTTAAGCCCAATTTCGCTATTTCATCCAGTATAATACTAGTTCGACCCAAAGAGTCAAAAGTCGAGTCACTAGCAGCACTGTAATTCTTCACATCTGAGGTCCCTGGACTGATGTCCGAATTGGCTGAAAAGTAAAGCTCACCCGCTTGGGTTTTCTGGAATGGCCCAGCTGAACTTACAACATGTTCATCATGGCCCAGAATTTCCGGGTAAAAATCCACCCCACTTTCTTTCTTTTCAACCAAGTTTGTCGAAGAGGCCCCTTTAAAGAATTCATGGGGTTTTGTGGGCCCAATCGGACCCCTTACTTTTGTTACAGAAGTGGGCAGAATTGTTTTTGGGTCTTTGGGCTTAGAATTTTTAAAAGAAACAATAGGGCAAGGGAAGGTAAAAGAACCCGAAGAAGATGATTCTTCACTTGGGCTCGAGGCCGAAATACACGGGCTCGTGGGATGTGGGCTTTGCAGTAGCTCTGAGAGGGATAGGTACATTAAATGTCCTAACACTATAGAATTTTGTGGAATGAAAGGGTCACTTAGAGGGTCATGGGGAAAAATAAAACGGTCAGAATCAAATATTTGAGGCCCAAGAGCGTCCTCCCATTGAAGGTCCATGTCATCTTGTGAGTTAACCATTTTTTGGTGGTGAAATTTTGTTACAGTTGAGAGAATATCACTGGAAAAGGTAGAGTGAAAAGGATGTGTCAAGGAAAAATGGGGTGGAAAGGTATTTATCAATCTAAAAAGTGGGGGGATAAAATCCAAGTAACTGAAGGGATTATGGTTGAGTTTCCATAAATGGATTGGGGTTTCAACTCTTTGACTGAAGTTGTCATAAAGTATATTGGAAAATAGAGTACACCTATCTGGGATACTAGAGGGATTATTTGCAGCAAGGGTGTGAAAAGTCTTCAACTCATTTAATCTTTCCACTGTCATGAGTGAGATATACTTTAACAAGAGAGGAGAATGTGAGGGCATTGCCTGCACATATGAGGATTTAGTTTTTTTGACGGCTTGGCCCCATAAAAATATTGCACTTGGACTTGACTTGCTATGGTTTATATTAGTAAGAACAGGCAAGTCCCAATTAAGACTAATAGGCTTGTCTCCTCTGTCTCCAACAAGGTGAGAGTCAAACATAGGGGGAGAAAAACTTATCTGGCCACTGGTGCTATTAAGCGAAGATTTGACGTCATGCTTTGCAAAATTGTAACTGCATTTCCTCCTTTTACTGGTTATCATCTTAGTTTGACTGGGCGGCGAAGCTCTTTTTTCACCGGAGCATGGCGAAGATTTGATTTGAACCTTTCGGTTATATTGGTTATCATTATTTCCAGCCGAGGATCCAAGAGAAGTCTTGTTCAATTGAGTAGTATTGATTTGTGCAGGCTGGCTTACCCTTCTTCTCATCCATAATGGTCGTTTTGCTTCCGGGGCCTCGTCACTCGACGAGTCTTGCCTCCTACGTTTCCTTAGACTTCGACATCCAGCATGACTACACTGATCTGGACTCGGGTCATCTGAGGAGTTATTATCCGAAGAGCTAGATGATTCTGACTCCGAAGAGGAATCCGAGAAGCTTGCAGCAAAAGGAATTTCGTCAGAGGGATATGCAATGAGATCAATACGCGACGTTCGTAGGATTTCAATCCTTCGTAGCCCTATAAGCTTGTTCGTGAAACATGGTGATGGAGGCTGGCCCACCATAAGATTTTGCGAGTTAGTACAAACTTCCGCCATACGAACCCCAAACTGCCTTTGAGCATCCTCGAACGATAGTCTACATCTTGAAATTTTGTGGCCTATACGTCCACACTTTCTGCAATATATAAAAACCCCTTCGTATCGGAAATCAATCCACTTGAAGTGATTTCTTACGTATTCATAGAAATAGCCAGGGATTAAGGGTTTATCAACCTCCACATAGACCTTAGCTCTTATGAACTCCTTTGGTCCTTCAGCTAGGGATGCTTCATCAAACCTGATGATTCTTCCTAGTTTCTTTAGGGCCCTTTCAGCTACATGAGCCCGATTTGACGTTAATGGAATGCCTTCCACCCTTACCCATAAAGGGCAGGACTCAAAGTTGAAGCTTCTAATTGCAGCACTAGGAAACCAGCATTTGAGGACCAACAAAGCACCCTTATAGCATGCATTTTTCCTAGCTAGGAGATTATCCCTATCATCAATATGGGTGCAGTAGAAGAAAAAAGTTTTACCAGATTTTCCATCTTTGATACCTTCATTTGAGACCCAGCACAAGTTCACCCAATGTTGAATTTGGTTGACCGAGAAGTTACGGTAATCTTTGAATTGCCCCATTACTGCCATGGGGTACACTACATCCATGGGTTGCATATCTCCAACAACGGAGGGGATGACAGGGCCCATTTTTTTTTAAGCCATTTATCGGACAATTATGGTAGTTTATGAAGTTAGAAGACATGGAAAAAGAAAGAGACCAAGCGAAGAGCTCTGAAATAGCAGTAATGGATAAGAATTTCAGTGAGGGGAAATGAAAGAGAGAGAGAGAGAAAGGGAGGGAAAAGTACTGAAAAAGAAAAGCTCTAGTTTCCTAGAGAGAGATGCTCTCAATTTTTAGAGAGAGTTTTAGGAGTTAACCAAGTCTTGCTAACAGGTACATTTTTCGTTTTTAACCTTATTATAATAATTATATTCTTACTTTTTCTTAAATAGGTAATATGACCCACTGATATTTACATTCTCTCTTATTTTTTTCTCATCTACTTTTATATCACTGACCTACTTTTTATATTTCTCTTACTTTTCCACTTCATTTCACAGTTTTTTTTTTCTCATCTACTTTTAGATTATCTTAGCTTTTTTACTTTTACAAGTTCTCCAAGACGTCTATTTCACCGTGAATGTTTTTATTTGGCATTAGTAAAAGTTATAAAAAGTTGATAACGTAAATCTACATATTAGAACAAATCTTACAAGATCTCATATTGTATATTTAGTATTATACAACAAAGATAAGATGCAATTAAAGTTATTAAACTTTCACTTTAGAAAAACAAAGAGACAACCGAATATAAAATGGAAGGAAAATAACTATTAAAACAAGGAGAGCCTATACAAGTCATGACGTTTTGTTGCTAAAATAGGTATGGGATTAATTTAGCGTTTTTATGCTAAAAGAAAACGATTCTAGCCCCACATACAAGCCATCAAGCCTAGCAGCTTCAAGAAAAAGCACTTTTGATACCTTTTTGTCTCATCCCAAAAAGTCGGGACTTTGGAATTTGGCCAGGTTGTTTTAGGCGAGCGGTAGATTTTTTATATTTCTTGGTACATTCGTTCATCAAAGATTATTCTTGCATTGTGACATTCATTCTACTTCTCCTTATCTTAATCAACAGTGACAAAGATAAGAAGATTCTTTTTGAATTCAATCAATTTTTCGAGGCAAACTCCAATGTTGAAAAGATGAACGTCAAAATCGCATAATTTTGTGGTTAAGATCTTCATTTTAAATGAGGTGAGAATTATCCAGCACCTAACCCGATCCTCTTCCATCTAGAAAATATCATTATACTATCTCATAAAGTTTTCTAACTCTCCTTCATATAATACAAGATATTTTAAATTTGATTTGTCCAAAAAGAAAAAGAAAAAGCACATTAAAGTATTCTGACAATAACCTACTCTTTTTTTAAGGGACTAACATAACCTACTTTAAGACATTAGAAATTAGAATTTAACATAAAATTTAGCAAGTGAAACGATTACTTTGAACAAAGTTGGAGAAGTAGTGCAATGAATATTTTTAAGAAAAAAAAGAAGATTATAATTAAGGTAAGAACATACGGAATATTTCAAAAAGATAAGGATGATATCTATGAAGTGGAGTAATCATTCTACATATGGTATGATAATTATTTTTGAATGTTAAACTCATGCGATTATCTAATGTAGAACTTAGAACTTAGAAGAATTCATATCTAATATTACTCGTATAAAATTATTATTTCTCAGAATCTTATCAGTTGCAACCATTTCTTATATATATTTTTCAATAATCAACTTTGACGATTAATATTTTTAATTACATACTAGTAAAATTATTTTAAAGTTTGACCTTCAAAATCAAATGTTCTCACTAAGTCAAGAAAAATGTGGGGGTTGAGGAGCAAAGATTAAATGCTACTACATACGTTTCTTTTTAGTCTATATACTTATACTTTGACACTATACATATACTTCACTTTGATTATCATTTGTGATTTATACATGAGGAAATATATAGTCACGTGGAATCTTGTTAGATTCATCTCGACATATATTTCGAAATATCAACTATTTATAATATTTACTTATACATAGTTAAATACTTCTCCGTTATGAAATAAGTGAAACGCCGCCATTAAAAAGCAATTACATAAAAGAGATAAGTTGTTTCACTTATTTCGAAACGGAAAAAGTATATCAATGGTTAAAGTGATTGAAGGGGAAAAAATGTGAAGAATTGGAAACACTTGTTAGTAACGTACCAGAGATTGCTAACATGAAGGCTAGCACTGCTAATACGAGTAGGACTAGAGCCGCAAACGTCGTTCAAGGGAATGTGAAAAGCTTCTGACCAAGATAACTGCATTAAACAAGTTGCTGTTGGTGAACCCCAACGATAAGTTCCAGGAGAGAGCCTTAAACTCATGCAATTATCTCCTTTTTTCTTGTTGAATGGCTCCCTAAACACCTTTACTTGCTCCTTAGTCATTTCCTCCAAGATATGTCGTGAAATGCCATGGTTCACCACTTGGAAAAACCCCCATTCCCTAGAGGCCTCTGCAATTTCTCTTTTGCACCTTTCTCGCTCTTCCTTTCCAGCCGCTACCAACCGCCCTAAGTCTATGAGAGGAAGGTCCCGCTCTTCGACTACAGTGGTGGTGTGGGTGCCGCTCAGTGGTGTGATTTTGTGTTTGAGGAAGAGGTTCTTATATATCTCTTCAAATGGAGGGTCCGTCTTATTATCAATAGAGTCCATAGTTGTTTGCTGTGAGTAACAGAAAAATATTAGAAAAAACATTAGAAATGAAATCCAATATATTACTCTTAGTCTCTTATAATTAATCTCTAACGAAAAGAGGTGTAGGATGCATTAAATAACTAAAGATGTCGAATCCTTTGAATGACTAAAGGTATCAAACAATAGAAAAAACATTGGAAATGAAATTCAATATATTACTCTTAGTCTCTAATAATCTCGAACGAAAAGAGATGTAGGATGCATTAAATAATAACTAAAGAGGTTGAATCCATTGAATGACTAAAGCCTTAAGGTATCAAACAATAAGACCCCGTACTTTTGAACAAAGAGAATCCGAAGCGACCGAACTAAAAGAAACCGATATACATAGAAGAATCGAACCGAATTAAAATAAACTGAAAATAAGTCCAAAAAAACATGGCCTTTAACAGCTTAGATGGACTAGAAATCACAACTACTTTTAATTTCGAAAAAAGAACTAAAAAAATAAAGAGAAGAAACTAGTCAATTACGGGCAAATCCAAATTGAAAATGACTATTGAATTAGAAATTCAGCAAACTAGAGGTGGGTTTCTAGTTCAATCAAATGTAAAAACTTACCTTGGAGAAGTATCTCATAGGTAGTAGAATTTGAAGTGTGGGTTGCATATATATATATATATATATATATATATATATATATATATATACTTGCATGAAAAGTGGATTTTTTTTTTTTTTAGCAGTAGATTTTTATTCTTGGTTGCAGGAGGTCTTTGTATTCCAGGTGGTTAATGCTTATTGGAGGGAGCCAAAGGACAACAGGGCTTGTGGCCCAAGTTAATTAAAAGTGGGTCTTGGGCCTCCACGTGGTCAAGGCCCGGTACAGCAGACCGTAGTCCAATGAAACTGTTGGACGTGACCTTTGCTGAAGTCCCAACTGTCTCATCACAAAACACCATACATCTAACTACTACCCCAGCCATAACCATAGATTTGTTAGGCGTTGGGCGTATAATTCAAAGAATAGAAATGACAAATCTAATCCAGCTCAAATCTATAATTATCATTACACAAATACACATACACTAACAAAGGATTGATGCATCTAAAAATAACAAAGGATCGATGTCTGGATGATGTGCAAATGTGATATTGCTAAGTTTCCAAGAGTGCTTTAGAATATAAAAGACCCACCCCATTTATTTTTGTTGCAATATTTTACTTTTTGCATTATTTATACATGAATATTGATTATCTATTTTATAGTTCTTTTTTAACCTATAATATTTGGCCAATATTAATTTAATAATACTATAATTTATTATAAGTAGAAAAAATTTTAAGATTTTGAGAATATATATTGATACTTATCTAATAAGACCTCATATGACCATATTTGTCTTTTAGTATTAATCACATATAATGTTCAATGTGAAATATGCGAATAGTATTGTTATGCAAAGTGTGTAGATAAAAAAGACAATGGAGGGTGTGTATAAACAAAAACTAATACGTAAAATATTGTTAGATTTATCTACATGTATATTTACAAATTATCAACTTTTTAAAAAATTTACTACTTTCGTCCTCCCAAATAACTCTTTACATCTATCATGATACAAATTTAGGAGATAATAAGTTGTTATGTTTGATTACCAATGATTATTTCATTAAAAAACTATAAGTGATACGAGTTAATAGGGACGTACTTTTTGCTGAAAAAAATGATTTGATGGAATTAACTGAGATCAGTCAGTGAGACCCTAACTTTTTGGTGGGGAAGAGATGTATAGCAATATTAGTGATTCATTTCCAAAATTAGAAGTCTAAAGAGTATTGTGGAACAAATGAAAATGGAAATTGTAAAAAGTTCGTGTCGATTGTGTACTATGAAAGTTATAGAAGCCAAAACTGTGCATTAGAAAGAATCATAAAAGTCAAAATGTTGCAACAAAAAAATGGAGGAAGTGATTAGTTGAGAAATTAGTTAGGACGACCTAGTTACCTATATACTACTCGAATGTGAATACTCTAAATTAGTACGTAGTAGTTTGTATTATATAACTAGTTTATTGATCCGGATTCCCGATGTACTTTTTGCTCTACCTTTGAATAATTCAAGATAGCTAATGTTATTTATTTTAAATTTCAATACTTAGGGCCTAGGAGTAATGAGACGGTTTAAATTAGGGAATAACCTATATGGGGTACATTACCTTAACTTTCAGCTACAAAATTTGGATTACATTAATTTGTTCTTTAAGAAAAGTGCAAAAATATTCGCATCCTCTGATGGCAAAACTTAATCTTCGTCCCCGTAATTGGTGAAGTCAATTAGGGATATTTTTGTATAAAAAACTAACATAATATCTTTTTTGAATCTAATATTTTTCTACACGATGTCTCTAAGAAATTGGGTTTTCTACGTTGTACCCTTCTCTTTGGGAGTTCCACATGTACCCCCAAGTGCAATTAGTAACGACATGATGCCTGTACCGTTAACTAGACGTTAAAGATTTTGTTACTTTTTGTACAATAAAGCCACCAAATTGCCATGACAACCACCTTTAATACCCACAACCGCCACAAACACCATTCGTAAACCACCAAACCACCCATAGCACTCCTCAACCCACCACTAAACCACGAAACTACACCCACCATTCCTAAAAAGTCACAACCACCACCCCGAAATCACTACAATCACCTTCAAAACCCAAATAAATCACGATAACCACCACAATAACCTCCTTTTCCTCCTTCATTGGGTTTTTTCACGTGGTGCAGAGGTTTTTGAGATTGGGTAGGGCTGGGTTTTTTAGTGTGGTGGGGTTGGGTTTTTTGCGGTGGTAGGGGTTTTCGAAGGTGGTGGGTAGTTCTTAAGGGTTGTTGGGCTGGGCGAGAGGGTTACCAGAGAGGTGTGCTTGGTTTACTTATGGTGCTGGGGGTTTTTCGAGGTTGTTGGGCTAGGCGAGAAGGTTGGCAAAGAGGTGGACTGGGTTTTTGAGTGGGTGGGGCTGAGCTTTCAGGGTGAGATGTGAGGAGGTGACGGTTGTGGTTTGAGGGTATTGGTGGGTTTTCGGGTGGGTGAGGCTGAGTTTTCAACACTGGGTGTGATGTGAGTAGGTGCTAGAGGTGGTTTGAGGGTGTTGGTCACGGTGGGGGATCAGGAGGGAGAGAGAGAAAAACTAACATCAGTTAGTTATTAATCAGGATCAAGGGTACCATATAGTTACTAATTGCACCTGGGGGGCACCACGTGGAACTCCCAAAGGAGTACATCGTAGAAAACTCAATTCCTCCGGACCACCATTTAGAATAACCCAAAAAGTTTTTGCTATAAATCATAATTGAATTAAGATCATTTTTGTTTTTTTTCTCTAATACTCATCTTTAGATTAAAACACCTGTCCTAAGAAGAAGAAAACACTCCTTACTTTTCCCAACATACATATCTTTTGACAAAGAACATTCAGGTTTTTAAAGGAAACATTGAAAATTCGACTTCATTTTAAGCAAGTCCTATAAACCAACTCGTACTTGCTAGAAAAGATTCGCTGAAAGTTCGTCTAAATGTAATAGATGGATATTGCCAAACTTTTTCACATTTTGACTGAAAGTAAAATAGGGGGGCGGGGGAATCATTTAGTTTACCTGAAAGAACTAAAGATATAATCACTGTGTATTAAGATAAGGTCAATCTCCTCAACAAATAAAAAAAAAGAAAGATAAGGTTAAATGGGAGACATGATGCCAAATTAAACAAACTTCGACAACTTCTTGGACATAATATATCTCAAGTTTTTGAAGTGGTTTATTACTCTTCTCTAGCCAATTAAAAAAAATAATGTGCTCTTTTAAAAAGGAATCCTAACATCTAATAATCACCGTGTTTTCATGAAGTATTTATTTTATACAAAAATGGGGACAAAGACGAGGAAAAAAGAAAATGCAACTTCCACGTTTGTTTCACTAATATGGCAAGGCATATATTGCTTTATCAGCACGACTATGACAGTATAAACATGTATTATCTCCATCCATGACACGTACTGGACATGTTTGAGCACATTCAAAGACATGGATACTCCCTTGGTGCTCTTGTTGTAAGTAATCTACAACACTACATGTGAATTGTTGAACCCCATGTATATTGTGCACATATGAATTGTCCCACATTGGAAAAAAAAGAGAGAAAGTACCAAAATATAAGATAGAGAAGCTACTCTACTATCGCCAATTGATTTTAATATGGAACCTAGGCCAGATGTATGTAGACTAAACTCTCCTCCTTATTGGGTGGAGAAGTAAAAATTTTATTATACAAATTGAACTATTGAAGGACTGCTCCAACTAAATCGCCAAATGATTTGTATGCGGTGACACGTAGAGAAAGAATATGATGTTTTCTGAATTGGCTAATACTCCCTCTATTTTCTAAATTTGTGTTTATTTTTCTTTTTGGTTGTCCCTATACATTTGCCCAATACTAAAAAATGTTCATAGAGTACTACAACTTTATTATCACATTCACATTAGTTTGTCCTACGTTCTTTTTTTGTTACAAACTATACACAACCAAAAATTAAATACGTGAACAAAACTAAAACAAAAAAATAATGGTAGTAGTATGTGTATAATATATTAACTCGTGCGTGGGGTTGGTAGATGTATTCTGACGTGTATTTTATAGAAATGGAGCTATAATAATCATATGCAAATAAACAATTAATGATCAAAGGCATATCTTAAAGATTATGAAAAGTTCAATATATAAACTCCCAATAACCGACGGAGCACAACAATGTGTTTTTTTTCGTTACATACTTCAATTAACAATGTTATTTTAGTTTGCTTAAATAGATCATAACCCACGTATTGTTCATAGTGACGATCTATCTTCCTGCCTTCCTGGTATACAGCTACCATAGAAAGCATTGACATGATTGTAATTTGATATCAAGTTTTGAGTACTAGCTTTAAAAACTTCAACCTTTTAGCAATGATTACGAAGTGCTTTTTAAATGTACGTACATTGTGATAAATCCAAACACATTATTACGAGTATAATATAATAGTCAAAGTTTATATTTTTATTAGCTTCAACAATTTGACTTGTATAGAGTTAGGGTCTAGTGAAAACTCTCTTATGACGAGAACCGTGAGAACTGAAAACCACTAAGAATAAGCAAAAAGTTCATAAAATAAGAAAAAATAAATAAAATATGTACAAAAGTATAAAATGAGTAGAAAACATTAAAGGAGCAAAAATGTAAAATGAGAAAAAGTAAAATAAGCATAAAAAGGTTAAATGAAAAAAACGTAAAATGAGCAAAAATATTGCGAAATGAGCATAAAAATGTTAAATGAGCAAAAACATAAAATAAGCAAATCATAAAATAAGCAAAAACGTTGTGAAATGAGAAAAATCTTCGTAAAATGAGGAAAAAATGAGTAGTTCTCATAGTTCTCATGGTTCTCACCATAAGGGTGGTATATATATATGTATATATATATATATTATACAAGTCAAATTGTTGAAACTAATAAACATAAAATTGTATATTAGTAAATATACTTAGTCAAAATTCTAAACTTCAACTAAAATATATAATCGAGCATATATATATATATATATATATATATATATATATATATATATATATATATATATATATATATATATATATAAAGGGATCTATACTAAACTTTGTTAAGATAAATTAGTTAAGTTTACTATGTGGAAGGAGGAAAAAAATATGTTGTCCTATTTATTTGTATTATTGTTTGTGTCACTCATTTTTATAGGTGCATATTAATTAGGGTTATTTTTTTTTTCAAGAAAAATATCAAATACGAAGATGTGGACCAATAAATTTGAGTAGTAATTAAATTGATGGAGTAAAAAGAAAGTGGGACAAAATTTTGGACTGGTGGAGGAAGTAGTATATATTTATATGCATGGCAGCATGGCCCTAGAAGATCTGTTCGGGATCTGATGAGCCAGTTATCTTCTGTTTATACTAGAATTTTCCATTGAGTGAGGAGCCGCAGAATATGACATTGACACTGCCATTGTTTAGCCATTTTAGTTCACCATCTCCAGCATACATATGCATTACATATCTGCTTAGATTTTTTGCTGCTTAGAATGAAACATGCTTGTCAGGGTGATTCCTTCTGCAGTTTGTATCTAGTACGTATGTTTTTCACAACATGGATTAAAGATAATGTCTTTCATATTTGTCATTTGTTTATGCAAAAAAAAAATTTGGCTAACATTTACTTAGTTTTTTTTTTTTAGAAAATATTTACTTAGTTGGATATGAGTGGTGTAGATTTTATAAGAGGCGAAGCTATTAAAATTAGCAGATTATACTCGTGAGACACGAATTTTAGCTAACTTGATTAAGTCCAACCGTACCTATAATATATAAGACATCCAAATAAAAGAAAATTAGGAATTGTACAAAGTGGTCCCTCACAATGTTATAATAAACGGTTTTTTCACCATATACCCCTGACTAATTTTTTTTGCACCGTATACCCTTTCAACTTTCCAAATTCACCATATACCCCTCACGTTTCAAAAAATACATCAACATGCCCTTATAACTAACGGTGTTAGACTTCCGTTAGTCATTAACCCTTAATCCCTCCATCTAACCTAATTAACTAACCTAAATCTACCCCTAATCCTAACCCTAACCCTAACCCTAACCCTAATACCCTAACCCTAACACTTAACACCCCACCCTCCCCCCCACCCCCACCACCCCCTTACCCCAAATCCCACCCCATTACCCCAGCCCCACCCTGACCCTCCGCCGCACCACCACCCTTCCCCAACCCCCTCCCTCCCCGCAGCCCCCCCCTTCCCCGCAACACCCCCCCTCCTTCCCCTCCACCCTCCCCGCAACCCCCCTTCCCCGCAAAGCACCCCCTCCCTCCCCATCGACTCTCCATGCACCCTCCTTCTCCCCCCCTTCCCTTGGTAAATCGCGTGAGCCCCCCTCCCCTTCCCTTCCCCGGCAGGTGAGCAACCCCTTCCCCCGAGTCGCGCCCTCGAGGCGGACTCCTCTCTCCTCGTCGTGCAACCCCCTTCCCCGAGTCGCGCCCCTCGAGGCCTCTCTCTCCTTGTCGCGCAACCCCTTCCCTTGAGTCGCGTCCTCTCTCTGTCCTCGCCGCACCCGCTGCTTGCCTAAACGCAAATTACCTCGGGGTTGCGGTTGAAGAGCGAGGGGTGGGTTTGTGTGTGGTGTGCGGCGGGATTCGAAGGGGGGGGATGGCTGTTGGGCTGCGGGATTCGAGGGGGGGGGGGGGAGGGGCGGCGCGACAAAGGGGAAGGGGAGGAGGGGGGGCGGCGCGACCGGCAAGGTGGAAGGGGAGGGGGCGGCTCGACCGGCCGTGGAAGGGGAGGGGGGGTGGTGGTGGGGCAGTGGGTGGCTAGGGGTAGGGGGGGGGGAGGGGTGGTGGTTAGGATGGTTAGGGTTAGGGTTATTAGATTAGGGGGTTTGAAAATTAGGGGTTAGGGTTAGGGTTTAGCTTAGATTTAGGGTTTGTTAATTAGGATTAGGGGGGATTAGGGCATAATGACTAACGGAAGTCTAACACCGTTAGTCATAAGGGCATGTTGATGTATTTTTTGAAACGTGAGGGGTATATGGTGAATTTGGAAACTTGCAAGGGTATACGGTGCAAAAAAAAATTAGTCAGGGGTATATGGTGAAAAATCCGTATAATAAAAAAAGAGAAGTATACTTGGTCTTCCTCCTTAACCAAATCTAGCTTCGTCTCTGAGCCAAATAGTACTACACTCTACTATTGTTTTAGCTCAGTCCTTGTACACTTCTCTCATTTTCTTGGAATAGTTTTGAAACATATTATACTCAGCTTTCTTCTGATCACTTAAACTAATGAATTCTGGTTTGTAACTCTTCTCTTGAAGGTTATCAAAGCACCAAATAGAAGGACTCTTTATATTTTGCAATATCCTTTATTTAGCATTTAAAGTTCACACTTTTGACAATAGGGAATGAGGGATAAATAGAGGATGAGTTAATAATTAAGGATTTGACAATATTCTTGCGGCCCCATTAAACTCTCTCTCTCTCTCTATATATATATATATATATATATATATATATATATATATATATATATATATATATATATTGTAACACCCGACCCATACGGAGTCGAGTCTATCATCAACAATGCGCATCCAGGTCCAACAACTGTCATCAATAATCAATACAAGTTCTACTCCCAGCCAAGCACGCTTAACTGTGGAGTAACTAAGGAAATGAGCTTCCTAAAAGAAATATGCATCTTTGTTGGAATGAGTAACCTGCTAAATCCCTTTAAAGCAATCATGAGGGGTATTACATACACCCCCACTTGAGAATAGCAACACCCTCATTGCGCCTGAGTACTCCATATATTCGGCCACAACGACCTGTGGGTTGCCCCAACTAGGGGTGATAATAAGCCTGACAAGCTCGGCTCGAGCTCGGGCTCGGGCTCGGCTCGGTCAAAGCTCGGCTCATTGAAGCTCGGCTCGAGACTTAAACGAGCCGAGCCGAGCTAGGCAAAGCTCGGCTCGTAAAGCTCGTGAACAGCTCGATTATTATTTCATACTAAAAAAACATTTTATATTAAAAAATTATTTATATATATTAAAAATTATATTAAGTATTTCTTTTAATATACTAACTAAAGTATACATTAGAAGAAAGATAAAAAGAAAAAGTAAAAGTAAAAGCAATTAAAAAGAAAAAAAAGATAGAGAAGACCGAGCTCAAGCCCATAATCGAGCTCGAGCCACAATCAAGCTCACGAGCTCGAGCCGAGCGCGGGTCCCCCAAGCTCGGCGAGCTCACGAGCCGAGCCGAGCCCATGAAAAGTTAAACGAGCTCGAGCCGAGCCCAGTGCTATTCGGGCTCAGCTCGCTCGATAAGCACCCCTAGCCCCAACCCCGGAAACTAATCACATATTCGACACCAAATGCCGGTGATATAGCCCCTGAATCCTCCCCCGCTATGTGACTAACCTTGGATTAATTATCCACACGAATAGCACACGGTCGTGGGATTGCTCTGATACCATTTGTAACACCCGACCCATACGTAGTCGAGTCTATCGTCACCAATGTGCATCCAGGGCCAACAAGTATATATATATATACACACACACACACACACACACACACACACACACACACACACACACACACACACACACACACAAAAGAAAGTAAGTATGTCTTGGTATAACATGTTACACCATAACTTGCTGTGTAATATGCATAATGACATAGACTTCGACAAGAATGACATAACTATACCCATAGACATGAATCTCAAGTTATTTTGTCATTTGTTTCATGTTATTTGAGTTCTTTTTACAAAAAAAGTGGTAGGTTGTAGGTTGTTATACTATATATTATGGTGTAACAGTTACACCCAAGAAAGATGTAGTTGAGAGGAAGAAAAAAATATGCTGATAGAACGAAAGATGTAGGTTATATGCAGTTCATAGGAAGAAAAAAAAAACATACATTGAGTAAGTATTTTGTAGTTCATTTATAGAAGAAGAGAGGCGGATTAAACCACCTTAAAAATTACATTTATGTTCTTGTGTTTTTGAAGTGAAACTCCTCACAAATAATTATAATGAATTTTTATTTATTAAAAAAAAACTTTGAATTGGTTCCTAACATCGTGTAATTTCCATTACGTACGTATCCTTCCGAGTGAAAAGGTTTTTAGTTAGTTCCCTAAAAAAAAAGTTTTTAGTTAGTTTTGTTTAAGGAATCTCCACAAACTTCTTAATCAATTGATTACACGGCTAATCAATCTATTGACATTTTCTTTTATTACCCTTCTTGTTGGACTTTGGACCCACCTAGTTATACACTTTCTCACAAGTCACACCACATTAACTTTTCCGTATAAGATTCAACCACATGACCTCAAATTAACACAGTAAAATTCTAACCAATGAACTATGCAACATTAGATGCTACTATTTTGACATAAAAATATTAATAACTCGGGGCAATTCCCGGGCCTAATAACTAGTTTTAGAAGCAAATCTAATTGTTGGGCCCGAGGCATACGAATAATTTAGTAAGGTTAAAAGGCAATGTATAGTTTAGGGTTGACATTTTGTTACAAACACAGGTCAGAGTTTAGTGGTAAGATCTTAACATTAAAAATTAAGTGGTTAGAGCCTCACGGGTTCGAGACCTCGTATGCAAAAACATCATGTTGAAGATAAAGAGGCTCCACCTCATCAGGTGAGGTAGGTTGACACATGGTGGTACTCATATGGACCATGCATGATATCATCATGGTGCCAACAATTACTTATGATCCTATCAATCCAATGGAAGGGATCATAAAACATATCCTGCGCTCTTTTATAGCGAGGATGGAAAGAATAGCCCTCGACTACACAAATTCATTACTACTTTTTGGTGTATGTGGCTGCTTCGAAATTATCGGATCTTCCGTAATGAGTTACCTAGTCATCTGGAGGTTAACCGTTTGATTGAGTCCTGCTCAAAGACTTCGCTACCTTGTAAGAATATAGTCAATGTAAGGAGCTTCAATTAATCAATTCCTTTATCCTCCTGAGGAAGAGCTACCTCACCCTCTTGGGTTTTTGTCGGCTAATATCGGGGCTAATATTAGGGGATGTGCTGCTTATACCGTTCAATTTGATGGTGCCTGGAACAAACAAACGAGCTAGGTGTATGGGTATGGGTTGGTACCTCAACAACAACGAAGCCAACTTTGGCATTCCTTCAAGCCAAGGGGGTGGTAGTTTTGGAATAGCTGACTCTGCTATCCATGCTGAAGCTCAGTCATGCTACCATACATTGTTATGGGCTAAGGAGCAGCATCTCACACATATCTTCCTCCTCACATATTCTACTGATGTTGTTTTCTTTTTACAGGGGCAACAACAAGTGGCTATCAATCTACTATGGACAAATTCAAAAATACTACAGCTTGCTAAGGAGTTTGATTGGTGTATGGTGATTTAAGTTGATAGGAGGGATGTGCACAAAGGCCACACAATTGCAAAACAATGTCTGGAGTCTATGTCCTCTGTTTGCTTGTAATTTTTTCGTGTTGTTTCTTTCATCTCTCTTCTGTCAAAAAATAAAAAAAGGATGTCTTTTTATATAATACATGAGATGATATTTATACTCCCTTTGTTCCATTTTCGTATTCCGGGTTGCTTTTTATCATAAATTTCAGCCTATCATTGTCATTAGTAATTTTAACTACAAAGTAGTATATATTATGAAAATATACACAAAACTAGTCTTATATGATAATGTATTTTCTTATATTTTGGTGAGAATTTATGGTCAAATTTTGATTCTCTAATTGAAATAATTTTCTAGAATCGTCAAAAAAGGATAATGAAAGACGAACCGGGGGGTATATTTTTCCAGTGAGTACTTGTTATTGGCCCGAGTTTAGCTCGACACATATTATATGTTTTTTGTTATGGATTAAATTTTAATATTTCAATATTGTATAATTGAAAAAGATTATCTAAAATTTCTTGTTGAAAGATGATAGTTTATTTTGCGAGAGAATTTTTTTCCTTAAAATATCTCACAAAATATTTAGGCTAGAAATTTGAAGGAGATGCATAGAGCTCCTTATCTGAACTTTTAAATTTTAGAGTTGATTTCTACATTTCGAGTGTTTTAAGAGACACAATAACAACAATGTTAGTCTTAGTTCTTTTCAAATGGGACTGGTTGCATGAGTTAAGATTTCAAAGACTATTTTAAAAGATCTATACTATATAAGAGGTGTTGTCAGGACATGATGTTATGAGTTATGACGTAGTGTATTATCCCCTCTTTACTGTAGACGTGGTGCCACATCAACTGTCACATGGCGTCTCTCATGAACTTGGGCTATGCCTATGTTTCCATTAGCCACTTATACATAAAAATGTTCAACATAAAAATTCCAATATAAAGAAGATTCTAAAAGAACCCTAATATAATGCACTTCAAACGTTAAAATTTTGTAAAAAATTTGATATCCTAAAAATGCATGGTGAAAATAACCTAATAATACTCCCTCCTTTTCTTTTTAATCTACACATTTTCCTTTTTAGTCTGTTTCTTTTAATCTACACACTGTTGCTTTTTCTATTTTTGGTAACATGTCACATCTACTTTCCCCTCTTTTTCCACCCATGTCATCCACTTTTTAATATTTTAACCTCTTTTTAATTTCTCTCTCTCACTTTTCAATTTATCCTTTTCGTTTCTCTCATACTTTTACACTTCCTCCTTGATTCTCCCCCAAAGTGAAGTGAGTAAATTAAAATGAAACGGAGGGAGTATCATCTTGAAAGTGGATCCGGCGCACTTTTTAGTAATTAGTGAATTAGCATGAGCAAAATCTAATATATAGTTATATACTCGATGAAAGCTTACAAAATCTGATGTTACAACTTACAAGTAACAACTAATTCACAGTGGCGAATTGATAATAATGGAAACAATAGAATTTTATAATGAAAAATAAATAATTTGAGTTTTGGATATTAAAAAATGGGGTTTGGAATCCAATAAAACACAGGAGATTATTATATTATTAAAACGATCATAATTCTAACTATACAATTGAAAAAGTTATAATATACTGTTAGAATTCAGCTTGAGACATACTCTAAAATAAGACTCTCATTATCATATATACATTTGGCCCTTTATTTTGACAAGTTCTGGGAGCGCCTCAATTTTGCCTGGTTTTAGGAGCACCATAATTAATTAATTAATTAATAAAAGTATCTAGTGCTGCATTAACAAATTTAGCAAAACAGCTTGAGGATAAATCAACTAGCATTTACTTTTCCCCCAAAAAAAACTACTCCCTCCGTTCCATAATATAGTGCTCACTTCTCATTTTTCACGAGAATTAAGGAAAATGGTAAGAGTTTTAGGATTTCCCAAAAACATATATATTGAAGTAAATGTTTTTTGGGTACTTTTGTCTTCGAACTAGTTTTTTTATATTTTTCCTTTAAAATAAAATGAAAAAGCAATAAATGTTCCTTGGAATGGTGTAAAATAATACATATGGGCACATATTTTGGAAGAAAGGTAGGGGTGTTTTGAAAAGTTTATGTAGAAATGAATGATAATTTAGTCCAAACAAATTGATAAAAAAAGAAAATAGGCACAATATTTTGGGACACCCAAAAAGGAATGCGAAGACTACATTATGGGACGGAGGGAGTAGCATTTATTTAGGATTAAGGGAAGAAAGAGTATCATATCAAATATTTTTTCTTAAAAAAAATACTCCATCCGTCCCACAATATAGTGCTTACATTCCTTTTTGAGTGTCCCAAAATATTGTGCCTGTTATCATTTTTATCAATTTATTTGGACTAAATTATCCTTCATTTTTACATAAACTTTCCAAAATAACCCTACTTTTCTTGCAAATCTTGTGCCCTTCTTTATTGTTTTACATTATTCCAAGAAACATTTATTGCTTTTTGATTTTATTTTAAAGGAAAAAGAAAATAAGAACTAGTTTCAAGACAAAAGTGCCAAAAAAACACTTCCTTAAATATAGCTTTTTGGAAACCCTACTACTCTTTCAATTTTCCTTAATTCCCCAAAATGGAAAATGAAAGACTATATTATATTATGGACGGATGGAGTAGAATTTTGTTATGTCAAAGAGATAAAAATTATGATAATAAGAATGACAAACTTGTGATCACATCAAAAAGAAAAATACAAGGGGAGTAGCCCAATGGAATATCGCAATCGAATTAAGACCTCACATGTGATGGGGAGTGTTAAAACATAGCCTTCCCAAACAAATGTGAGTATGCCACGTTGATGTGAATTAACATACAATCATACTCCCTCTGTTTTTTTATCCTTCTCACTTTTCCCGCGCGTCTTCCCATGCACATCTTTGAAGTTTAATATCTTTTATTATATATTAGTAAAAATTGTAATGATCGAATATTAATAAAGTACTAATTGAGATGAATCAAACAATACCCCGCATGACTATATTTTTTCTTATAAATTGAAAAAAAAAAAAAAGAAGATTCTCTCTAAGTATTGAATAGTGTCAAGACTCCAAGTGAGAAAGATAAAAAAAAAACAGAGGGAGTACACTACCTTGAATTAAATCTCGTTTCATTGTTAATGATAAAGAAGCAGGAGCGTGGATGGATCGAGAATGATGCATAATATACACACTACCAAGATTAACAAGACTTATTTCCTATCATAAAAAAAGATGAGCAAGAATTATTGAAAAAGTTCAGTAATTAGAATATTCAAGCAAGCGTACTTACCTGCCTAAGATCTTCCATGAAGTGCTCCACTAATTTAGCAGAAGCCATCTGATTCTGAATATATATATATATATATATATATATATATATATAAAAGTCAAACAAACCAATATAAGATAAGTGATGAGCAAAGGGTTAAGGGCTTAAGGCTACTATAGCAAACAGTAGACTTCCCGCACATAAGAGCCAAAATTTCCCCACACAGCCACACGTATACGTTACTGTTTGTGTTTGAAGTTAGACTAGAGGTTGTTTGGTTGACATAAAAATTTATGGGAAGTAGAACTTTCTAGGAAGTAAAATAAGATGAAATTTTTTAATTGACAAAAATGTAAGAAATTGTACTTCCTAAGAGGTTCTACCTCCTACAAAATGGAGGAAGTTACTTACCTAGGTCTCTAGGTCCACCTAGGTAAGTAGAACATCCCATGATCAACCAAACAACTTTTACCACTTCCTATAAAATGAAATTTCAAGGGAAAGACTAATTACTACATGCAACCAAACAAGCCCTTAGCTTGATAGTGTAAATATTTGATCATTATTGGGTATGTTATGTCTGATAATTAGTTTCCATATATTACTTTTATAACACTACAAAATCCGTGAAGTAACAATCATACAAAGAATTTTTAAATTTACTGGGCAAAAACGTCAGTAAAGTTCGACCAACAATATAAAATGCGCTTTATATTAGTTTAAACAAAAAAATACAGTAAAAATTAGTAGAAAAAAGGATAAAAAGCTAATCATGTTGGATAAAAAATCTTAGATTTATAAAGTTTCAATTTAAAAACACATCTCACAAAAGATGCATAAAAGGAAGTATTATACATGACTTAGTCAAACGATTTAACAGGGAACAAACTGTAGCTTGAATTATAGGGATGCAGAGAATATCTTTGTTAACGACTTTTGGTAATAAAGGAAGATTTAGAATAGAGTCAATTTCATCACGACAACTATGACAACTTACGTATACTCAAGAATAATCTATCTCTCTCTTTCTTGCAGATTCAAAATTACAATGAATATGGCAAGTAAAAATTACTAAACTAAACTCTAGCTCGCCTTTCAAGAAGAAAAAAACTTCTAGCTTGCATCAACTCATGAAATCCTATTTGTAGCCAAATTTCGAGACATATTCCTCTAACATAACAACTTCAAATATGGTCTACCATCACATACATCATTGAAAATAGTAACCCTAATGATGCACTGTATAATGAATATATATTTTCGTTTTGTGAAGATTGTCACTATTACTACAACAACATAAATCGAGGAAAACGAGGTAGTTAATCGATCAATAAAATAAAATATATACTTTTTGTTTACCTTTCAAATTGAATGTTGTTAATCGCCTATTACGGTCTAAATGTACAAAAAAGAAAGTTAATTTGAGAATATAATTTCACGTTGTAAATCAAAACTTCTTTTAATGAAAAAAAACTCAAACCAAGACAAAAGTTATGTGGTAACGGAGAACCCAAATCTACATTAATATAAGATAAGAAAAGGCCCTACTGTAATGTCATTGTATGCATGAAATTGCCAGGGAAAGATACTCATCCAATCGAGAAAAAGAAAGATCAAGAAACATTCAAGAACAGGTACATATATACGTACTTCATGACGCATCCAAATGTTAGCAAACAGAAAAAAAATGTAAGATCCCCTCCTTTTTCTGATCCAATGCACCTCACATATATGTTGATAAATTTTTTTTTGATCTTATGCTCTTTCGTTTGCCTTCATGTTTCACAAAAGCACATAAAGGGAGGAGAAGGCAGTTCATTTTTTGTTTTTTTTTGACAGAGAGAATTTGCATTAATTAAAAAGTGGAGTACAACCTAATGCTAATACAACTAAACAGAAACAAAACTGGAGAAGGCAGTTTAAATGAATAAATCATTTAAACAAAGACAAGAAAAAAAAATGAGCTACATATACCATTTGAAACACCAGATTCAGAAACAAATCCACGATAGATTAAGAAAGACACTAAACAAGACAAAATATAGCACCAAAACTTACATGTAGAGGTAGAAGCTAAGGAGGAGTTAAGCATAAGAAAAGAGAATTATATATGTGAGGGGAGAGAAGTGGGATGGAATGTGCTATTTTATAGACAAGGGTAACATATATATAGCAAGAGAATTGGAAATAAGATAGATATTTTAATACTAGCTAGTAGAGAAAAGAGACCAAATACAGTGAATATATAAATTAAAATAGGTGACTAGCTCAAAACCATAGAAACAAGGATTGAAGGTTTATGACAAACAGAAAGAACACGCGGCTCAGTACTTCATCAGAGAAATTATACAATCATTTGTTGTAGCCAAATACTGAGGGAAATAGGTAAAACTTATGCAAGTATAAATAAAAACATGTGAAGTATATACTATTATTTAAATATATGTTTACCCATTTTTGGCATAAAATAATTCGGTTGAATTAGTGAAGAATTAGGAGAGACAGACAAAGACAGGGAGGTGAGAGATCCCCAGAGAGAGGGGAACACAAGCAATATAAGGAAAAAAGACAGCCCTCCAAATGGTGAGAATTCATCCAAGTACTTAATTTCTAAACCAATATATTGTGAATATTCTTATTCTTTCATTTTCCATGTACGGGTTTTTCACCTACATGCACATGAGTGAGTGCCCTAAGGTAGTGGAAAGTGAAACCAAAGGGATTCATATTCTTGTTCAAATCGTACACATGTGCTAGCTAATTAACTTAGGATTCTTTCTCTCCATTTTAAAAATAGTTAAGAAAAATAAGTTCATATATATATATATATATATATATATATATATATATATATACTCTTTTATAATCTTACATAGTACTTATAAAATTTTCAAAAAATTGTTGTGTAATTCATGGAAATCTTTAAAGTAATTGTATTTCTATAACAAAATTTAACTCGGGTATGACACTAATAACAATTGTAGTATTTATCTTAAATGTTTGTTTGGTTGTATATAGGAAGTCATATGTCCTTGGAAATTGTTTTTTTAATCTACTTGCATTTTATAGGATGTTTAAAATTGTGTTTGGTTGATAATGGAAAGTAAAAATTACCATGGAAAGTTCCATTTACCTAGGGGAGCCTAGGTAAGTAATTTCCTCCATTTTGTTAGAATTTTAGAACCTTCGAAAAAGTGCAAATTACTATGTTTTTACCTACTAAATTACTCCTCATTATAAAACTTCCTAGTATTTTTAATTCCCATTGTTTTTATGTCAATCAAGCAATACCCAAGATTACCTAAATGTTTAAAAAAAGAAAGAGAATGGAAAAGAAAAAAGTAGAATATGGGTTAACTTATCCAACTGGGTCTGAAGTTGGCCTTGCACTAGTGATTTGTACCAAATCTATTTTCCAATTCAATATATATCTAACCTTTTTTAAGTGATTTTGGTTGTGCTGTGATATCTAGACCGATAAATTCAAGCTCCAAAAGTGAAATACATATAAAGTGATAAGACTAGGGAAAAACAACGAGTACTGTGCTGTGCTTTATCATTTAAACAAGCGGCCCAAAAACCATTCATTTTTCTAGGACAAGATGAAAGATCTCATCGAAAACTTACAGCAGCTTGCCAAGCAAAGGCTAAGAGAAAAAAGAATAGAGGTATGACTGGCATAAAATCTACGATTGGACTCAAAAAAGCATAGGCCTCAGGTAATTTGGCGAAGAAAAAACTACTCGAATAAAGGGCAGAATTAAGACAGATCAAACTAAAGATATTAAGCATAACATACACTTTTTTTTATTGCATTTTGATTGAGTTATTCATGGAAAAAAAATGAAGAAAACAATCCTTCTTTTTTTTTGAACTTACTCACTCAATCAAAAAACCTTCTACTCTCCATTGAGAATAGAAGAAATTCTACTTTCATACAATATCTTAATGGAATTCTACGGAATGATCAATAAATTCATTAAATTCATTTGAATTCTATACTTATACGTAGAGATGGCCAACAGTGCGGGCCAATCCAGCCCATCCAGCCTAGCCCGCCTCTTGGGCCGTGTGGGCTGAGCCCACGAAAAGCCCGATCCAGCCCAGCTCGAACCGTGAAATTGGTGGGTGGGCCGTGGGCCAGATTTTTGAGCCCAACCCACGAAAGCCCGCTACTAAATCCGCCCAGCCCGGTCCACGAAATCGGTCCAACCCGGCCCATGAACCGGACCAGCCCAGCCCGAGTAATTATTCAACCAAATTGTGTATATTTTAATCAAATTGTATATTTTTTAATCAAATTTCATATATCATAATTCAATCAAATTCAAAAATAATGAAATTATTCATTAATATTAATAATTGTACATATTTTAATTAATTTTAAAGGTTTAATAAATGATTCTAATGATTAAATAATTCTAAAAAAAAAAATTCTCATGCCGGCCCGCTAGCCCGGTAGGCCCACAAACCGCCAAAACCGTTGTCCAAACCGTGAAAACCGGTAACAGACCGGTGTGGGCCAAGATTTTTCAGCCCGTGGACCAGCCCGCCCAAACCGTGAATTTCACGGTCCGGTCCTGGGCCGTGAAATCTCAGCCCGGCCCACTAGGGCCCGCGGACCAGCCCACCCAGCCCGCACCAGTGGCCATCTCTACTTATACGTGTCAAAATACTAAGAACAGAATCGAATTGATTTTTTAGCCAGTTGAGCTGGAATTGACGAACAATCAATAACAATATTAGTGTTTATTAGTGTAGAATCGAAATCGAAGTGGGGCGTGGCCAAGTGGTAAGGCTTCGGGTTTTGGTCCCGCTATTCGGAGGTTCGAATCCTTCCGTCCCAGAGCATATGTAATTTAAAATTGTATTTTTCTGTTTCTAAAGTTGAATATTGGATAGAATTTGATTCTTTCTGCTAATGATTTTAACCAAAAGGAATCTTCTCTTTTTTTTTCACATTTCCTAAAATAAAGGAGGATACGTGTTCAAATGACACGCGGATACAAGTAAATCTGTTGGAGATTTAGGCAAGATGGGGTTATAGATTTCACTTTTTTTGGGAATTTAAAAAAAGTGTTCCGTTAATCATATATACATCCCCTATATATTCATATATAATATAGAAAGAAGTTAGTTATTTTTTTATTCATCCCGGAAAATAAATTGGATTTTTCCAATCTATTATTAAATTTCGATTTTTTTTATTGATTCTTCATTTATTATTATTCAATTAATGGTTGAGCTCAAAAAGAAACATGGATTTAAATTTCTTAGGGATGTCACCTTTATTGTAAATTGTAAAAAAATGAACATTACATTACTAATAAAAACTTAAGAGATATTCCATTTCCATGTATTGATTGTCCTGATTGAACCAATGACTATTCATGATTCCATAATTGAATCAACCCCATACTGGTTCCAAATTTGAGGAATGTTATGGTAAAACTTCGTTTGAAACGATGTGGTAGAAAGCAACGTGCGACTTGAAGGACATGATCCGTTGTGGATTCTGATATCCATCATTCTCTAATAAAGGATGCTCTTGACTCGACATCCTTTGTTCTGTTCCACTCGAACCCGCATTTCTTTTGTTTTGGAGAGGTGTAATGGAAATAGTACATGATGGAGCTCGAGTAGTAAAGTATTGAGCTATTTCGCAAGGGAGAAGGGTCTAGGGTTAGTGTCAATTAATAAGTTGGAACAACTTCGTAAGTATATCTTTGATATAGAAATCGAAAGGATCAAAATAATACAAGTTTCAAATCCCAAAGGAAAATCATTTGTTGGAATTGATACAATATCCTAGTGTGTCATGAACTAGTCCCTTTGTCCTCACGAGGGTTATATATACCTATTTCCTTTTATTAGGAAGGAGACTCGCAAGAAAGAAATAATAGGGATATACTACCTTCATTTCTTTTTTAATCTACACACTTTTTTTTGGTCTGTTTCTTTTTAATTTACACACTGTCGCTTTTTCTATTTTTGGTAACATGATACATCTACTTTCTCCTCTTTTTCCACCCATGTCATCTACTTTTTAATATTTTAACCCACTTTTTAGTTTCTCTCTCTCACTTTTCAGTTTCTCTCTCATACTTTTGCACTTTCTCCTTGGTTCTCCCCCAAAGTAAAGTGTGTAAAATAATTTGAAATGGAGGTAGTAATAGTTACGTTAGATGTATTTAATAAAGATTTTTGTAAAAAAATGTATGTGTGTGTAAAAAAATAGTTTTTGAAAGTAACAAGCACAATGTTTCTTTTATACGAAACACTATTTTTTTATACGCAAATACTATTTTTTGTACATAAAAAACTTTGTTAGATACCTATATTGTCTTCTCACTGATAATAAGTTTTCAAATTTATAAAGCGTAATGATAGGAGTATATATATTATCAACTAGTCTTATATACACGCTACATATGCAAAAGCATATAAAGTTTTGCATAAAAATATAGTATGTAACAGTAATTGGGAGGGATATCAGAAGAGGAAGAAGATTATAGAATGGAGAAGAGGAAGACAATGAAAATTTGTAAAACAAAAAAAATGTGAAATGTGTGTAACAAATATTCGTAATGTTGCGTGTCATTAAATTAGGGGATTTTGTTTTTAAAAAATAAAAAATTATAGTCGATAATGTTGATTTTAAAAGTATTTTTCATGTTTTTCTTATAATTTCTTTTTTTGATGTCCATGCTCTCTTCCTTCATATCTCTATCATATAAGGAAACACATGGGAGACACCAAAAAATAGAAAAAGGGAAAAAAAGGAAGGTTAACTACTACTTTACTTAAAAAATTAAGATAACTGTATCTCTATCTCTATTATATAGGAAGAATTTTGTATGCTTTCACACACATAGCATGCATATAAGACTAGTAGAATAGAAATTAAGAGATAATGAGGAAGTGGAAGGATGGTAAGTCCTTCCATCTTCCACCCATAGGTTGTGGTTCGATTCTCATTAAAGAGAATTGGGGATTGGGGGGACTTTCGGATATATTATATTTAGTGCTCGTTTGGTTGACATGAATTTATATAGGCAATGAAAATTCCCATGATTTTATCATTTGGGAAGTTGTTTGGTTGACAGGAATTTGAGAAAATGGGTGCAATGGATTCCTTAGGAAATTGAAATTCCCACAAAATGTGGGAAATGGAATTTAATTACCCACTCCCCCCTTAGTCAATCAAAATTCCCACATGAATTGCAAATTCTTTGATGTCAAACAAACAAATTTAGGCCATTTCCTAGGAATTACATTAGGGAAGTAATTTACTAGGAAATGAAACTTCCTACATGAATTAAATTCCATGTACACCAAACAAGCACTTAGGTTTCCAGTAAAAGGGCATTAATATAATTATCTTACCTTTTGTTTTTGAAAACATATAAATTAAGAAACTGTGTAGAAAAACTCAAGGAGACCAAACTTGCTTTATAACAAATGAAGAAGAAAATATGTAGGCATTCTAAAGACCTCCTAGAAGGTACTACAAATAAGGTATGCAGTATGCTTCCACATATGAGGCCCATCAAGAATCAAGGTTTATCTTTTTCTAATCTACTGTAGGCTTATAGTAGCTACAAGACCTAGGTTTCTTCTTATATTTTATTATTGCGCAGGATACAAAAATTGACCTGTTGCTGGAAGGGATGACATTATTTAATTGATTACTTTTTTTATATTTTATTCTTGGTAGGTAAGTCAAGTTTGTATAAAGAGGCGGAAAATTGGAGGATCCTCTTGTAAAGGTGACTAGCTAGACTTGCTCCCAGGTCTTAAGATAGGAGATGATGTTAATATTACTAGGTCATCATCTGCTATCAGTGATATTTTTCATATCAAAATGTTAGGAGGATATATGCGTGTATTTGCATATGCAATCTACGCGATTATATGTAAGATATGTCTCTAACAAACAATGAAGAAAAATCCCAGACATAAATCTCTATGAGTAAGAAGCCTACTATTAGAAGAAGGAGAAACGAATTAAAAGTTGTACAATATATTTATACATACCAATCTTTGCACAACTACGATCCTGTGACCACCAATTGAGCACTTTTCGAATCCGATTTTTATTAATCCACTCAAGAGTTATGAAGAATAACAATACCAACCCTCGAAAAAACAAAATAACAATACCAATTCTCCCAATTAGGAACCTCAATGATACACTACTACTCAGACAACTCTCCTGACAAATTCTCTATATTGGTGGTGTTGTCAATACACAATTACAAATAAGGATCGGACCAAACCCACGTTTATATAGTTGGTCATTGTATATATTTTATTCTTTTTTTTTTTTTTTTTTTTTTTGGTGTTTGCACCCGGTTCACCCTTCGGGCTACATCCGGATCGAGGCCAAGTTCGGGGTGGTTAGGTTCCATTCCTCTCCCAAGGGTATTGCGGGGATTCGAATACGGGTCCATCCTACCAAAGCCAGTCCCCACCACCACTGGGCCAACACTTACTTGGTAGTTGGTCATTGTATATAGTTATATTGCTACCATTATTATAAAAATATCAACTTGCGTTAATAAACCATATATTACCGACATATGCATCTATAATTTGCTTCATGATTAAGCATGCACATTATTGATTTACGAAGAACACAACTGTAATTGAATTGACTTTTAGCTCCACAATGGCGGCAAACCCTAGCTTGAAAAGTTATACTTATATTGTATCAAATATGATTTAGAATGGATCGACTGAGATATTCTTACTCTGTTTCTGTTTTAATCTACACACTTTGCTTTTTAGTCTGTTTCTTTTTAATCTACACACTTTTCTTTTTAGTCTATTTCTTTTTAATCTACACACTTTTCTTTTTAGTCTATTTCTTTTTAATCTACACACAGTTGTTTTTTCAATTCTTGGTAACATTTTGCATCTACTTTCTTCTTTTTTTTTCCACCCATGTTATCCATTTTTTGATATTGTAACCCAGTTTTTAATTTCTCGCTCCACTTTTTCAGTTTCTCTCTCATACTTTTGTATACTTATATTATACCAAATATGATTTAGAATGGTTCTACTGAGATATTCTCACTCTGTTTCTTTTTAATCTACACGCTTTGCTTTTTAGTCTGTTTCTTTTTAATCTACACACTTTTCTTTTTAGTCTATTTCTTTCTAATCTACACACGATTGTTTTTTCAATTCTTGGTAACATTTGGCATCTACTTTCTCCTTTTTTTTTCCACCCATGTTATCCACTTTTTGATATTGTAACCCAGTTTTTAATTTCTCGCTCCACCTTTTCAGTTTCTCTCTCATACTTTTGTACTTCCTCCTTGATTCTCCCCCAAATGAAGTGAGTAAACCTAAAAGATACGGAGGAGGGAGTAGTATTTTATACTTTACAAGCTACCAAACTTGTACATTCAAAAAAGAGGAGATTCACATGAACATTGCTATTAGAGGTGTTTATATAGGAACTGAATAGATTTATCCAAGCTTTAGAATTTCTCAGTTTCGGTTCATAATACTTGCATTCAAGCTCAAACTACTCTTGTCCTTTGTTGAGCTTAAATTTTCAAGCGTAACTTACCGTTAAGCATGAACTGGAGTTTGAAACTTATGTAAGAAACTAAGGCCCTGTTTGACAATAGCGTTTGAGGTAGCGGGTAGCGGTTGGACAAGATCAAAATGCTAATTAAGAAAATTATGGGTGCTTGGTAAGGTAGTGGTTGTAGTAGCGGGTAGCGATTGGAGTAGATTATGGGTAGCGGTTGTAGAACGTTACTACAAGTAACGTTTGAGATTTATAGCGGTCTAGCAAATAAACACTATATAATAACATAAGGTAGAAATGTTAACCAATATTTTTAATTTCTTTTTCTTTTTTCTGTTTATTAATTGTTTTATTTTATGGCAATTCATTGCTTTTTCTTAACAATAGCAAGGAAATGATTTAAATATTTATTTTAAATATAAGATACAACTAATATTTCACATTAATTATTTTATAATCCTCATTCCATAAGCATTTAAACTAAAATAGGTAATATAAATTTTTTGAGGGTTGAATATTGTCTTAAACTTATACATTTCCTTGAGCAATTAAAAAGTCGTACACTCTTTTTTGTGTAAGTTCTTTGAAAAAATAAATATTAAATTTAACTATTAAATGAGCATATGAAATTGTTGTAGTTCATTTTATATTAGAACAAATCTCATTTCTATTGCCTTTTTCAATTTCAATGACTACTTTTGCCAAACACTTCTAATTAAATAATTACTTTAATCGCTAATCACTAACGACTTCTAGTGGACCGCTAGCGCCTACCCCCAACAAGACTACCACTACTACAATGACTATGACTACTAAAACCGCTAGGTTTGCCAAACATGCCCTAAGTGTAGACAATAAAAATTTATTAGTATTTTACATTAAAATAAATTGATTATTATTGAGCTAAAATAAATATAATTAGCCCACTTTAATTAATTTAGCCCGCCTAAATAAAATATCCAAATTAAAACCAAAAAATATAATTTGGGTTGTTAAATATTTGGGCCAGTCCACATCACTAGTCCAAATCAAATGGTCAAATAACAAAGGTAAAAAAGACTTCCAAGTCATAAACGGGCCCAAGCCCATAAACTACCAAGTCCATGAAGGGATCTTCATGCCCTATAAATAGGCCTCTTCTCCTTCAGTTGAGGGGACTAGAAAATATTATTCACAAGAGCTCATATAATTCTCTAGGAATTCTCTCTGCAAATACTCAACAAGCACATCAAATCCGTGCCGACTGTTCAGATACATTCAAACACATTCGACTGAGATTCAAGCTTTTGTCAGCCCTCATTCGGATACACTCAAACTCAGGTTGACGTTGACAAAACGTCATCCCACGTTCAAACTCAGGTTGACGTTGACAAAACGTCACTCTACACTCAATTCCACGTCGACATCAACACTTGTCACTCTCAAGCTATGGAACAGAATCAGAGGACTTAGTTTATTTTCATTATAAACTATTTACAGGGATTGTCCTCAATACATTTATTGAAATATAATTTCTTTGTTACTTTGTTTCCTGTCATATTTATTTTGACTCGAAATTTGTGTATACACTAAGTATGTTTCAACAAAACTCGCGTACAATCTTGATATACTCTGTCTAAAAGGTGACTATATAAATGATGATAATGCATATTAATATCTATAGACTATAGTAATACGTGTCAATCCCTCAACTCCTCATTTTATCACAATTTTCATCTATCTATACCGATATATTAAAACGTGTTCCTAAATAAATAATTGTTTCATGTGGCGCTATCCCTTAAAGTGTTGACTTCATGTACTACATTCAATATAAAAATAAAAAATACATGGTATAAGATTTGATCTCATGACTTCAAGCTTGTGTACTAAATTATTAACCACTAAACTAAGTAACGTCTAGAGTTATAAATTTAAAGTAAAATACTAATAAATAAAAATTATGATTACTCAGTGGAATAGCCCGGCCTAAAAACTAGTTATGATTTATTACCACGTTAGAATTGGTATTCTATGGTAATGAATATATGTGATGAAGATATACCAAATGTTTTGACACTGATATTTCATTACCATGCACATTATATATGAGAATTCCTTTTACAAAATCACATATAAATTTTGTTATCACAATTTGCTAGCTATCAAACAACCTGTAAAAGATAATTAAAAAATTCATTATACGTTTGGATGTACTTATCCTAAGTGTTTTTTTCTCAAGTTTTTTTGTTGACAGGTTTTTTTGTTTCAGTTAGTAGTACATTTAAAGCTCTCCTCAGTGAGCAATATAATAAGCAAAGACACAGACTTTGGTTTAGTTACATCTATAAGTATATATAACAAGACAGGCCTTCAAATGGTGAGAATTCATCCAAGTACTTGATTTCTAAACCAATATATCGTGAATATTCTTATTCTTTCATTTTCCATGTACGGGTTTTTCACCTACATGTACATGAGTGATTGCTCTAAGGCAGTGGAAAGTGAAACCAAAGGACTTCATATTCTAGTTCAAATCGTACACATGTGCTAGCTAACTTAGAATTCTTTCTCTCCATTTTTAAAATAGTTAAGAAAAATAAGTTCATATATATATAAAAATTAATTTATATAGGATTTTTCTAACCTATAGGAGTATCAAGATTTCATTAAAAAAAGAGTTTTTTAACCTTTTATAACCACTTTTTTGCGAAAAACAACCTTTTAAAATTTTTTTTGCAACTTACAACCTAAAACAAAATCTTTTTGCCAAATGAAACCTAAAAATTTTTTTTTTTGCGAAATGAAACCTTTTGGTGGAATTCCGTCATTGACTGTTAAAGAGTGTGCGTTGACCGTCAGTTGGTTGTGTTTTATTTGTTTAACATTTTCGTTCCCTCCTTTTTTTTCCCCTAAAACCCTTTTGTCTTCTCATCTCCCCCCCTCTCTCTCTCTCTGTAATCATAACTCTGCAAAACCATTGAAGGGGGACAAGTTGTTTGGTGAGCATTAATTGAAGGTAAATAAATTTTATTAACTCTACTCATTTGCATTTTGTGGCTGTTAATCACATTCAAGGGCAGAGTTTAACAGTAAGTAATTATATCTTTCTTCAATGGCGAAAACCAGGAAAAGTTATTCAAGAAACAGGAGGAGAGGGGCGAATTACTCCATAATTCAAAAACCCAGGTACATTCCCTCTTTCTTAAACCCTAAAATGCGTGATTATTTGGTAAATCTAAGTTAGGGTTATGTAGTAAAGATTGAATCTTTTGCATGATTTTGATGGTTATGCAGTAAGTAACATGGTTTTGTGGATTGTTTATGATTATATCCTAAATTGGCATGCGAAATTTTGTGAATTTACTGTTGTTGTTATCACTGTTGTTGTTAGATTGTAATTATCACTGTTGTTGTTTTTTGCAAAGATTGTGCTTGAATTTGGTATAATCTTGGTCTTCCATTGCAATTAGTGTTCTTATGATGTGTTTGTATACCTAGTATATTGAAATAGGGTTAATTATGACTGTTGTTGTTGATGTTGAATGTGGGGATACTTTTTGTATAATTTGGAAGCCTATATTTGTGTTTGCAATTACAGAAATTAAAGAGGCATTTTTTTTTGTCAGGTTTAATGGTAGGATAATTATTGTGGAACCTTGGTATAAATTAATGGACTCAATTAACATTAAGTTGCACTATGGGGGGCAATTTGTGACAAACAAGAATAAGACTACATATGAGAGATGCCCTACAGTAGAACCTGAAAAATTTGGGACAATGATGAATGTAGGTGTGGAGGAGGTTTGTTATTTTGAGTTTGCTTACTGGGTGAAGTCTGATTTAGGCTTTAAAGAGGTTGGGGAGCTTTGGTTCAGGAGAAAAGGGTGTACTTTGCATAATGGTAGGACAAGAATGATGAGTGATAGGGAGATTCCTGAGTTCCTGGAAGCTCCTGATAAGGATGGATTTTTCCATTTGTACAATGTGCAGCATGAGGTAATAGAATTAGGAGAAAAGTGGATTTATGCTCCTGGGACAACTTTTTACACAGACAGTGAAAGCAATGGGGATGTTAATAGTGATATGGGAAGTAATGGGGTAGGTGGGTCTTTAAATAATTCACAGGGGGGCCCACAAGAGAATCCACTCACTAATAGCACTAGGGAAAACCCTAGATCTGATTCTAGCTCACAAAAAACACTCTCAAACACACCTCTTGCTGCTGCTTCTCCTAAATCATCCTCAGACCTACCTCCTCAACCAGCTACACTCCAAACAGAACTGCAGCAACTTCTACTCGTTCATCCTCAAGCCTCTCCAATCATCAAGCTCCCAACCAACCACCCTTCAAACCTTCTGTCCAAAGGCCAGACAAACTTCCTGTCATTTCTTCAAAAAAAAAAAACAGAAGTTAGAAGTGAGCTCCCCCAAATTAGTGAAGAAGGTGAAGAGTTAAGGGGTTCAGAGGGTGAGGACAATGATGTTTTTTTGAGTGAAGATGATTTTGAGGACCACAGTGATGATGATTTGTTCAATGAGAATGTGGATTTTAGCATTGAAGATTCACTTAACCCAGATGTGGACAACACTGACAGAGAGCATGAATTTGAGGATGAAGAAGCTGATGGGGAGGGGGAGGCAGAACCAGAAGTTGGAATTGATGAGGATTTAGATGACAGTGATGATGAGTTGGTGAGTAACATTGGGTCAGATGATGAAGGGCCTCAATACCCTGTCTTCAACCCAGATGTGGACTTCAAAGGCCAGATTGAACTGAGTAAAGGCCTTAGGTTCCCATCAAATCAAGTGTTTAGGAGAGCTTTGCAATGGAATGCCATTGAAAAGGGGTTTGATTACTACTACCTACACAACAACAACAAGAGGGTGTCAGTGTATTGTGCTAAGAGATGTGGCTGCCCCTGGGAGAGAGGCAGGATTTTGAAGTGCACATGCAATCAGAAGGAGAAATGTAGGTTTAAGATTCATTGTAGGAGATTGAAGGGAGAAGATAATTGGCAAATCAAAAGCTACAGGCCTGAACATATATGTGGGCATCAACATGTCAACTCTAAGTGTACTTCTGAGTACTTGGCACATAGATACTTAGAGGACTAGAGGGAAAACCCAGGTTGGAACCTCAAAGCATTCATAAAGAGAGCTAGAAGAGAATGCAAAGTAGAAATAAAGTATTACAAAGCTTGGTATGCTAGGCAGAAGGCATTTAGGATGATTTTTGGAGATGTAGATCTGGAGTTTGAGAGAGTTTGGGACTATGCAGCAGCAATAAGAAAGTACAACCCAGGTTCAACAGCAGTTGTCAAAGTGGAAGGAATAGACACACCTCCACCAACATTTCAGAGGTTATATGTGTGCTTGCAGCCATGTAAGGAGGGTTTTATGGCTGGCTGTAGGCCCATATTGGGTGTTGATGGTGCCCATTTGAAGGGCCCATACCCAGGTATCCTACTGACAACAGTTGGGAAAGATGGGAATAATAACATCTTCCCAGTTGCTTGGGCAGTAGTTGAGACCGAAAACTCAAACACATGGGCATGGTTTTTGGAGTTGGTGAGGCTCGACATTGGATCGATTGGCCGATGCAAGTAACTTGGGTGCATGACCATGATGAACTCACCTACATGTCTGATAGACAGAAGGTAATTCATTCCCTCTTTTTATCTTGTTATGCTTAGTGTTATATACAAATAGGTATGGGATTTAACTTACACACTACTTTTGCAGGGATTGTTGGATGCTTTCAACACAGTTATGCCCAATGCAGAGACAAGGTACTGCTACAGGCATATTTGGAGCAACTTCAAGCAAAAATTTCCTGGTGTTGTGTACAAAACACATTTCTGGAAGGCTGCAAGGTCCTCAACACAGGTAAGGGTGTGTTTTATTTTGTTGATTGCATTCCATGGTTCCTGTGTTTTTTATTGCATTCCATAGTCCCCTGTCTTATTTGATTGCATTCCATACTTGCATTTTTTGATTTAAGTCCCCGTGTGTTGCAACACCATTTCAAGCAACACATGGATGAAATTAAAAAGCTAAATGTGGAGGCCTTCAATTACCTACAAGCCATACCTGTAGCTCACTGGTCCAGACATGCCTTCAGTACAAGCTCCAAGTCAGGCATGCTTCTGAACAATTGCAGTGAGAACTTCAACTCAGTTTTGAGGGAGGCAAGAACCAAACCCATCATCCAACTTATGGAGTGGATCAGGAGATATGTCATGGGAAGGTGTTTTGCAAAGAGGGATGGTTTGAAAACTTTCACTGGAGTGATCATGCCCTCTGTCCTCAAGATGATTCACAAAGGTCTTCAGGAAGCACCTAAGATGAGGCTGATGCAAGCAGATTTTCATGAATTTGAGGTGGATCATGAAGATGACATCTATGTGGTGAACTTGGAGGCAAAAGACTGTAGTTGCAATAGGTGGAAGTTAATGGGAATACCCTGTTTGGCATGCCCTAGCCTGCATACAGAAAAGGAGGCTCAACTTTGAGCAATTTGTGCATCCAGCATACTTTGTTGAGACCTATGCAAAGGCATATGCACCAGTGTTTAAGGCTATGCCAGGTCAGAAGCAATGGGATGTCACACCACACCCTAGACCATTGCCTCCTCTACATAGAAACATGCCAGGAAGGCCTTCACACAATAAAAGGAAGAAAGCAGCAGGAGAAGGAAAGGATAAGCAACAGGTTAAGAGGGTAAAGAAGCAAAATAAGTGCAGCAGGTGTGGTGGGCTTGGTCATTACAGGACTAAGTGTTCCAAGCCTATTGGGGATCAAACACTTCAACAAAAGAACAAGGGTGGAAGACCTAGGACACTGTACCAAAGGATGTTCAAAGAGGTGATGATGGTGCTGGACCTAGCACACAAACCACCAACCAAACTAGGCAAGTTGGGCCACAACAAAGAACTTCCCGACCTCTCCCGTGAAGAAGACCCCTAAACAACCCTCTCGTGAAAAAGGCATCCAAACAAGCCCCTGTCAAGAACAACTCCAAACAGGCCCCTGTGGAAAACAACTCCAATCAGCCCCCTGTGAGAAGGACCAATAGAAGGCAACAACAAACAACCCTCAATGTTTGCAGTTCTGCACCCCAGCCTGAGCATCTTTCTCAACCATGATCAATTTAATGTTTGTAGTTTTGTAGTTGCATATTAATAGTTATGTTCAAACTAGGCTGATTTACTTGGTGTTTCCAAGTGTTTTTGGTGGAAACAATACCTCTTAACTAGTTTGGATGGTTGTGTTACTTTTTGCAAGCAAAACAATGCTAGCTTACTTTCGAATCAAGCACCGCTGTTAGTTATGTTATATGTCCATAATTTTCAGTTTTCAATGTTATTCTTTAGTATTTGAAACACTCAAAAATTGCAATTTTGGTACTCAAGGCAACAGTGATAGATGAACTGGCATTTCATTACTTTCATGGGACCTAATTGATCCACATTCATTACAGCCCTACTTAGATCAAAAGCAACCTATTACAAATACTCAACCAAAACACACCAACAATCTAAATACTTCAATACATCAAACCAAACTAACCTAACAGTTTCACAACCATGAAACTAACAACAAAAGATACAATTGCACATACAAGGACAATATACCCCAATCCACCCTTTTCAACCTGAATTTCCCTCTTCCTTATTAGTTTCTTCTTCCATTTCTCCAACTCTTGAGCCAACCTGTTTTTCTCATGCTCCACACAAACTAACCTAGATTTCGGGATGTGGTTGTCAGTTGCTAGCCTATGTTTCTCTGCTACCAGTATGTTGGTAACATCTCTCTGCCAATCTATGATGCCCTCATCCACCCAATCAAAAGTGTTGCAGCCTCTTTGTTCGGTTTCATGATTGTAGAACTTGCAAGCCACGAACTTTCTCCCCGGATTGTCATGTGTCCACGAAGTTCTTGTAGCCACCGCAAAACCGCACTCACAGTTCACCATTGTTGAAGGGGAAGAGAAATTTCTGAATTTGGTGAGAAACAACCCTAATTCTGTTTTGGGGAAGAAAGCATCCAAAGTTAGTGAGAAGAATTGATTTTGGGGAGGAATTAGGTTTTATAAGAGAGATAAAAGGGTTTTAGGGGGAAAAAACGGAGGGAACGAAAATGTTAAACAAATAAAACACAACCAACTGACGGTCAACACACACTTTTTAACAGTCAATGACGGAATTCCACCAAAAGGTTTCATCTCGCAAAAAAAAACTTTTTTTAGGTTTCATTTCACAAAAAAATTTTGTTTTAGGTTGTAAGTTGCAAAAAAAAATTTAAAAGGTTGTTTTTCGCAAAAAAGTGGTTATAAAAGGTTGTTTCTGACAAAAAACTCTTAAAAAAATATATAATGCAACAAGATTATATTTGCGTATAATAAATTAGGACATATATCTAAGATAGAGATAATTATGTAAGTTTTTTAAGTTTGTTGGATTTTGAAATGGAAATTTTTTATATAATGATATTTTATATAGGATTTTTGATACTCTTAACCTATGTCCTGTGGCATAGGTTAGAAAAATCCATACATATGTATATGTATATATATACATATACATATGCATATATGTATGGATTCTATCTCACTTACCTTTAGCACGATCCTATGTCTATATGTATATATATGTAAACTCTTCAATAAATCTTTCCATAGTACTTATTAAATTTTCGAAAAATTGTTGTGTAATTCATGGAAATTTTTTCAACAAAGTAATTCTATTTTTATAACAAAATTTAACTCTGGTATGACACTAATTACAATTGTAGCATATATAAGTGTTTGTTTGGTTGTATGTAGGAAGTCATATGTCCTTGGAAATTGATTTTTTTTCATCTAATTGCATATATTAAATTAGAGGTTCAAATTAGGGTTTGAATAACCCATTACAATCCGAAATAATTCAGTCATTACAGAAACTAGAGGGGAGGTCTAGATGCCTCATTACATTTAAATCTAAATCACTCGACCGACAGTTCTTGACGAGACCATCTGCAACTCGGTTTTCATCACGCTTCACGAGCCTGAATTGGACATCCTTGAATACCTGTTTGTGCTCCCTACATACACTCAAAACATAAGAGTATATATTTTTGCTTACCACCACCTGGTTCAACATTTTTATCGCCTCTTTGCAATCGGAACATATGACAATATATTGGTAATTGAGCATATGTGCCATACGAAGCCCATGAACTATTGCAATTAATTCAGCCATTTTTGCATTAATAGTGTAAGTTTTCTTTTGAAAACCAGTAACCCCCCCCCATCTCTTTGGCGCAAACAACCTCCAATTCCCGAAGGCATCTCAGGTGAGGTAAAGGAAGCATCAGTGTGGACAAAGGTCCAAGCAGTCGATATCTCCGCAATGGGAGATATATAAGCAAGTATCACGTACACTTTGAGGCGAAACGGGCGAGAGGATACAAATTCCCGTGCCGCGAACGTGGCTTTTTTAATGGAGTATTGAGGGTTTGGGTGGAGAGTCCCTTCAAAGAGTAACTTATTTCGGTTCAACCAAATTTGGTAGCATAGGAAAGGAAAAAGAATGTTCCAGGGGTGGCCATGAAACAAGGACTTGTTTTAAAAGTTTTTACTAAACCATTCATCTTTGTCCATAACAATGAACGATATATCAAGCGAAATAAGATCCCGCACACTCCAAGCACAGTCACAATCTCTCAACATATGAAGAATGGTTTCGTCAAAGGAATCACATATATTACAAATGGGGTTGGGTGTAATTTTTCTGGAAAAGAGAAGCTTTTGGGTAGGGAGTCTTCTATGCCATAGTAACCATAAGAAGATTTTTATTTTTGGGGGATGATGACACCCCCATACCCATGATATGTCCCTAGGAATGTCTCGGTGCCTTGTGGAAACCCAATTATAAGCATTTTTCAACGAGAAAGTATCATTTTTAACAAAGGAGGAGAAGGGAGTATCCTCCATATCTGTAGGTTCCCATTGAATACTATGGAGATGGTGGAGTGACATGGACGGGCGGATCAATAGAGGTATTAAGGCCCCGTTCTTTTGGACTTATTTTCAAGCAAAAATAAGTAAAAATAAGTTCGGTTCAAAGCAAAAATAAGTTCAGTTCAGCAAAAATAAGTAAAAATAAGTTCAGTTCAGCAAAAATAAGTTCGGTTCAAGCAAAAATAAGTAAAAATAAGTTCGGTTCCAAAAAAATAAGTTCGGTCAAAGAAAAATAAGTACAAGTCTTATCTAATGTTGTAATTATTATTTTTATTTTCAATATTACTATTAATATTGTTATTATTATTAATATTATAATTATAATAATGTTGAATTTCTATTTTTTTTTTTATTTTTTTTACTTTCTTTATTTTTTTTTTTGTTTTTTTATTTTTTTTATTTTTTTATTTTTTTTATTTTTTTTATTTTTTTATTTTTTATTTTTTATTTTTTTTAATTCTTTTATTCTTTTATTTTTTTTATTTTTTAATTTTTTATTTTTTATTTTTTATTTATTATTATTATTTATTATTTATTATTATTATTATTATTATTTATTATTTATTATTTATTATTTATTATTTATTATTTATTATTATTCATTATTTATTATTTATTATTATTACTATTATTTATTATTTATTATTTATTATTTATTATTTATTATTTATTATTTATTTATTATTTATTATTTATTATTTATTATTTATTATTTATTATTTATTATTATTACTATTATTTATTATTTATTATTATTATTATTATTATTATTATTATTATTATTATTATTTATTATTATTATTATTTATTATTTATTATTTATTATTTATTATTTATTATTATTTATTTTTTATTATTTATTATTTATTATTTATTATTTATTATTTATTATTTATTATTATTACTATTATTTATTATTATTATTATTATTATTATTTATTATTTATTATTTATTATTTATTATTTATTATTTATTATTTATTATTTATTATTTATTATTTATTATTTATTATTTATTATTTATTATTTATTATTTATTATTTATTATTTATTATTTATTATTTATTATTTATTATTTATTATTTATTATTTATTATTTATTATATTTATTATTTATTATTTATTATTATTTATTATTTATTATTTATTATTTATTATTTATTATTTATTATTTATTATTTATTATTATTATTTATTATTTATTATTATAAAATAATAAAAAAATAATAATAATAAGTATTGATAATATTATGTTAATATTTATTGACTATTATAATAATGAGTATTGATAATATTATGTTAATACGAGTTTAGTTCGACAAAAATAAGTTCGGTTCAACCAAAATAAGTTCGGTTCGGCAAAGAAAATAAGTTCGGTTCAGCAAAAATAAGTAAAAATAAGTTCGGTTCAGCAAAAATAAGTTCGGTTCAAGCAAAAATAAGTAAAAATAAGTTCGGTTCAAGCAAAAATAAGTTCGGTTCGGCAAAAATAAAATAAGTTCGGTTCAGTTCAGCCAAAATAAGTTCAAAAGAACAGGGCCTAATACCATCCCACACCCCGATTCCCCACATACCGCGAACTGAAGCATTTAACTCATCCTTATGAAGGGGACCTATAATGTAGTTCCGAATGGGTCCAAACCCCAACCAATTGTCATCCCAAAAGGACACCGTTCTACCATTTCCCAAATGCCATTGACAACTAGCTTCTAATAAGTATCAACCCTTACCTATGCTCTGCCAAATATGAGACCCTTTTTGAAATTTTGTTATGCCCCAATTATGAACGTATTTTGACTGAATGCATTTTTGCGCCAAAGTTGGGGACCATGGCACATTTTCCAACCTAATTTAGCCATCAAGGATTGATTCATGTGTTTGTGGCTCCGAATACCCATGCCACCTAGATTTCGGAAGGAAAGTTGCTTCTTTAGACACAAGGTGCATCCGATTTTTCCTCCCTTTATCCCCCCAAAGGAAATTGTTGCACACTCAATCAAGGTCATTGAGAATTGAGATCGGGAAAAAATTTGCTTGCATATAATAGCAAGGGATGGTATTCAAGGTCGATTTTATAAGCACTAGCCTCCCTGCTCTAAACAAAAGGGAAGTTTTCCAGCTTGCAAGTTTCTTCCGCACTATGTCAACCACAAATTGAACTTCATGTTTTTTAGGACGCTTATGAGACAAAGGGAGGCCTAGATACATTCCTAGGTTTTCGGAGGCTTTCACTCTAATCGTATCCAGAAAGAGCTCTTTTAGGTCACTAGAGGTGTTGGGAGAAAAGGTTAAACGACTTTTATCCTCATTTATTCTTTGCCTCGATTCCTGGCTAAACATTTGAAGGATATCCCGCATGGCGAAAGCAGTTTACTCATCTACTATCCCAAAAAGAAGAAGATCACCCGCAAACATTAGGTGGGAAATAGGTACTTTTTTCCTTCCTACCCAAAAGGGCGTCCAACTTTTTGACTCGCACGCCATGTTGATGAGGTTGGTGAGGTATTCAAGACAGATGTTGAACAATAAGGTGATATGGGATCGCCTTGGTGAAGGCCCCTAGAGTGTATAAAAGAATCAGTTTTTTGGTCATTAACTAGAATAGAGGAAGAAGTTGAAGTGATGCAATTCATAATTAAGTCCATCGATTTTGAGTCCAGGTTATGGTTATCAAGACATTTCCTAACAAAAACTCCACTCCATTTTATCATATGCTTTTTCAAGGTCTATCTTAAGGGCAAACCAACACCATCCTTTCTTCTTGTGCATTGAATGGAGAATTTCCGAGGCTACTACGATATTCACATCGTCCGGGCCCCTCCCTTGAATGAAACTGTTTTGGTTCGGAGAAATCCACTAAGGAATTAAGGGTTTCAGTCTATGGATAATGATCTTTGTGACCAGCTTATACATTGTGTTGCAAAGACTAATTGGTCTAAGGTGTTAAGATTGTTTAGGAATAAGGCAAATAAGCGCTTGAGTCAAATTTTTAGGAATTCTCCCCTCCTCAAACCAATTATGAATTTCATTACAAATTTCGGTGCTCACAATGTTCCACTTATTTTGGAAGAAGATAGGGTGAAAGTCATCCAGCCCCGGGGCTTTGAGGGGCTTCATTGAGAAAAGAGCCCTACGAATCTCATCAGTGTTGGGAGGGTGCGAAATGGAAACCGAGTTTGGGCAGGACTCGTGGTCCGTTTTGTACAGGTTAAGGAATGCTTGTCTACTATGGGCCTTGATCTCATCCGAATTTACTAAAGTTTCCCCCACCTCGTTCCTAAGAGACATTATGCGGTTTGAAGAGCGACGAATCATGACGCTCTTGTGAAAATAGGTCATATTCCTCTCTCCTTCAGTAATCCAGTTGACTCTACTTTTCATAACCCATAACCACTCTTCCTGCTCTAGGATTTCCCTCATTTCAGCTTCTAAGGTCTCTTCTAGATTTTGAAGGTAGGGAGAGGTCGGGTTACAATGAAGGGCGATTTGCGTTCCTTGAAGCCTTTTGATCACTCTACTCTTCCTAATTTAAATGTTGCCAAAACAGTCCTTATTCCAGATAATAAGATACTCTTTAACATTATTCAAGCGCTCCCCCACATTTGTCCTAACTTTATTCCAAGCCTCCTCAATGGTGTTTTCGAAGGTGGGGTCTTTAATCCACATTGGCTCAAACCTAAAAGGTTTAGGGCCACCCTTGGGAACCAGATTTTCTAATCTAAGCAAAATCGGGCAATGGTCGGAAGTGATAAGGGGAAGGTGCCACAAGTTAGAGTTTGGAAAGGAGGACAACCATGCTTCATTCCCCCAACCCCGGTCAAGTCTTTCGAGAATTGGATTATGGCGCCGTTTATTAGTCCATGTAAACTTTGACCCATTATACCCCAAATCAATTAACTTGCAATAGTTCATGGTTTCAACGTACATGTTAACTTTCCTATAATTAATATTTCTTCCACCAAATTTTTCCGCTTGACAAGTAACCTCATTAAAATCGCCTAAAACTAACCATGGAGTATTTAGATTTTCCAGCAAAATCACACAAGTCATTCCACAGGTTCATTCGGATTTTATGTTTTGGGCTTGCATATATGGAAGTAAGAATAAAAGAGGAGCGAGAATTACATACCTCCACCAGCGCATAGATTCCTTGATGATTCTCTCCAAGGATGTGGATGTTGACTTTGTTAGTCTTCCACAGGAGAAGAATCCCACCCGCGCGACCATTCGGTTCAACGAGATGTGTAGCATCAAAGCCCAAATCCTAAATGAGGCAGCCCGTATTATTTCTTGAAACTTGAGTTTCCACTAACACAAGTATATCCGGATCATGATTATGAAGCAAATGTCGCATGTTTGAAATTGTGTTTAGTTGATAATGGAAAGTAAAACTTACTATGGAAAGCTCCACTTACCTGGGGGCCCTAGGCATCTAACTTTTCACTAGAATTTCAGAGCTTTTGAAAAAGTGCAAATTACTATATTTTTACCTACCAAATTACTCCTCATTATAAAACTTCCTAGTATTTTTAACTCCCATTGTTTTTATGTCAATCAAACAATACCTAAGATTAACTAAATGTTTAGAAAAAGAAAGAGAATGAAAAAGGAAAACGTAGAATATGGGTTAACTTATCCAACCATAAATTATTTGATACAATTAATAATAGATTTGTAAGCTGGCAATATTAAAAGAAAACATAATGCAACATAAGATATTGATGTTCGGTAAAAGAAGTTATCAAAGTAGATGTTTACAAATAACTACTCAAAAACTAAAACAAAAATTTAGTTTAAAATTTATATACCACTAAACATTATCCAAAATGCTATAAATTGTTGATTTTGATAAACACTACTAAGACACTACTTCTACATACAACTAAAAGCTACTCATACCGTTACCTAGTTAAAAGTGAAAAACACTAAAAGCTACATGAGAAGCTTGTGTCGAACAGGCTCTATACTCTCTATATCTACGTGTTATGTGAGGTATGTGTTTCATGCACAATTCAAACCATGTCGCACCTGATATATAAAATTAGATGAAAAATAATAAATATTATAAGGAGAAACCTTCAAATCAACCGCCAGCCACTTGCCATCACTGTCACCGTCCGGTACTCGAAAATGTATTGCCTCCAATCCAACAAAACTATTGCAACTCACCGAGGACCGCTTACTTCATAAATGTCTTTACAATCAAACATTATCAAAATAGAGTACATAGTAATACTATAATTCATTGACAAATTTGCCTAAGTAACCTTAATGGTGCTCAATTTGATTGTTTGTAGTTTATACATTACGGTATCAGGTTGCCGACCAAGAGATAAATATATAATCCATAAATGATTTCACTCAAATGTCATGAATGGGACAAATTTGTCTTTGTGGCTCCGATCTAGTACCTAATACTATTTTAAAATTTTATAAGAATGGATCACATTGTCTAATGTTCCTAATCAAAGATATAATACAATTTTACTAAGTCAATGTTAGAAATGCTACAAAGATGTTACAAGGATCACGAATTTAACTACGAGGAACAACGAAGAACAATCTTCTAGGCGCGATACGCTTTCCCAAAAGCAATATTCCGAGCCTTACTTTGAGCACGGGTTACACGGAATTCACTCTCGAGATACAAAGAAGAACAACAATGTTCTTGCTCACTAAGAACAGTGTCAATTAAGAACAAATGTGTTTTGGATTTGCAATGATGAATTTACTTTTGTGCTTGAGTGTTTGAGAGAGTTTTTCTAACCATTCAATCATATGAGAGAGGTCTCATATATATAGAGGATCATTTCATTGCCTAAAACATACGTTAAAAGCATAATAACCGCTCAAGGCAACAAGCAACGTTCCGCGAAAATCAAAGACTAACAACCAAGGAGCGCTGGCTCCTCTGTGGAGCGCTCGCTCCATGCTGGAGCGCTGGCTCCTCTGTGGAGCGCTCGTTCCTCCATGGAGCGCACGCTCCAAGGACCTGCAGCATAATTCGCTTCGTTTCCTTGATTCCTGCCCAATCTGTGCGAGCGCTCTATCTGAGCGAACACTCTATATAGGCATCCTCTATATCCTACGTTGTTAAGTCACGACACCATAATCAAGCGATTTATACAAACATAATTTTGAATCTAATCATACAAATGCTCTAAATCTCCAATAATCCTCCCCCATTTAGAGTATTTAAAAGAATATAGCACAACATCACCATAACAACACAATCGCATGCATAAATGAAAGTGTACAAAGACTTGAACTCCCACTTAGTATAATACACATTCCAAGTAATCGTATCCAAATGGTGTCGATAAACGATTGAACCATTAGCAACACATAATGATAACTTGAAGATACTATACACACAAGATTAACTACTTGTTCTTAATACAAACTCGACACTTAAAGCCATCTGCCCATATCAATTCATAAGTGCATCAAAGCTATGCCCCACTAGCTCCTTGAAGCGGCCAAACCTCGCACTTACATAGGTAGATCTCTTAGAAGAAACATGCTCCTGTGATAAAGCATAATGTCAAGAGACCTATTAAGATTATACAACCTCTTAAAACATCACAGATTTAAAAAACTCTACTTGGATGAGTATATTAGTTTTTTCAATCATCAAATAAGGAAATAAATCTTATTGAACTCAAGACCCAACGTCTTATTGGGCGTTAAGTTAAGATTTCCCTACTCGTGATTTTCAATGGGCACCAATCCTATATCGATTGTCATCCTCTTTACCGTATCTCTAGCTAAAGCCTTAGTGAAGCAATCCGCTAGATTATACGTAGTCCTTACATAGTCAACTAGCACTATCTTTGATCAATCCTTGGACATAGCTATGTCTCACACCGATGTACCTTGATTTACCATTGTAAACTAGACTATAAGCCCTTGCCAATGCTGCATCACTATCACAATGTATAGCAATAGGTGAAATCGGTTTTGGCAAAAAAGGTATCTCACACATGAGATTCCTTAACCACTCGGCTTCTTTGCTTGCCAATGATAGAGCTATAAACTCCGATGTCATTGAAGAATCCGCAATGCAAGTTTGTTTCTTGGAAGCCCAAGATATAGCACCTTCCCCAAGGAGGAATACCCATCCACTTGTGGAGGAATGATCTTCTCTGTTAGAGATCCAACTTGCAACCGAATACCCTTCTAAAACCGAAGGATATCCACTATAGGACAAACCATAATCCATGGTTTTCCTCAAATACTTTAATACTCGACGAATAGCTTGCCAATGTTCCATACTAGGATTACTAGAATACCTACTTAATTTCCCTACCGCAAACGCGATATCCGGCCTAGTACTCGTCATAGCATACATCAAAAAACCTATAACCCTCGCATACTCAAGTTGAGACACGACATTGCCATCATTTGGCAACAATTTTTCACTTGGGTCCATAGGAGTTGAAACAAGAGAGCAATTACTAACATTAAACTTCTTGAGCACTTTCTCGATATAATGAGATTGTGAGAAAATCAATTTTCCATTGTCTCTCTTAATTCTTATACCTAAGATGACATCCGCCTCCCCCAAATCTTTTATGGAGAATTGTGAAGATAGAAACGATTTTGTCCACTCAACTTGTGACAAATCCGTTCCAAATATCAACATGTCATCTACATATAGACAAATCATGACACCATTACCGTTGTCATCAAATTTGCTATAAACACACTTGTCTGAATTATTCAATTTGAAACCATTAGACAACACATCCTCATCAAACTTTTGATGCCATTGCTTTGGTGCTTGTTTTAGCCCATACAAAGATCTAATCAACTTGCATACTTTATGCTCTTGACCTTTCACGACAAACCCTTCCTGTTGTCGCATGTAAACCTCTTCCTCTAGTTCTCCATTCAAGAACGCCGTCTTGACATCCATTTGATGGATCACAAGCTTATGAATAGCCGCAAGTGCTATTAATAACCTTATAGTGGAGATTCTAGCAACGGGTACATATGTATCGAAATAATCAATACCCGGTTTTTGTGAGAAACCTTGAGCCACTAAACGGGCTTTGAACTTATCAATAGTTCCATCTACTTTCATTTTCTTTTTGAAAATCCATTTACACCCAATTGGTTTACACTTAGGAGGTAAATCAACTAGAACCCAAGTGTTATTTTTAATGATGGAATCCATCTCATCAACAATTGCCTCTTTCCAAAAGGCGGCATCTTGAGACCTCATAGCCTCATTAAACGTTAAAGGATCCTCTTCCACATTAAATATATATGGAAACTTAGTCACTATGGAACTCCTTGATCCTTCAACCAAATATACATGAAAGTCCGGGCCGAAAGATTTCTCTTTTCTTGCCCTTTTACTTCTCCTAGGTTGTGATGATGTTGATGCAACATTCTCATCAAGAGTTTGTTCATCAACTTCTTGATCAATGTTAGTTTGATCAAGTCCAACTCCTTGATCAATGTTAGTTTGATCAATTGCTTGAATATTGGTATTAGGAGTAATATCTTTTGGTCTAGGAATTGATGAATATCTATTTTCATCAAAAATTGCATCTCTTGACTCCACAATAGTGTGAATTGACCAAATGTCATTTTATTCTATAACATAGAACCTATAGGATTTGCTATAAAGAGCATATCCTATAAAGATGCACTCAATTCCCCTTTCACCCAACTTTTTACGTTCGGGTTCCGGCACTTTTACAATTGCCCTACATCCCCAAATTTTGAGATAACTCAAGTTTGGTTTTCTTTTATACCAAAGTTCATATGGGGTAACCTCGTTCTTTTTCATTAGAACTCGGTTTAAAATATGATAAGCTGTTAACATAGCTTCACCCCAAAAACCATCACTTAAACCCGAATAGGATAACATAGAATTTACCATTTCTTGCAAAGTTCTATTCTTTCTTTCCGCTATACCATTTTGTTGTGGTGTATAAGCCGCGGTAGTTTCATGTATAATGCCGGTAGATTGAAAATAACTCGGGTCATAGAATTCACCACCCCTATCGATTCTAAACCGTTTAACTTTGTCACTTAGTTGCAATTCAACTTCATTTTATAGATCTTAAACTTATCAAGGGCTTCATCCTTAGTAAACAACAAGTATACATAACAAAACCGAGAATAATCATCAATAAAAGTTATCATGTATTTCTTGTTCCCTAAGGAAGGAGTGCTATGGAAATCACTATGCACCAAATCAAGCAATGAAGTATCCTTTTCCACATTGTTTGGAAAAGATTTTCTAGTTATCTTTGTTAACATGCATGTTCTACACTTCTCTATACTTGGATCAAAAGAGGGAATCAAATCATGTTTAAACATGGAATACAACTTATTATAGTTAACATGACCAAGTCTATTATGCCATAGAGAAGAATTGTCATTAACAACAAAGCAAGTATCTTTCAAAGCATTCGAAATACTTAGTTTGAACATACTATTACAAAGATAACCAAGTCCTACAAATGTACCACCCTTAGACAATATAAATTTATCAGCTTCAAATACCATTTTAAAACCTAATCGATTCAAGGTAGCACCGGAGACTAAATTTCTCCTAAGTTCCGGAGCATACAATACATCTCTTAAAATGAGAGGCTTTCCGGAACTAAACACTAATTCTACTTGTCCTGCACCTAGAACTTTAGCCGTAGAATCATTGCCCATGTAAAGAACTTCTCCATTCTCAACCTCCTTGAAAGTCTTGAATTGAGACCGCTCCTTGCATACATGTCTTGATGCTCCCGAATCGATCCACCATGAACAATCATCTTGTACACAAAAGATTTCAGAAATCATGCACACAAAATTCAGATTTGAATTAAGTGAAACTTGTGTACTTATACCTTGTTTGGCATGGGTTTGGCTAGACTCGCCATTCCCACCATTCTTTTTGTTCATTTTCTTCTTTTAAATGGTGCAATCCTTCTTGAAGTGACCGGGCTTTCCACATTCCCAACAACCTCGTTGAGCACCTCCACCAAACTTAGGCTTCTTCCCATTGTTGCCTTTGGTGAAATTGTTACCCCTCTTCTTAGGATTAGAAGACTCCTTTGATTTACCATCTTCCACCATGTTAACGGTGGAAGAATTAGGATTGACATCCTTTTGTCCATCTTGGACCCGAATGCCCTCTTCAATCCGAAGATGAGCACCCAATTGTTCAACATTCATATCATCTTTCTTGTGCTTAAGAGAATTTCTAACATCCTTCCAACTAGGTGGTAATTTGTCAATTATAGAGGAAACAACAAAAGTCTCATCCATCACAATGTTATGTTGCTTAAAACTCCCTAAGATTCTTTGAATTTCATGGAATTGCTCCATCACCGACCTAGAGTCTACCATTTTAAAAACATTGAAATTACTAACAAGAAATTTCATACTAGAAGCATCTTCGGCCATGTATTTACTTTCTAGTTCATCCCAAAGAATCTTAGCGGATTCAACAAATTGATAAATATCAAACAAAGCATCGGACATACCGTTAAGGATGTGACCACGACATATGTAGTCATCATTCTCCCATTTGTTTCTCCTCCTAATTTCTTCAACAGTTTCATTTTCCACTTCCTCGGGTTTGGGAGTGCTCAAAACATACGCCACACTTAGAGAGGTAAGGAGGAAATGCATCTTCTTTTGCCATCTATGAAAACCCACACCTTCAAACTTGTCTAGTTTGTGAAAATTCACTGTCATCTCACGAACCGTAGTCATCTTCGATAGATATTGCTTTTGGATTGTTAGAAATGCTACAAAGATGTTACAAGGACCACGAATTTAACTACGAGGAACAACGAAGAACAATCTTCTAGGCGCGATACGTTTTCCCAAAAGCAATATTCCGACCCTTACTTTGAGCACGGGTTACACAGAATTCACTCTCGAGATACAAAGAAGAACAACAATGTTCTTGCTCACTAAGAACCGTGTCAATTAAGAATAAATGTGTTTTGGATTTGCAATGATGAATTTACTTTTGTGCTTGAGTGTTTGAGAGAGTTTTTCTAACCATTCAATCATATGAGAGAGGTCTCATATATATAGAGGATCGTTTCAATGCCTAAAACATACGTTAAAAGCATAATAACCGCTCAAGGCAACAAGCAATGTTCCGCAAAAATCAAAGATCGACAACCAAGGAGCGCTCCTCTGCGTGGAGCGCTCGCTCCTCCATGGAGCGCACGCTCCAAGGACCTGCAACATAATTCGCTTCATTTCCTTGATTCCTGCCCAATCTGTGCGAGCGCTCTATCTGAGCGAACCCTCTATATAGGCATCCTCTATATCCTACGTTGTTAAGTCACGACACAATAACCAAGCGACTTATACAAACATAATCATGGATCTAATCATACAAATACTCTAAATCTCCAACAGGCAATCTTTATTCTTACTTTATATATATAAGCCTCGTTCTTTTGAAATTATTTTCAAATTTAGTATAATTCATATGAGTTTAATTCAATTTAGCTTGATTCCAACTCTATAATAATTTTGTTATTATTTAAATGTAATTATTAACATCAGTTCAATCCACTAGAACACAATCAAGTACTTTAACTTTCACTACAGTTAAATGCAAAAGTTTGATCCCGATCTATTAACAATTTCACTTGTTACATATTTCTGTGATGTCAAAAAAAATCACTTGTTACATATAAAGTTAATTATAATATGGTGTCTTGGGTTTATGGCAAAAGAAGATGGAATGAGTAGTCAATGATAGCTTGTAAGTAAGATAAACATATACAATTATTGTTGCATCAAATTGGTTTTCTTTATTTCTGAAAGACATTGCTTAACCATGTGTGAAATGTCTGTATATCGCCTCAAGGAGAAATGTCATATGACAAAGTCTTGTCCAAAGCTACACCTTTTTAATACATAAATATAGATAAAGTAGCTTGCAACACAAGACCCCTTTATATTAAGAACTCTTTGAAATTGTTGGAATATTATTACAATCTGTTACGATGTCTTTGATAGGAAGAAAATAAATGAAAAAAGGCATGAAAATAAATTAGAGGACTTTTTCATATTTGGGTTTAAAATTTATCTGAAATTTTAGAGGAATTAAAAGATAGAAATTGATAAAAATATAATCTTATCTATAAATGAAAGTCAAAATTGCCCTATTATGCTACATTTCTAAATTTCTTTCTTTTTCTTACTTGAATTTTGTACAGCATTGGTAATGTTGTTGGAGTTCCCAACATGCCAAAAAAATTTGGTTGAGCAACTAATCATTACTGTATTTTTATTTTAAATTATTGTTTTTGTTGTCATTATTGATATTAATTCAACATTAAATAATTAATCTATAAATATTTATTCAAAAAATTTAGATAATTACTTTTAGTTGTTCTTGGAGTATTATTAAAAATTAGATAAGAAGACCATAATTTTTAATAATTATTATTGATATCGGAGACAAAGAACATGGTGGAGTAGTAAGAAAAAGTAGGAGATATATGGATTAATAAGTTTTGGTCATGAAATTTTTTGAATTATCAAAGAATTATGAAATTTTATTTATATATATCAATGCCAACTTTTTTTTGGCGTCATTGATGGGTGATGTTTTATTTGAGTGCTGTTAATAAAGGACAAAAAATATAAGACCAAATTAAATATAGTTATTCGATAAATCACCCTTTCTATTCTCCTTTGATTTTCTTTTGTTTGCCGCATTGAAAAATGAAATGAATGCGTGTTTTAAATTTTTGGTTGGGAGGAGTTGATGAGAGAGAATAGTGGGACCAAATATAATGAGTGTAAGAGTAAAAGTGTGTTCTCATATGATCATTTGAAATATGGGGAAAATTTAGATAGACAAATCAAAAAAGAAATTGGGATAAATCATTAAACAAAATTAGAGATGAAATGAGTATTTCCTTAAAAAACAAAAGCAAACAAAAACTACAAGGCGACCTATAGGCTATAGCCGATTTTCATACAGTTCTGAGAGGTGTGTGGTAGTGTGGGATATGCATGTGCGTGATTTTGACTAGAAAAAGGTCCACACTGCATGCCTTTGGTCGTTGGAAGTTCAGAACGAAAGGCCCGCTTCACATACAACACAACACATTAAGGGAGGGGTGGTGGAGGTAGATAAGTGGAGTATCACCTTAAATTTCAGAGTATTGCCCATGGTTTGAATTAGAGTTGATCAGAATTTTTCTCGGGCTTGGACAGAATTATTTACTCGATTTTGGGCCCGGCCCGAATTTTTTGGCTCTGGGACAAGTCTTGGGCAAGCAGGAAATGACTTTTCAGTCTAAATTTCGGCCCGACCCGATTTAGGCCTGAAAAGCCCGTTATTTTTTACCCTAAATAACAGGCTTTGGGCTCAAAATTTTGGCCCGAATTTTGGCCTGGCCCGGCCTGACCATTGGCCAATGGGCAATTTTTAAGGGCCTGGGTCTATAATTTTGAGACCTATTGAGTCTGCGTCAGGTATGGATCCATGTGTTAAAAAACGGATCTTACAAGTTTAGACCCAAACGCACCCCACGAACCCAATTTTTTAGATATAAAAAATATATAATTCGAGGGAGTTCATGATTAATCTACTTGAACGGAATAGTGTTTGTATGGAAATGCTAGAAATTTTTGCTTCAGTACTTCGTCCTTAGCTTCTACTGTCATTTGTTCTTTCTCTTCTTTGCTTTGTGTGTAACTACAAATTAGCAGGGGAAGGAGGCACCATTTTGGTTGAGTTGAACACATGTTTAGTTTTTTTTTTTCATTTATAAATTCAATGCGTGGTAACTGGTAAGTGCCAGGAGGTTACAAAGCTCTTTTTTCTTTTCTTTGTCCATCCCTTCATGGCTCCATAATTTTTTGTGCTTACAAATTCTTATTGTGTTGTTTCTCAAAAAATAAAAAGACCCATTTTGGATCCGTTTTGGACCTTCAACCCGCCAGATCCATTGGGTCTGGAAAAGTGTCCGGATTTTTCAGACCATATGGGTCTGGGGCAGATCTAGGTCCAAATAAAAATTTATGGGTTTGGGCCTGGTTGGAACCGCCCTAAACCCGACCCATGCACAGGGCCGTCTCCGGTAATCTGGAGGCCCTGTGCTAAACAAAAGATTAGGCCCCAAAAAATCTTATGGACAATTTATTAAATATAAACCACAATTCTATTATATAAATGACCAATATTAAATGTCAATAATTAAAGCCATAAATTACTTGTGTTTTTTTAATTTTCATTGCCCTAGCCTTTTAAAAATTCCACACGGTACCCTCAAGGTTACCTTATTTATTGCACGATGCTCCTACCGCTGATTATATGTCATTAATTTTGTTTATTTTTTAATTTATTGGAACTAATTTAACTTATACATAGTTTAACGCTTGGAGAGAATATTCAAAAATTAGATTAGTTCCACTGGATTATAAAAAGTAGACAAAATTAATGATGTATAATCAGCGGTAGGGTCATTGTGCATTTAAAAAGGTAAGTTTGAGGGTACCGTGTGGAATTTTTAAAAGGTTGGGGTACACTGTAGAAAAAAAAAATGACAGATAATTAGTTAAATATTACAGTCAAACAACAATTGTATATCAACCAATCAACAATTATATGAAGATTCAAGAAATAAAAATCTTGAAAGTAAGAAGATATAACATGGATTTTTTTCGACGAGAAAAAGATGAGAACCATATCATTCAATGGCAACTTTGTGAGCAATTACAAGAGGGATTGAAAGACATGAAACTGGAGATTATTGCCGTAAAGGAAAAGGGAAGATTTCAGTCAATTAGTAGGGTAATTATCTAGAGTATTTTTAGGAGAGTGATAAATGAGGGAATTAAATGTTTCTCTAGGAAACTGAGGAGAGGATATGTAGAGTTCTGCTTTGGTAAGTGACATTGCATCTTTCACGGAAAAGGGAAGATTGTTGGGGATTTTTTTTTTTTTTTGAAAACCAGCGAAAATTAAAATTTTGAGGCCCCAAAATTTGGGGGTCCTGTTCTGGAGCTCTGGTTGAGCCGCCTAATAGCCGGGCCTGTCCATGCCCATCCCTAACAAGGAGTCTGGGAAGCCTAATGGTAAATTAAACATCATGAGAAGACATTCAAACACTCCTCAAACCTCATATCTTTTCACAATTGGAGTATCAGACACACTTTCTAGAAGCAATCAAAGTAACTGACTAAGTCATGTTGGCCATTTTGTATATTCTCAGTTTTATAATGAACAATGTACTAACTTGATCCGCTCTCCACTCTATCCTTAAGCTTGTAGTTGTAAATGATGCATTAGAAGTTCCTCTCGTGCCGAAGGTTCTCCTAAAATAGACGAGGTGTATACCCTCTATGTAAAGTGAAATCATATGTATGTTCCTATTAGATTTGGCAGAAAAAAAATTTAGTCAACTACTTCCTTCATTTTTTTCATTTGCTACATTCCCTTAATCAATGTTCAAATTACTTGCTACATCCTCGTTTTCGGCATGTGATCATCGATGATCCCCATCCTTTATTTCCCTAATTTATCCTTCTCTTGGCCTTTCCCTAATGTCACTGGAGTGGGGTGTGTACCCCTTATGATCTCTCCACACCCATCCGTGACTAGAAATTGCATATTAATTATCCGCGCCCCAACACTCATAGTGGATACAAATCTCAAATCCATCTACACCCCAACAGTTACATAATAAAAATCATCCCGATTTGACAACCTACATAAGAATCCATATACCATCTTACACCCATATCACCTGCCTCAAAAGATAAATCCACGCACATGGTATAACAAAATAAAAATTCATCTTTAAAAGATCCACATACACACATTAAATATATGTTATGAATATAGGTGTTCTTTAAACTGCCGTAGGGCATGTCAAAAAATATATGTATACTTCTTCCGTTATATAATAAGTGAAACATAGGGATTGAACACAAGATTTAATAAACATCATTTTCAAAAGTCAAAAAGTCATAAAATACCCTTTTCATTATCAAAGGAGGAGAGAGAAAAGCAAACACATAAGTTTGTGATGGGTACTCTTGTCATTTTGTCACTTTCTTTTTTCATTTAAGATATGTTTCACTTATTTTAAAACGTTCTAAAATAGTAAGTGTTTCACTTATTATGGAACAGAGAAAGTATATATTATGGGGGTATAGCAAAGGGTCGGGATGGGGGTACAATATAAAAGCCATAGCTGCTCCATCATTTACGGCGGGTACAATTATCATCTATATCCCTACCCATAGATCATCGACAAAACCTCCACCTATCCCCAATGAAATGGGGGAATTGCGAGGAACATGTAAACTAAACACATGCCCACTAACATCCCTAATCCCTTATTTTCTAATTGATAAATAAAGTTGCAGTCACCAACACCCCCACATGCATGTCTTAACTATTGTGCCAAGATGGAATATAGCAAGTAAAAAGGACGGAGGGAGTACACTTTAGCTGAATAGCCCTACTCCATCAATTTAGAATTAGGCACGTGCACAAGAAAAGTCTGTCCAAGCTCGTGCCATATTGTCAAAAGAAGAACCTATGGCTCGTCCAGCTTAGATATCGTGCCAATAAGCATTTTTAAGAAATTATGGTTCTTTTTAAGTAGAAAATGAGTGGGACGATCTCTACTTATGCTAAATTATAATATCGACGTTTTGTGAATGTCACACCACTGTGCGTCAATGGCCCTTAAAGACCGAACTAGGCCAAAATTGTGATAGGTTAGACAATCATGTGCCTAGCTTCATGCCTCTATGTATTACTCCCTCCGTTTCTTTTTAGTTTACTCACTTCAGTTTGAGGGGAGAACCAAGGAGGAAGTACAAAAGTATGATCGATAAACTAAAAAGTGGGTTAAAATATTAAAAAGTGGATGACATGGGTGGAAAAAGAGAAAAAAGTCGATGGAACATGTTACCAAAAATAGAAAAAGTAATAGTGTGTAAATTAAAAAGAAACAGACAAAAAAGAAAAGTTTGTAGATTAAAAAGAAACGGATGTAGTCTTCAACATGGTTAAATGCTTTCCACATCTCGTTTTACTAGAAACATTTGTTTGTTATGGTCAAAGGTTATAAGGATGGACTTTTATTCACAACTACTTCATCTGTTCTTTTTCTATTGCAACATTCACTCACCACCATTTAACTATATATTATGATTTTTATGTAAGGAAAAATATAGTCATGTGGGGTCTTGTTAGATTCGTTTTGATCTACACTTTCAAAATATCAAATTCATATAATTTTTACTAAAAAGTAATTAAAGATATTAATAGTTGCAGTTGTGCATTGGCAAGCGTGAAAACTCAATTGTTGCAATAGAAAAAGAAAGGAGGAAGTATATAAGAGCATATAAATAATGCAGGATTTTGTCAGATTTTTTCTCAATATATACTTTGATAGTATAAATATTCTATAGCATATATAAAATAAAATATGATAACAACAATTAAACATATCTATTTATGCAAATATATTGAAAGGCGTGACTAACAACGTATACACGCCACGTAGCACCTCTCTTACTCCACTAGAATTGTCCAATGTGTACACAAGTCATGTCAGCTAACAAAAGTAAATTGACTTACAACAAGATTTGAACCCGTGACATCTTGCTATTATATATAGCACAATTACCATCTCAATCAACTTTTAATCATGCTTCAAATGTTCATATATTATATTTGAACCTTTTAAATGTTGAGTTTTCTTTATTACATTTTGATGCGAATGGAAAAAAAAATGCATATTAAGTTCGGAAAAAAGTATCACACGGGGCAATGGCCGAGCCCAGATACTAGTTCATACTTAAAAGTTGGTTTGAAAAGTGTGAAAAATCAAATTTAGCAAGTAAATAACAACAATATGTAATTAATATTGATATTTTAATAATTATCAAAAAAAATATTGACATTTTAATACTTTTCCACCTCTTTAACCCATCATACCAAATAGGCAAATACATTGTATGACTTTCAGTTGATGAATCTATCTTTGTTTTTTTTTTTAAAAAAAAAAAAAAATCTAGTAACAACTATAGTGAATTTTTTCCTTGAATAATGCAAAATGGGGTTTTAATTCCCGAAATATGTTGAAAGGGAAATTAATTCCCTGCGTACCGTCCACGTAGGACGGCACGCGAGAAATTTTTTTTTTTTCTTTACTTAAGTAAAACCGCTACTTGAAGTAGCGGTTAACCTTTATAAACCGCTACTTCAAGTAGCGGTTATTAAAAAATAAACCGCTACCGAAGTAGCGGTTAATAAGGTTAACCGCTACTTCAAGTAGCGGTTTTGTGGTACCTGGAGCAAGTTGGCGTTGACTGAAGTAAACCGCTACTTCAAGTAGCGGTTCATTAATAGAAACCGTTCCTATTTTAGGCTCCCAGCATGTTCCGGGGGTTGACCCCTTAGCTGTCAGGTAATATGCAGTGTCTCACATTTGTTGACATTATTTAGTTTCATTTTTCAGAAGGATATTAATGTGTATTTCTTTTCAGTTGGCTTCGGGTACACCTTAATAGGTCCCCCTTAGCAAGTGGGTTATCTTACTACAGGGATGCACTTGACCATCAGACGGACGAGCAGGTACATAGAGTCTCACATGCCTAACTTATATACATTGGTAGACATCTCTCACGTGTCTAATATTTGCAACATTCTTTATTTGTAGATGACTTGGCAGCCATATACTGATGCGAGACTAGAGTTGTTGCCTGCTATATGTCGAGCTGATCGACATGTATGGCGCACATTGGCTCCACTTATTTGTTTCGACATTGTGGAGTTCCATTGTCCTGATCGAGTTATGCGCCAGTTTGGCTTCGAGCGAGAGGATTCCCAGCACCTTGTGATACAAGCACAACCCTTCATGGCATAGATCGGAGGTCGAAGAACAAGAATTATCCGCTCAGACATCGCCCTTACATAGCGCAGTGGGATGAGCGCGAGAGACGTGTTGTTCAGGGCACTCCGTTTACTGGTCGTACTCATGCCATTGAGGAGTATATGGTGTGGTATCGTCGCATCACGAGGTTACGCATGACAGATCCATTGAGGCGACCTCCTTCTACACACTATCAGCCTGCGTCTGCAGATGTAGTACTGGTAAGTGCCATGATTTGTAGTTATACTTTTATTTATTTATCCGACTATATAATATGTATTTTTCTTTCTATGCAGGCACATACTTTATCTGATGTTGCTCATAGGTGCAGCACTGTACTAGAGGCTGCTGAGTCATTGCCTCCAGATATGGGGCGCCAGTTGTTTGCACAGACATTGCAGACCATGAGGGGACTGTGTATTGATGCAGTTAGCCGAGCTGGACATGGCCACATCTTACAGGGCGTGCCTACCTCTGCTGTACATACTTCGACTTCTACACCTTCTATGTCTGCTGCCCATACATCTACCACAGCACCTTTGCTTTCGCCTCCCGGGCCCGTCGAGGACCTACCGACGCCGTTCTGCCACCACTCCATCTTCTCTTCATGCCATTGCAGAGTCTAGTGAGACCACACCTAGTTCATCTAGACCTTCACAAAAGAAGAAGAGGGGGTCTTAGCACTTTCATTTGTTGTTTGTATAGTTCGTTAACACTATGTTAAATATTAAACTTCGTTTGTGATTGACATATTTTCTTAATCTTACTTATTGGATAAATGTGAATGTGGATGAACTTGGTGTTTGGTGATTGATGTGTGCATAGACTTTGTATGGACTTGGATGGAATTTGGTGTTGAAATTGTAGGTTGGAAAGCTTTTTTTTTTATGTTTCTGGCATTTGGGCCAGTTATGGGGAAGCAACAATGAGAGGTCTTTTTTTTTCTCATAAACCGCTATCTCAAGTAGCAGTTTACATATTATAGAGTGTAAGTGTGGGAAGGTGTTGACCACATAAACCGCTACTTCAAGTAGCGGTTTACATGCATAAACCGCTACTTCAAGTAGCGGTTAATATATATAAACCGCTACTTGAAGTAGCGGTTTAAATAAACCGCTACTTCAAGTAGCGGTTTACTCCGGGATAAAAAAAAAAAAAAACATTTTCTCGCGTGCCGTCCTACGTGGACGGTACGCAGGGAATTAATTTCCCTTTCAACATATTTCGGGAATTAAAACCCCATTTTGCATTATTCAAGGAAAAAATTCTAACTATAGTAGTCCTACTATAAGGCCGTGTATTACTGAAATGAACCGAACTGAAGTAAAATCGTGTAAAGGTTCCTGCGGGCTGTGGCCTTCTGACAAAGACGCTTCTTGAAGCTGTGTCGCTATCTACTTAATTGACTTGACGTGGACCACACTGATTTTATAGTGATGTGGTGACTAGAAAGGGACCATTTACCTTATTTTGAGAATATAACATCACCAGCCGAGGTCGGCAAGTAAAAGGACAAAGAAACAAAGAATCACCATATTTTTGATGGGATCACAAATAGGAGTTGTGACAGTGTCCATGAGAGCTAGGTCTTTCCCTAGGAAATTAGGAATTGCTATGGCCTATGGAGACCGCGATTGCAACGAAATAGGTATGAAATACTTGGTTTAAAAAATTATGGATGTGAGAAAAACAATACTTTTTCTCTAATATGATAATTGTATGGGGGTAATGGAGAGATATTGATAATGTGTCTAAATTAGGAATATCAATCGGAGAATATTTATAGTACACCTGGATGTACCATGCTCATGGTACACCCAAGACTATTTTCTCCAAATGAGCAAATGAGCATACGAGTAAAATGAGCAAAATGAGCAAATGAGCAAACATTATTTCTACTCATTTAAGAAAACGAGCAAACACTTTTATTGTAAAATGAGCAAAATTAACAAATGAGCAAATGAGCAAAAAGCCCAAATGAGCAAACGTGGTATCAAATGAGCACCTGAAAAACTAATTTATTACAAAAATACCCCTGGGTGTACCATGAGTGAACTCATATCAATAGAGTGGGGGGATGCAGATGATGTCCTCTCTACATTAATACTCGCCTAACAAACTCATCCCCACCCTATTACCTATGGCAGGAGATACCCAATTTCCGCCTCAACGATATGCAATAGAAAGTTAAAAGTTATTCCCATTCCATCACCTGCATGGATACCCACATCCGCGCCGTATCCACAATACTCGTCCCGTAACCCGCCCCCTACCCTCCTGCCACATGCCCAATAGATTCATATTTTTTTTATTAGCCGAAAAATTAAGATAAAAATCAATCTTTTTTTCTTTTAAAATAAAATTAGATCATGACTCTCTCTAAGGCTTCGAGCGTTACGACCTAATGAAAAATATATCTAGAGACGACTTCTTGTCAAGTGAATTAGTGTAAAAAAAATCACTATAATTTTTTCTATAAAGATTACTTCATTCAATGTTTAGCAAATAGATTGGTATGAAATTAAAAGCGATGTGGATGGGGACAAAGCGGGTTAGCTAGACAGAGATGGGTCTGGTTCAACTCGATATTCACACCAGTTTCATCAAAACATTGATGTGCTTATTGGCATAACTTTGCATCATTATCTTATTTTAGATCACTTAAAGCTTAATTAATATTTAGAGAATTGAGACTATCCTAAACCCATGCTTATATTTCTTGTAGAAATGATCCAATGAATGATGTATTTGTTCTTTTCATCTTCAAAACATAATATGAAAAAATAGGTTATTGCCAGTATATTAAGAGAGGATGATTTCAATTTTGAATTACAAGGCGATTTCTGATAATTTTTAAGAAGAGCTTTTCATATAAAAATCAAAGCAATAAGCATCATAAACTATATAAAATTGTCAAATTTTATTTTATCCCAAGGATACATTATCCTAAGGAAGATCGAAAAATGATACATACATGTCCTTTTTTAATGAAGTTTTACGTACATAATTGTTTTGCAATACTACTGTCACAAATCACAATCATTCAGTACCAGATTGATAGTAACACACTCTTGTACACAAAGTTTTATAAAGTACATATTGGGACATGCATTTTATTATGATATCGATATCTTTATCCTAAGGAAGATCGAAAAATGATACATTTTTTTTAAAAAAAATTTGGTAAGATAAATTACATTAACGCCCTTTCACATGGCACATAAATACAACCTACCCCAAAGCCCCCCAAACCCTCCCTAATGAGAATCGAACCCACAACCTGTGGGTGGAAGATGAAAGGGCTTACCACCCTTCCACTCCCTTATTCTCCGAAAAATGATACATACATGTCCTTTTTTAATGAAGTTTTACGTACATAATTGTTTTGCAATACTACTGTCACAAATCACAATCATTCAGTACCAGATTGATAGTAACACACTCTTGTACACAAAGTTTTATAAAGTAGATATTGGGACATGCATTTTATTATGATATCGATATCGTAAGAGTTGTTTTGATTGAAGATACTGAGTATTTTTATATTATAGGTAAATTATATGTGGATCCTTTAATTTAAGGCCGGGGTGAGAGTTATTGAGTGACAATAATATGATAACAATGAAGCTGTGTCTAAATTAGAAGTGTTACTATTAATATGGGACGATTGAATATGAAAAATGTTGTAATTAATATAGGACGAAGGTATTATTAACAAGACGGTTAGAATCTGCGAAAATATTTATGTTATAAGATGAAATTTTTTAGGTTATATTCAAAATAACTTGAAAGACTTCAACAATTCAAAATATTTTAAAATTAAAATATTTAAGTTCGATATTATTTTATAACGATAGATTTTATACTCAAATATTCTCTCCTTTCTTTTTTGTTGTTCTTAATTTAACTTTTTTGTCTCTCGAAAAGATTTGAACTAGAAATGGCTAAGAGTACCGTCCCTTGCAGGAACAATGGAAGTTTTCAATTGAAAGACAGCTAATAAGGTACTCTCAAATCAGGCCTTCAGTCTTAACTCTTATCTACAAGATGGTCCAAAAATTAATGCAGATTCTTCTACATACTTCCCCTACAACAGTAACAGGGTCAGCACTTTTAAATTGGAATGGGCCACAGTCGTGTAAATCTTGAAAATTGGTTGCTGTGTACATGTATGACACTACGGAGTAGTATATATGACAATTGACATGGTCCTTTGCAAGGTCTTCGCCAGTCGCCAGAAATCATAAAGCAATCATATTGCGTTTCTTGGAAGAGTTCTTACGTCCTAAACTTTTGAACTAAACTAAAATTGTATCCATAGAAGCAGGGTCATAATCGGTAAATGAGGGAGCTTAAAATGGGCTTCTAGTCTTCAACAAGTATATTTTAGTCACTAGAGTATGTTAGAAGTTGGTTTTAAAAGTGGTTAAAAATAGGTACCACCTTCAACACTAATAAACTACTTTTAGTATTTCTCTTGCCACTTTCAGTACCAACTATTAGCAGATATAACAAAGAAAAACTCTTTGTGAGAGTCCAGACCGAGATTGAACTCCCACAATTGGATGTTAGGACTTATTACTTCGTTTCTTGCTACTACTCACCATGGGCGGATCCACTATGGGTTCACTGGGTTCAGGTGAACCCATAGTGGATCTGATAAATTTCTTTACTTACTTTTTTGTATCAAAGAAGGAGCGTTGCTCAGATGGTTATAAGCCCAACTTGAAGTTTGCTTTCCTACGAGTGTCGCGGGTTCGATTGTGTTGTTGGGCAATTTCCCTTTGCAATTTTTATTATTATTGCAAAGTCCTCCTTTCTAACCATGGCGAGGTGCTAATAGACTAATAATATTATGGTTTTTACTTTTTAAGTTTTAACTCAACCTACTGATAGACTCACGGGTAACAGTGGCTAGGTGCTAATAGACTAATAGAAATGGAGCTAATATCTTCATATATATGTATACATTGTAACTTTGGCAAATAACTGTAGTACCACCATTTTTTGGAACAAAATAGAGTTAAGCATCTTACAAGGACATAAATTTTCACTTTTTATTCCGTTAATAACCTATACTATTTTTTTGTTCTGTCAAGGACTTGACAGTTCTATTTAATAAAAAAAAATGTGTTCTATTTTACATTAAATATATTAAAATTCTTTGTTATTCGACGTTGAGCACTCGTGCTCGGAAAGTATACATGTCCAACAGTCGAATTCAGAAATTTAGTGAAACTCCTTCATAAATTTGGCCCAAAATGAAGTGTTTAAATCGTAGATTGTTTTTGAGCGCCTTAAACTTATATAAGTCCGACGAGTGGTGATTTGCTTATGTTCGAACCCATAGGTTCAAATTTCTGGATCCGCCTCACTTTGTCCCTTATTTTTTTTGCCCATTTGCTTTTGGGGTCAAATTTTCAGAACTTTGACCGTACATTTACATTTTGTTAGGTAGGTAAGATGAAGAGCCTTCTTGCAGGTCAACCTGGTCCGGCCATCCGGGTTAGCGAACTAGACACTAAGTGGGGGAAGAGTAAGGGGATCCACACACACTCCCCCAAAGTGACCCAAGTGGGGATTGAACCCCAACTTTGAGGTTGGAAGGTTCTCACCTTTTTACTAGGCTAAATTTAGTTTGGTCCTAAATTTACATTGATATATAAGAAGTAAAAACATTGTCTTATAAGATCTTATTAGATTTCTTATAGCGTGTAGTTCTTGGATGTCAATTTTTTTTATATCTTCTAATAAAACGTAATTATTGCAGATATTAATTGTCAAATGTGTATTTTAAAGACCACAACAAAAAGGTAAAGAGACAAATAATAATAAACAGAGGTAGTATTTCAATTAATTTTTTGACGTTTCAAATTACTTGTTATATGCTTTTAATTTTTAATTAATAAGTTTTTTTTCTAATTTTTTTAAAACTTTAGACAGTTCACTTACTCACCCACTTTTTTCATTCAACGTTTTTACTTCATTCAACTTCATTTACTTCTTTACTTCTTTAATACAATTTGTATTTCTATTGTGTCATTATACTCTGCTAGGATTGCAGATGTAGCAGCTCATTATGATGTTTTTGGATGATTTCAAGCTGGGAACTACAATATAAAAGTCGCATATCACACATGAGCACAATTAAAATGTTTTTCTTCATCTACTATAATTTTTTTTCGTTGTTAACCATTAACACATAAACCGTTATTATAATAAGATCCATTTGCCTTAGAAAAAAAGGCTTTATTCAAAAAAGAATTGTTAGAGGACATGCCACCATAATGTCTTATAGACTTATTACTAGATTCTTCATAGACCTCAACTAAGATTTCTTTTCGCATAATTCTAAAAAGCCTTTATTTGTGAGAGATCCCAAAATAAAAATCAAGGCCTTTTTTATGTGTATATTCTTTCTGCATTTATTGCTTGTATCTATCAAAAATCCCATCAATCAATGGAAAGCTAAAAAATTCCCCATTTACCTGATAACATGGAAAAGAAAATGAATATGATGTTTATCCAATAGATAAAATTTATGTTAGTGGCTCCAAGGTCAAAAAGAAAGCAGTGTATGGGCTAATGGGGTCATGTCTTGCAATGTAACGTGACCCTTTTCAATTATAATAGTAATGTTTTTTTTTTAATTCAATCATCATCAAGGCCCACTAATAGATTCGTTCTGCAGAATTTAGAATTTGACGTTCTAGTCTTGGAAACGTGGCTCGTCTTCTACATGAGAAGTTTCAAGAGAAATAATAATAAGGTCCCTGAATAGAACAGACCGTTGATATCAACGACATTTCATCAATGTGAATTAAATGATCGAATCTTTTTATTAAAGTAACACAAGTAAGAGTAACTAAGTAACTCAAAGATAATTTCAGTTGGATAAAATGACCAAGTTATCTTCATGACTCGATTAGTACTCAGTTTTCAATATAGTTACTTGAAAGATATGGAGTGATGTACCAAATATTTTACTTCAATTGCATGGAGTAAAATTTATATATTTTGACCATTTCGTTTCATCTATCTCTTGTTGTTTTAGTAGAACTCTTTTCACCTATCAAAATCTACAACTTTCTAATCCTGGGCCATAACAATAAATTTCTGTAGCTACAGAGTTTGTTCTTTTAAAGGTTATATGATTGAGTTTGTGTTTTCTCTCTCTAAAATTGGATGGCGATCAAACATTGTTCATTCAATTATCATTCTTTTGATGTTGATTGCTCGTTCAATTATGCTCATGTGTGGCTCAAGACTTTGTTGAAGAGTTGGATTGCTACAAAGTTTTGTGAGTAGTGATCTGTATGACCACAAAACTTAGAAATGTCAATCAATTAGACTGGTCAGTTCTTTTGTAAGATTATTGTACATAAACTTAAAGTACAAGTTTTTTATGAATATTTTTTTAATATGAAATATGAAAAAGATGATCTCCTTTTTCTTTCATGTAAAAAATAATGAAAAAAGATTCAGGAAAGCTCTAACACAAGTCAAATTAAAAAAAAGTTTACTCAATTGATTTAGTTTGTGAAATGTTGTTAAATATGTGGCTTATGTACATGTGCTAATCCTACATGGGTATCTTATTGCGGATAAAATAAATGATTCATCATAACTTTTTGGATTTGAGTTTTTAGAATTTTAGGTTGGGTTCTTTTCACGTCAATTCTCTTGAACTTATTTAAATTAAATTTATTTCAACATGTATAAACTAATTTGAACTTATTGAAAAACTTATTAAAATTTATTTTATAAGGTTTTAGAGCTAATCTAAATTTAATTGAACTTATCTAAACTTCTAAAAACATTGTTAAACTAATACGAACTTAAAGGACCTGATTTTCTGAAGATAAAGACTACACATCCTTAGAAGTTGGGTAAAATTCATTCCATAATTTGAAAAGAATTAACTACACATGGACTTGTCACTTGTCAGGATTTATTTTAATTTGAAACTTGAATATGAAAAATTATTTCTTCTAATTATCACAATCTTCTATTCCCTCTGTTTCTTTCTAATGGTTGCACTTTGAGTTTTGACACTATACACATGTATATGTTTGACTATCATTTGTAATTAATGGGCAAGAAAAAATATAGTCATGTGAGATATTGTTTGATTTGTCTCTATATATACTTTAATTTGGAATATTTTTATTTTTACAAATGAAAACTTAGAGATATTAATATTCAAACATTTATATTAACAAGCATGAAAAGGTAAAGTGTAACCACCAAAAAGAAATGGATGGAGTATTTGTTAGAAAACATACTTAAAAACTCATGATGATATAAAATGATCCTTTAAATTTTGGCCTTTGGCCTATTGGGCCAAACTAGTTGTCATTGTAGCTAATAAGTGTTGTAAAACTAAAGACTGACATATTAGTAGTAGATGTTAGAAATAGCTATCAAAAGTTGTTTTGTCTTAGAAAATCATATTCCATATGTTTCGTTTTTAATCTGTATATTCTCCTTTTTGGTTTGGTTTTTAATATTTGTATGCTTGTGGTTATTATGTTTTAGCCCACACAATATTTAGTGATGTGTTGGTTTGAATAGAGTCGCCAATTAATTTTCTAGAGAAATCAATAAGACCAAAATGAGGAGATTTTGAGTTCAGGTGAATTTCCTTACTTATTCAATGAAATATTCAAATACATGCACATGATTCAATTAATTTCATGAAAAGACAAACATGTTAAGGTCAATTTTTTAACACATAAGATCTAAACTTGGTAATCCCTTAACAAAATCACAAGATTACTAGGTATTAGATTGATTGTCCAAATTATCTTATTAGGCGTGATTTAACTGATTTGCAGGTATAGTTTAACAAACAATAATATATTGGTGATTAGGAAAATGCAATTAAAAAGGCATAAGATAGATTTGTGCCTTCATGAATATAAAGATCTACATCATGAAAAATAGATTGTTAGTATAACCAGAAGTAAATTAGAATTAATACTCAAGAATTATACATTTGTCGCCTAGGTCTAACTATACGGACGTTGGAGGAATCAATCTTTGGTTTTGAAAAGTGAAGAATTTGAATGAAGATTCGAAGACGAAAGAATGAAAAATCTTGTTGTTTAATGTGTTTTTGAGAGAGCGGGGTTTTTGATAGTATTTGATGTATAAATTTCTGCGTTTAGATATGTTGAAATATATGTAAAGTCAGTTAGAAAATACGAGTCAGAACGGGGTATTTATAGTGAAAAATACAATTAGAATTCGAAAAACAGAAGTTGCGATTAAAAAAAATCTTGCACTTTGTGCAAGATTGGTGCGCCTAGCGCATTAGTGTTGTGGCAATAGTCTCGCATCAGATGCAAGACCGTCGCGTCGAGCGCATTGACCTTGCGTAGTGAACATTTCAACATTTTTTGCCGAAATTTAGTATTTATCTTAAAAAATCGTTTTTGACTTATCTTTAATCGACAGTCATCAAGAATAATAGATTTAAATCATAAAATCTGAAATTATGAAAATAATTCAATATAAGATTTATTTTGAAAAATCAATTATTTATCATGAATAATTAATTGGGGTTGAAATTGGTTTTTCTCGTAATTAGGTTTTAAAACGTATATTGACTCAAAAAGGGTTTTATCTTTTTGACGTAGGCTTTTGATTCAGTCTGGACCAAGTAAGAAGACGGTATGTTTCATCATTTGGTTGCCAAAAGGGGAGACAAACTTATGTGTCTACAGAAGCTCCCACTTTGAGTAAAGTTGAAAAACTAAAAGTCAAAGTATTCCGTGTCGAGACAGAGAAAAATTCTAGATGTTATGCAATCTAGAATTGGTCTATATATCGCTAGTTTTCGCAAAACAATGTTAGTATGCAAGACGATAAGCACAAGCAATTCCATTAGCCTGCAAAAGAAGATGTTAACAGACACTAGTAGAGAAATGACGATTTGCGTCGCCCCATTTGCGTCGCATGAAAGGCAAAACGACGCAAAAACATAATTTGCGTCGCATCCTATGAAGAGTGCGATGCAAAACATCAATGCATAAGCACCAGATACGAGCTATATGCGTCGTACCCTATTGATGTGTGACGCATATAGCTCATGTGCGTCGGACACTGAGCCCATCCGACGCACATCGCTACAACCAGGTGACAAAATTTGAAGCCATATCTGCGTCGCACTTAACTAATGTGCGTTGCAAAAGGCTAATTTGCGTCGGACCCCTTGGCCCATCCGACGCAGATCAGCCCAAAATCGCCCAACCCACTTTTTTTAAACCCTCACACTTTCTCACTGTACCCTCACACCAACATTTCTAGCGCCCCCCTTTCTCTCTCTCATGTCTCTCTCCATTCTCTCATCAAACCCGTTCGCCTTCTCTCTCAACTCAACTAAACTCTCATCTTTCATCTCTCTCAACTCTCATCAACAAGAACACCAACAATCGAACATCAACTCTCAGCATTTCCGGTGACATAGAGGAGGAGGAGACACGCGTGCAACAAAATTGAGGAGCAATTTTCCGGGTTTAGGGTTTTTGCCATTCTCGGTATCCCTTCTTTCTTCTCTCATTCTCTCTCCTCCAACTTCGGTAATTCTCTTCGTTTTTTTGCCATTTTCCGAGTGATTTCTCCAAAATTGACAATGTCGACAAGAAGATTGAAGAACACATCGAAATCTCTCTGGTCGGTGAAAATTGAAGGAGTTGACAGCGTGGACATGAATTTTTAGGGTTCTTCATGTGTTAGATCTGAATTTTATTTCAGGGTTCAATTTTTTTCATTTCCTTTTATTTTATTTTGAATCTGGGTTCTTTTTGTATTTCGTTTATTGTATTTCATTTTTTCCTATGTTTTTTGTCTTAGATCTGATTTTTTTTTTCTAGGTTCAATTTTTTTCATTTCGTTTTATTGTATTTCATTTCTGGGTTTTTTTGTATTTCGTTATTTTGTGTTAGATCTGCTTCTATTTCAAACATTATTCGTTCTTGTGTATTTCGTTCATTTGAATGCCATATTTGCAAACTAGTCTTGCTTGGGCTTGCTTTGTAGTTCGTTCTTTGTAGTTCGTTTCTTGTGAATTACAATTTTTTCTTTGTAGTTCGTTCTTTGTATTTAGTTTCTTGGTATTTTTGTATTTATTTTTTTTAATGAAAAATTGAAAATTTGCGTCGCATGTTTCACTTTATCCGACGCAGAAGACGTAATTTGCGTCGCATGTGGCACCACGTGCGACGCAAATTAGTCTTGCTTGGGTTTGTTGCTGCTGGGGAATTGGATGCGGGGGAGGGGTAATGTGCGTCGCATGTTGACCAGGGTCCGACGCAAATAGCCAATCATCTGCGTCGTTTCCATGTCCGACGCAGATCTGTAATACTAATCTGCGTCGAGACCTGTGCCGTCGGACCTATGTCCGACGCAGATGGTGTTCCTAGGTCCGACGCAAATTAACAATTTTGTACTAGTGAGATAGGTGCAAACAACTCAGTTAATTCACACAAAACATTGAATAATGCAAGGATGATGAAATGAATGCATGATGATGCAATGATGCAAACTTGGACTCTATGAGTATGCATGAGACGCTATGCAAAGTCAGAGACTTAGGGTTTATGAAAAACCGCGAGAGATAGATTGATGAAAAAAGATGGATTGATTTTTAAAATTAACTTGACAAAAAATCAGGGTCCGCAAGTGAGGTTCACATATTACAACTCTTTAAGAGTTTGATTTGGAGGAATGAATATATACTACTACAAGTATAGGAAGCCTCCACTTAGGGAAAGCTTGTCTTGAATATAGAACTTGAAGCTTGGATTGAAAATACTTGACTTGAATTGAGCATTCGTCGTAGCTTGGATTGAAAAACACTTGATTTGGATTGAGGCAAAATCAGATTTCGCTAAAGATCATGAAAGTATTGGAGAGTCCTTCAAGGACAAGGAGAATTTGGACTAAAAAAATAAAAGGTTTGAATTTGTGACTCAAATTGATGTAGGTGGAAAAGGCATTGACTTAACTAGGTTTAGACTCAAGTCTATGTTGGGGACTAGAGAAAATGCTTATGAATTCTAGTTTGTTTTGAAGCGGTCGGAGCTCGAGATAAGGATTCCTACTTATCCTTGCGGAATCATAAACATACGTAATTCTTGATCTAATTTTTGTTATTATGCTTTTTGGGCCCTAACTTTCGCCTAAGCCGCCCTTTTGGATTTTCAGCCTAGCGGAGCTGGACATACCTTGCATAAGGAGTTAGGAACTTAGGATTGATATGAAAGGCTGAAAAGGTTTGAGGTTTGGAGATCTGGATGAAGGTTTAATTCAATAGGCCAAGGTATGGGTTATGACTTTTTTGAATGCCAAGATAAGGATTAAGGCTTTTGGGCTTTTGAATTTCAAAATGCCAAGGTTAGGTTTATGGCTTGTTTTTTATTGGATGGGGAAAGACTAAGGTAAGGATTATAGTCTTTGATAGGTTTAAGGTAAATTGATGATTTGATGAATTGAAGGATTTGAAATGAGTGGTAAAACTTGTTTGCAATCCCCCTTAGCTTGACTTTGACTTTTTGCTTTCGACTCTTTCCTTTTCTTTTTCCTTTGTTTTTTGCATTGTTTTTTCTTTTGCTCTTACTTTTGTTTTTTTTTTTCTTTTTTGGACATTGAGTTTTTTTCACTCTTTACATTTTTGTCTGGCATTGATTTTTTATGTATTGATACTTGCACACACATTTTTCTGGTTTTTGGAATTGAAAGGTTTGAAGGCTATTTTGTGAAGTTTTAATTTGAAATGATTTTTGGCTAAGGAGAATTAGAAAGATGATGATTTAAGATTGTTTGCAAGAACATGACTTAAGCGATTTTTTGTTTGGCATGAAGATGGTTTATGGGGGTGATGGCTTTTTCGAGATGATGGAGGGATGAGGGAAATAACTTCTAATCAAAATTATATTCACTTTCTTTTTTTTTTGTGTAATGAAAGGTCATTTAATTTTCAAACTGATTAGAGTTTCATCATCGAATTCGAAGCACAAATAATGGTGGATGACAACCGAAAATAAAAAGAAGATGCAATGATATCATGAAAATGAAAAGGCTATAATAAATGAAAGTCATAGAGTGACATAGACTCGATGGGAAAGGATCGAGATGGCTAGGCTAAAGACACTCCAACTCAACCTAGAAATGTAATATCTCGAAAATTTACACTTGCCTAAATTAAATAATTATAATTAGTGGTTAACTTTTTTTCCCTTTAATTATAGGGTGTGACTAAAAATTTGTTGTTTTACATCCAAGTAATGATAAAAGATACTTATCATTAGATAATTGTATGAATTACAAGAGTTTCAAATAATAACAAGTGAATGGTAAATTAAAATAATAATAATAATGTTAATAAAAGTAGAAAGAGAAGAAAATTATAAACAAATCAATTACTTCTATGTAATAACAAATGTTGGACTAAAAAAAGAGAGAAATGAAAAGAAAAGAAATAGAAAAAAATTGAAAACCAGCTACTTGAACTTTTCCAACTCCTCACAGAAATAATGGAGTTTATTTACTTTGTGTGCACCAAAATATTAATAATGTTAATCACTAGTGGAAAAAAGGCCAAAGGATGCGGTCAAAAGTGGCCTAAGGTTGCGTTTTTTTACCGCAGCCCTTGGGCATAATGGAAGGGCTACGGTTTTTGACCGCAGCCCTTCACAACCAAGGGCTGCAGTTCAGGCCCAAAACGGCAGCCCATCCACACTGAAGGGCTGCGGTTTGGGTCAAAAACTGCAGCCAAACCGCAACCCTTGATAGTGGAAGGGCTGCGGTTTTGGGCCTAAACCGCAACCCCTTTTACATGGAAGGGCTGCGGTTTAGGCCAAAGACATTGAGTCGGGTAGGGAAATGGGACCGCACTATTTTGATAAGCGGGTACCCGATACCCGCAACTTTTTTTTTTCCAGTTTCATCACACTTCCTATTTCCGTTAGGTTTGGCTCTGAGCCGTTCTAACACTTTATCTCTTCTCTTTACCCCATTCAAATGAGAATTCAAAGAAAATTCAGGAGTTCTTCCGCCTTAATTCAAATTAAAAACGAAGTTCATCCTCCATCTTTTTCGTCTTAAATTCTTCTGTTGGTGTATGTGAATCAATTAGGACAATTGATGCCCATAATCAATTGGAGAATCAAGCGTCGAAAGAAGGCGAAAAGCTTAGATCTTCCTCTCTCTCTCTTCGAGTGACTAAAAGAAAGAACAATGGCAGCAAAAAATTCATACTTTTATGTTTTGCCCAATATCATGTATCAACCTAATTTATCTTCATTGATATTCTCTTCTTTAAGAAAGAGACAGATGGAGGCAAGGAGACTCCAGATATGTGACCTACAAAAAATAGCAAACCCATCTTAAATTGGTTGGCAAACTAAGGCTAAGAAAGAAGATTTGGTTATTTGTATGTGGAAGTTCTCTCCCTATTAAAATTAAGCTTGAATTTAGTTAGATAGTTTTTTTTGTATGTTGGGTAATTATCCAATGTAGAAAAATTAAGTTTGATTCAACTTTTTGCTTCTGTTCAACTATTTTGAGTCTACCCAACTTTCTTCTCTACAGTTTTCATGGCTGTAGCCTGTATATAGATTCAGTGAATTTGACGAGAGCAAAGTAAGGGATTGCGATAGGAATTGGGCACCCTATGACCGACCTGGGAAAGTCCGGCACCCGCAATTCGGGTACTCGACTTTTTCGGGTCAGTTCATGGGCTGCTTTTGCAACTATTCGTATTTGCGGGTACCCGCATGTTCGGGTACCCAAAAAACCGGGTACTCGGTTATGAACATCCCTTCTCATTGCCAGCCCCTCCAGCCCTGCACCCCCCGCAAGCCCCCCGATCCCCGCACCCCCGCCATCCCCCCCAATTCCCAACAACCCCCCCCCCGCAACCCCCGGTAGCCCCCCGCCCCAAAGACCGCCCTTCCACAAAAAAAAAGGAATTGCAAGTTTTTCAATGTAGTTATGTTTATTATATATTAATAATATCAAAAGTGTACATATTGAAACAAAATACCAACATTCTAGCTAAAAACTATGTAAGAAAGGCAAATGCAATTGAATAACAAGGTCTAGCTAATTATCTCGCAAAATCCTCCCAAAATGTATCATAAGCAATCATCACAAATGTGGCTTGCCAACTTATCTCGAACTTCACCTAATTCCTCCATGGTGAAGGCCTCCAATTTTGGTGTGTTATTCATATAAACATTGCAAGACAACCATGAAATAAAACACATAAGAATTCAATCATTCACACTAGTTAATAGTTGGATTTTTTGACTTTAACCACCTTATAAAATCACCATTTTTAAGATAACCACCTTATAAGTTAATTGTTTTAAATAACCACCTTATATGACCTAAATCCTTTTAAATACCTACCAATCAACAGATTTCGTCAAGGAAAATATCCTCAAAAAGGGTTTAAGAACGATTTCATCACCTCCACCTTTATTCACTAGAATGTATTTAAGGTTTAAACCCTTATTTAAGACCGATTTCTTGGACGAAATCTGCCAATTGGTATGTATTTAAAGAGATTTAGGTCATATAAGGTGGTTATTTAAAACAATTAACTTATAAGGTGGTTATCTTAAAAATGGTGATTTTATAAGGTGGTAAAAATCAAAAAATCCTTAATAGTTCTAAAAATGACATTTACCTTCCCGAAATTCAATCAACAATAAATGCAAGCCTAAAATTCTACTAACTAGTTATATTATACCTCATATTATCATATTCAAAAAGAAATTGGAGTTAAATGACTCAAAATCTAAGAATTGAACGCGAAACGACCAAAATAGGCCTAAAATGACCTTTACCTTCCCGAAATTCAATCAACAACAAATGCAAGCATAAAAATCTACTCACTAGTTATATTATACCTCATATTATCATATTCAAAAAGAAATTGGAGTTAAATGACTCAAAATCTAAGAATTGGACGCGAATCGGCCAAAATAGGCCTAAATCACCTTTACGTTCCCGAAATTCAATCAACAAATAAAAGCCATAAAATATAATCACTAGTTATATTATACCTCATATTATCAAATTCAAAAAGAAATTAGAGTTAAATGACTTAAAATCTAAGAATTGCACGTAAAATAGGCCTAAAATGACCTCTACATTCCCGAAATTCAACCAACAACAAATGCAAGCCTTAAAATCTACTCACTAGTTATATTATACCTCATATTATTATATTCAAAAAGAAATTGGAGTTAAATGACTCAAAATTTACGAATTGGATGCAAAACGGCCAAAATAAGCCTAAATGACCTTTACGTTCCCGAAATTCAACCAAAACAGATGGAAGCCTAAAAATTTACTCACTAGTTATATTACGCCTCATATTATCATATTCAAAAAGAAATTGGAGTTATATGACTCAAAATCTACACGAATCGGCCAAAATAGGCCTAAAATGACCTTTACGTTCCCGAAATTCAATCAACAACAAATACAAGCCTTAAAATCTACTCACTAATTATATTATAGCTCATATTATCATATTCAAAAAGTAATTGGAGTTAAGTGACTCAAAATCTACGAATTAGACACGAAATGACCAAAAGAGGCCTAAAATCACCTTTACCTTCCTGAAATTCAATATTTATCTTATATGGACTTAGTATCGTAATTCTTAGCTAAACTAAGCATATATCACTTACTCTATGCATATTGGACTATATATATGAAATTTATATGAAATAGATCAAAGTACCATGTTTTGGGGGTAAAATTTGGTCATTTTTTTCGAATAAGTGCTACTTTGGTTTCTAAAATAAACTAACTATTACCCATCGATTTAATCTAAACGAACATATACTAATTAGTTACATACCTATTGAAGATCATCGATGTTAGTGCAGTGGTTGACTATACCGAACATGTACCTTAGCAAGTAATAGCCACAATCAACACCATTATCTTGTTGCGGACACTAAAATTCACCAAAACATCCAAAAACATTCTTGTTAGCTTTGAATTATGTGGAAAAAAGTGTAAGGACAAGCAAATTAGTTACGTTACCTCGACTGATATCCACATAAGATCTTTTCCTACTCGAAGTCCTACTTGACTATTCTGCTTCATCACACTACATCAATACATTAAATAATTCATACATTATAAGATGTATTGTTTATATATATATGAATAATGTGTAATATTAATAAGTACGTATATATTTAGTTTCGATTAGGCTACCTATTTAACAATGATTTGATTAGTAATGACCGTGGTTGCAATACCCCATATTTTTGAGTATTTATTCAAGTAATTAAAATATTAATTTTCTAAAATAAATATTTTAAGCAAAGGATATTTTAGTAATTTCACTTGTTATTAAATTATTTTGGCGGGAGATGGCGCTAAAACTGTATTTGTTAAGATTTTAGTTTTAATCCTATTCAAAATTTTATTAAATAAGTTTAAAAGAAAAAAAACTTGAAAATGGATTTTGGAGGAAAAAAAAATTTTTTGAGCCATATTTTCAGCGAACATCTATACTAAATTGGGGGGGGGGTTATTTTCCTAAAACATCCAAATTTATGATGGAGGTTATAAATCTTGGTTTAATGTCCTAATTTATGGTGAAGGTTACAAACTATTTAATTTTGGAAATTAAGTATTACCTATTCTACTCCTATAAATACCCCGTACCTTTTTTTTTTGAGGGGATAAATACCCCATAACTTAAGCCATCTTTTCCACACAAAAACTTTGAAGAATCCAAACTCACTTACTTCAAGGTTCTTCCTTCTGTTCTTATCTATTCTAGTTTTATATTTCTTATTCAAGTTCCAATTTTCTTTTGTTTAAGAAAAAATTTTTCATATTTCTTACTCAAAAATATTATGCTCATGATAGGTTATACATGTTTAAATTCATGATCAAGTTCATTTGATAAGTTACTTATTAGATTTTTATATTGGTTGGTTAGGAGATCGTTCAAGATTAAGACTAAGTGGAGATACTAGTATACTATTTGTGCAAGAACAAGATACGTTGTGTAGCCTAACCGAAAGGACCAAAGGTTTGAAGGACCTGAGGATTGAGTAAGGATTAACCTTAACCTTTGGTCCTTTCGATTAGGCTACCTATTTAACAATGCAAGCATCTGAGGCGTTGAAGGACCAAAGGTTTGAGCAAGGATTAACCTTAACCTTACAAAGTAAGCTGGGAGGGGTAACTTATGTGACTCTTGATGAAATTTATGGTAGAGATGCTCACTTATACGGGATTAAAGGAAGAGAACTTGAAGGGACCTCCTCTGGGAAAAAGAGGAAGTATAGCAACAATGGGAATCAACAAAGTGGAGATAAGAAGCCTAAACCTAATGTTGGATTTAACCAAACTGAGAAAGACAATACGTACCCTAGTCGGAAGCCTAATGGGAACCAAGGGAATGAGAAGAAAGCTGGGAGAACCATTTTCTGCAAAATGTGTGATAAGAACCACCCGGTGAAGGATTGTGAGGGCAACTTGGTGATGTGCCGTTATTGTCAGAAATTGGGGCACCGGGAGTATGAGTGCTTTAGAAAAGTTGGTGGAGAACCTGCAGTCAAACTTGACCCGAGTAGTAAGGCCCCTCAGAATGATCAACAAAAGTTAGCTTCTTCGAATGCTGGTGTTAAACCAGGGATGGGAACTCAGTCTAAATGCAGAGTTTTCGTTATGAACCGTCGTGAGGCTGAGAATGTTTCTGAGGTAGTAGTTGGAATCTTTTTCATTCATTCTCTGTCAGTCAAAGTGTTATTTGATTCTGAAGCATCTCATTCATTTATTTCTAGCACTTTAGTGGAAAAGCTTGAGTTAAGTAGTCCAGTGTCTATTTCATTAGAAATTGTATTGCCATCAGGAGAAATTTTTAGTTGTACTAAGTTGCATAGTCAAGTACCTTTAGTGATAGTTGGGGTGAACTTTCCGTCCGACTTAGTTGAGTTTGACTTAACCGACCTCGATGTAGTTTTGGGGATGGATTGGTTGGGAAAATTCAAGGCTGAGATTGATTGTGAGGCCCAAAAGATGTCCTTAGTCGGTCCTAAGAAAGAAAGGGTGACTTATAGGAAGCTCCGGAAGGAGAAGGGAAAGAAGATAGTGTCTGCAATGAGAATTCAATCTTATGTGAAGAAGAGGCATTCGTTGTTCTTATGTGGAGTTTAGAGGATTGAAAAGGAATATGAGAATAGGGAGGTTTCAATTGTATATGAGTTTCCTGATGTGTTTCCTGAAGACATACCGGGTATACCACCTGTTAGGGATCTTGAGTTCACCATCGATTTAATGCCAGGAACCGGACCTATTTCAAAGGCTCCGTATAGAATGGCTCCAGTTGAGATGAAAGAGTTAAAATTCAGTTGGAGGAGTTGTTGGAAAAAGGGTATATAAAACCTAGTTAGTCTCCTTGGGGTGCACCTGTATTGTTCGTGAAAAAGAAAGATGGTAGTTTGAGGTTATGTACCGATTATAGCAGTTGAACAATGTGACAATCAAGATTAAGTATTCGCTTCCGAGAATAGATGATTTATTGCAGCGGGGATTTTCTCGAAGATAGATTTGAGGTCAGGTTTTCACCAATTGAGGATTGCTGAGGGTGATATTCCTAAGAATGCGTTAAGTCACTATGAGTTCACAGTGATGCTGTTTGGTCTGACCAATGCACCTGCAGTGTTCATGGATTTGATGCATAGGATTTTTAGGCCATACTTGGACAAATATGTGGTTGTGTTTATAGATGATATCTTGATATATTCGAAGGATAGGAGCTGTCATGAGTTGCATTTGAGGGAAGTTTTGTCCACCCCGAGAGAGCATAAGTTGTACCCTAAGCTCTCAAACTGTGAGTTTTGGTTGGATGAGGTTGGCTTTTTTAGGACATGTTATCTAAAAGGAAGGAGTTTCGGTGGATCCTGCTAAGATTCAAGCAGTGCGTGAGTGGCCAACACCAAAGACGGTGTTTGGTATAAGGAGTTTCCTTGGGCTAGCTGGTTGCTATCGAAGATTTGTGAAGGATTTCTTGAAGATCTCGAGCCCAATGACTAGCCTGATGAAGAAAGAATGTAAATTTGTCTGGGCTCCAAAGTGTAACACTAGTGGAATAAAGTCCAACCGCTGCGGTCAAAACCGGGCTTGCCGCTGCGGTTTTGGCCTGCAACGGTTGGATTAGCAGCAGTTTTAATTAAAAAACTGCTGCGGTTGTGAACCGCAGCGGTTTGTGCTTTGCCGCCAACCTCTTTGTATGCATTGGAACATTACCTGATGCGGTTTTCTTAGTAAACCGCATCAGTTAATGTCATATAATATATACATATATATATATATATATATATATTTATACATATATACATATATATATATACATATATACATATATATATATATATATTTGTATACATATATACATATATATATATATATATATTTGTATATATATATTATATTTGTATATATATAGTATATTGTATATATATATTATATTTGTATATATATAATATTTTATTATATCTAACCTGCTATAGTTGACACAAATCCCACAAGCGCGTCGTATACAAGTCAAATTAATATATATATATAAATATAAAATTTGGAGAATGTACTACAAATGAAGTTGTACTAAGTACTAAAATCCAAAATAAACATCAATTATATTATTGTACCTAAATAACTAGCAAGTAGAACAATAAGAACAAATAAACTCAAAGTCGCGGCATCATCTTCACATGCAAACTTCAGTAAGGTAGTGTGCTAGCAAATCCCGAACCTCGTTTATCTCGGTTGTGGTGAAAGAACTCTCCCTTTGGTTGAATACCTTAAACATAAGGAAACACACATAATATCAGTTTTAGTTTGAGTAAGACCTTAGATAATTGACTCTTATAGTTATATATGTACCTATTGGAACTATATATGACCTAAGATGTGGCTAAATGCGGGAAAGTAAGTGAAATGAGCTTCGAATTCCAAAATCGGCCCGAAATGGCCTTCATTTACACAAAATGGGTTTCAAAGCATATGAGTGAACTTTAATGGACTCTTATAGTTTTATATGTACCTATTGGAACTATATATGACCTAACATGTGGCTAAATGCGGGAAACTAAGTGAAGTGAGCTTCGAAGGCCAAAATCGGCCCGAAACGGCCTTCATTTACCCAAAATGGGTTTCAAAGCATATGAGTGAACTTTAATTGACTCTTCTAGTTATATATGTACCTATTGGAACTATATATGACCTAACATGTGGCTAAATGCGGGAAACTAAGTGAAATGAGCTTCGAAGGCCAAAATCGGCCCGAAACGGCCTTCATTTACCCAAAATGGGTTTCAAAGCATATGAGTGAACTATAATTGACTCTTATAGTTATATATGTACCTATTGGAACTATATATGACCTAACATGTGGATAAATGCGGGAAATTAAGTGAAATGAGCTTCGAAGGCTAAAATCGGCCCGAAACGGCCTTCATTTACCCAAAATGGGTTTCAAAGCATATGAGTGAACTATAATTGACTCTTATAGTTATATATGTACCTATTGGAACTATATATGACCTAACATGTGGCTAAATGCGGGACACTAAGTGAAATGAGCTTCGAAGGCCAAAATCGGCCCGAAACGGCCTTCATTTACCCAAAATGGGTTTCAAAGCATATGAGTGAACTATAATTGACTCTTATAGTTATATATGTACCTATTGGAACTATATATGACCTAACATGTGGCTAAATGCCGGAAACTAAGTGAAATGAGCTTCGAAGGCCAAAATGGGCCCGAAACGGCCTTCATTTACCCAAAATGGGTTTCAAAGCGTATGAGTGAACTTTAATTGACTCTTATAGTTATATATGTACCTATTGGAACTATATATGACGTAACATGCGGCTAAAGGCTGAAAGAAAACAAAACTAAGTGAATTGAGCTTAAGAGGCCAAAATCGACTTTAAATTAAGCTACGTATATTAGTTTTATATATATATATATAAATATATACCTTCTCAATATCCCCGACTTCCTTGCAACTTGAGGCTATATCGAACATGAACCTCAACACATAGTAGCCACACTCGGTTCCCCTGGTTGCTGAGCACAATAATCATAGAATTACATAAAAAATCATGTAATTAACATACATGGTTGTTTTTTGCTAAAAGAAAGAAGTACGTAGCTTAACTAATATGTATTACCTTCATTGTTTTCCATTTAGGTATTTTTCCCGTGCTCTTAAATTTCTTCAAAAAACTGTAGTTAAATTAATTTCATGTGAGAAGTGGCCAAAGAATGAAATTAGTAAAAAGTGTAATGCTTATTAGCATTTTAAATAACAAATATACCTATTTATGCATGATTTGAGGAATAAGTGTCGTGGTGGATCTTGAGCTAGAGAATCAAAATGATATACTGTGTTGTTTGAAGGACAAATCACAACGAGCGACTAATGAAGACTAAAATGCCAAAAAAGTTAGGAAGCAATCATGTGAGTACTTCTATTGTATATATAATGATAATTAAAGTGGTAAAAATATATACAAGGTTAAGAACTATACTCTTCAAAACAAGGGGCAAGTATGAACTTATGTTGTGCACGTAGAGATGTTTTGATACATAGCCAAATATACTCCTTCACCTCATTTGTGTTTTGCAAACAATTGTCGGCTCGGGTGAAATATGGACATAACCACCCAAATTGCTCTTGTATGCTCTTGCGTCCACAATCATCTTGGAGTAATCTTTAAAGCACAACCAACTTCGTAACATAAATATATTATTGTATATTGCAAATCATTTTTATTTACTTCAAAAGTACAAATGTTTTACCTCATGAAGACTTGAATCAAGGAAACATTAAGCATCTCTCCGCAAAGGAACTCTTTCAAATCACCCTTAGACACCCATGTCGATGTATCCTCAAAGTAGTTGAATTGCGTGGTGCCCAAATTCACCTCGAGAGGTGCATCATCCAACATATCACGCGCATTTGCATGTAGCCATACGCATGCCTTAGTGAGACACTCGATCTTTGGTTTCTCGATCCAAGTATATGTAGTTGGTTTTTCTTGGTGACTTGAATCTTGCATTCCTTTGCCCGAAATGGCCTTCTTTAGCCCGCTTGAACCCTTCTTCTCTGAACCCTTCTTCGCCTTCTCTAGAGGAGGTGAGTCCGCCTTGCTTTCCTTGGGCTTGTTTATTCTCTCCAAAACCTAATAATTCAACGGTAAAAACATTCAACTTAGTTAGTAGGTACGTATGAAACAAATCATTATGAATATGGATTTAAGTTGCTTCAATTTACCTCGTCTGAAAACGTCACCCATGCCGATGGCCACAACACATAGCCACCACGAGCGTCGGTCAAGACATTTATATCAATTGACGGTTTAGGCAGCGGAAGAGCAAAGTCTTCGTAACCAGGAATAATGGTGACTACACTAACCGCCAAGTGCTCATTGTCCACAGGCTCATGATGGACTATTGCTCGTTCACTTCGTGGTTGTGCATTTCCTACAGCCACCAAAATCAAACCCTCATCTTTTACATCTAGTAAAAGCTGGCAAGGCGTTTCTTCCTTCAAAAAGTAAATGAAATTGAGGTTACGAACATGCAATTACAGAATATAACATGTTACTTAGTTATAAAAATTATAAGGATAATAGTTACCTCTAACTCAAGTATAGATGGTGGGGATTTTTGTGTGTTAGGATGGCTAGCTTTGTCCTCCAAAAGACGATCCAGTTTAGGTTGATGTATCGCCGGTAAACCAAACTGTGAGAGGACCGCGTTGAAACTCTCCGTGAGTTTCTCCGTGACTTTCTCCGTCACTTTCTCCGTGACTTTCTCCGTAATTTCATCGGTAAGCTTCTCCCGAATAGCTTGTGTCATAGCTTCCATATCATGTGGTTGAGAGCGTGATTTTGTATCCACGGAGTAATCTTTAGAATACGCTTTTGTCACACCTAAACCCCTCAAACGTCCACTATGGTCCTTTCCCAAAGTCTCATAAAGGGCATCTTTGTCGCCTTGGGGAGTGAACTCGCCGCTAACCTCTTTTTGCTTGAGCCCCATCTATAGAGAAATTAACAACGGTAAGTTTAAAAAAAAAATTCAACATCATTAGCGGCGGCGGAGGGGGTGGGGCAAAGACTGTGTGGGGCGGAGGCTGGGGTGGGGGCGGTGTGCGGGGAGAGAGCAGGGGAGTGGGGGATGTGTGCGAGGGGGTGGGGGGTGTGCGGGGAGTGGGGGTAGTGTGCGGGGGTGGGGGGCGGTGTGCGGGAGTGGGGGCGGTGTGCGCGGGGAGTATGGGGGAGTGTGCGGTGGGGTGGGAGTGTGCGGGGGGGCGGTGTGCGGGAGTGGGGGCGGGGTGCGGGGAGTGTGGGGAGTGCGGTGGGGTGGGAGTGTGCGGGGGTGGGGGGCAGTGTGCGGGGAGTGGGGGATGTGTGCGGGGGGTGGGAGTGTGCGGGGGGGCGGTGTGTAGTGGGGTGGGAGTGTGCGGGGGCGGTGTGCAGTGGGGTGGGAGTGTGCGGGGGCGGTGTGCGGGAGTGGGGGCGGGGTGCGGGGAGTGTGGGGTGTGCGGGGGTGGGGGGCGGTGTGCGGGGAGTGGGGGATGTGTGCGGGAGTGGGGGCAATGTGCGGGGGAGTGTGCGTTGTGGTGGGAGTGTGCAAGGGTGGGGGATGGGCGGGGGCGGTGTGCGGTGGGTGGGGGGATTGTTAGGGGTGTGGGCGGTGTGCGGGGGGGATTGTTAGGGGGGTGGGGGATTGTTAGGGGTGTGGGGCGGTGTGCGGGGGGTGGGGGGAGTGTGCATGGGGGTGGGGGATTGGTAGTGCATGTACTTACAACGGCATTGGCTATCTTCAAGGTTCCCGGATCTGAAATGGTCATTTGATTGTTGATATCACGCCTATGCAAGGAGCACCACCAATCAGCGACCCGATCAACTTTGACAGACGGCGCGGCCTTAGAGCTAGAAGACGGCGTTGTGGTTGTATCGGTAGAAGGGTAAAATTTCTCGTCAATCCACAACTTTCTCGCGCTCGAATAAGTATGGGAACCCATATGATCGTAGTGCTTCCTCGCTCTGTCTTGCACTGAGTGAATGTTTCTCACGCTTAGCCTATAAATTCACATGGGCAATTAGAAAACACATGTAATTGTATTGAAAGTGAACATGCAAAGTCGAATATATACAGTTTAAAGTGCAATACTTACCACCATCTCCGGCGTAGTATTTTGGGCAACAAATGCCTCCCAATCTTCTGGTTTTATATGTCCCCAAATCTGATGAGGCAAAGAATCCGGTTGAAATGTATCTTCCTGCTCTCCCCCTTCCTTTTCTGTTTCTTTTTCGGCCTCCTTGTCCGTCTCACCCTTATTTTGCTTTGATTTTTGAATTTTCCTCCTCTTTATAGTCCTCTTTCTCCGTTTCGTGATCCACCCACTCAGTAGTTTGCTTTTGAAAGCTCTAAATCTTTCGGCCACCGCGGAAAGAAACGCCGCCTTTTTTTCCTCATTATGAGTAATATGGAACGTATTCTATAAAAACAAGAAACAAACAACTAAGTGAATGGGAGTGTATAGCCCCAAATCGGCCCGAAAATGGCCTTCATTTACCCAAAACGTATTTCAAAGCATATAAGTGGAGTTTAATTGACTCTTATAGTTATATATGTACCTATTGGGACTATATATGACCTAACATGCGGCTAAATGCAAAAAACTAAGTGAATTGGAGTGTAAAGGCTAAATTCGGCCCGAAACGGCCTTCATTTACCCAAAATGGGTTTCAAAGCATATAAGTGGAATTTAATTGACTCTTATAGTTATATATGTACCTATTGGGACTATATATGAACTAACATGCGGCTAAATGCAAAAAATTAAGTGAATTGGAGTGTAAAGGCCAAAATTGGCCCGAAATGGCCTTCATTTACCCAAAATGTGTTTCAAAGCATATAAGTGGAGTGTAATTGACTCTTATAGTTATATATGTACCTATTGGAACTATATATCAACTAACATGCGGCTAAATGCAAAAACTAAGTGAATTGGAGTGTAAAGGCCAAAATCGGCCCAAAACGGCCTTCATTTACCCTAAATGTGTTTCAAAGCATATAAGTGGAGTTTAATTGACTCTTATAGTTATATATGTACCTATTGGGACTATATATGACCTAACATGCGGCTAAATGCAAAAAACTAAGTGAATTGGAGTGTATAGCCCAAAATCGGCCCGAAATGGCCTTCATTTACCCAAAACGCTTCAAAGCATATAAGTGGAGTTTAATTGACTCTTATAGTTATATATGTACCTATTGGGACTATATATGACCTAACATGCGGCTAAATGCCGGAAATAAAAGTAATTCAGTTAAAAAATAAACTTACACAAGTGTCTTCCCATAATGATTTCTTCATTGCATCGGGCACATCTTTCCACCCCACCAAAATGCTCAGTTTGCGCACACATAACCCTAAATGCTGCCCATACTTTTTACGCCATTGACCACAAGGTTGACCCATATCATCATACTCGAGGTCATAGGGGTGTTATAATTCAATCCCTTGGTCGCACCCCTTCCTTTCCGCTTCTTTGTTGCAACTTTACTTGGAGTGTTGGTACTAAGAACCTCTTTCCCCGCATTTTTTTGTGGCACAATGAAGGATGAAGTACAAGGATAATCTTCCCTAGCATTGTTGTTAATGGGGGGAGCCTTATCGGATAGCTCCTCATTTTCTTCAGCCAAGTGAAGTTCCATTTCACGCAAGCGCGTTGCCTCATCATGCGCTATGTCTTCCGGGTCACCTTTATCGTTCTCCTTCTCCGCATCATACTCATCATCATCCAATGACTTATCATAATCATCATCGGTTTCTTCCTCCACAATCACATCATCTCGGACCATGTTTGAAACTCCTGAAATTTTAAAAAACGATATTAGAAACGCGTAAGATTAAACAAACTTATGATTAGAAACCCCCCGCACGACCCCCCACCCCCCGCATTCCCCCCACCCCTTGATCGCCCCCGCACACGGCCCCTTCATCGCCCCCTTGCACAACCCCTTCACTTGCCCCCCCTTGCACCGCCCCACCCTCACCGCACACTCCCCCCGCACTTCCCCCCCCGCACAACCCCCCTTCACTAGCCCCTTCACGGCCCCCGCACGGCCCCCTTCACAGTCCCTCCCCCGCACTGCCCCCCCCTCCACTTCACGCCCCACCTTGCACAACCCCCTTCACCGGCCCCCGCACAACCCCCTTCGCCCCCTTGCACGGCCCCACCCTCACCGCACACTCCCCCCGCACTTCCCCCCGCACACCCCCCTTCACTGGCCCCCTTCACGCCCCCTGCACAACCCCCTTCACAGTCCCTCCCCCCGCCCCCCGCATAGCCCCCTTCTTTGCCCCGCACGCCCCCCTTCACTGGCCCCCCCGCACAACCCCCTTCACGCCCCCTTACACACGCCCCACCCTCACCGCACACTCCCCCCACTCCCGCAATGCCCCCCTTCACTCCCCCATTGATCGCCCCCCACATGACACCCCGCACAGTCCCCCCGCCCCGCACATTCCCCCCGAACCGCACAACCCCCCTTACTTGTCCCACCCCCCTTCACGGCCCCCTCTTCACTTGCCCCCCTTCACTGTTCCACCCCGCTTGCACATCACCCCTTGCACAGTCCCCTCCCCCCCCAAAAACAATCCATAATTACACCCTAAACGACATTCATCTACCCAATTCGGTTTTCAAATCATGTGACCCGACTTTAAGTGACTCTAATAGGCCCGAAATGGCATTCACTTACCTAAAATGGGTTTCAATACATGTGAAGAGAGTTTAGTTAATTGTAATACATATATATATACTAATAAGAACTATACATGACCTAACATGCGGCTAAAAGCGAGAAATTAAGTTAATTGAGGTTGAAAAGCCGAAATTGGCCCGAAATGACATTCACTTACCCAAAATGGGTTTCAATACATGTGAAGCGAGTTTAGTTGATTGTAATACATATATATATACTAATAAGAACTATACATGACCTAACATGCGGCTAAAAGCGAGAATTTAAGATAATTGATGTTGAAAAGCCGAAATTGGCCGGAAATGACATTCACTTACCCAAAATGGGTTTCAATACATGTGAAGCGAGTGTAGTTGATTGTAATACGTATATATATACTAATAAGAACTATACATGACCTAACATGCGGCTAAAAGCGAGAAATTAAGATAATTGAGGTTGAAAAGCCGAAATTGGCCCGAAATGACATTCACTTACCCAAAATGGGTTTCAATACATGTGAAGCGAGTTTAGTTGATTGTAATACATATATATATACTAATAAGAACTCTACATGACCTAACATGCGGCTAAAAGCGAGAAATTAAGTTAATTAAGGTTGAAAAGCCGAAATTGGCCCGAAATGACATTCACTTACCCAAAATGGGTTTCAATACATGTGAAGCGAGTTTAGTTGATTGTAATACATATATATATACTAATAAGAACTATACACGACCTAACATGCGGCTAAAAGCGAGAAATTAAGTTAATTGAGGTTGAAAAGCCGAAATTGGCCCGAAATGACATTCACTTACCCAAAATGGATTTCAATACATGTGAAGCGAGTTTAGTTGATTGTAATACAGATATATATACTAATAAGAACTATACATGACCTAACATGCGGCTAAAAGCGAGAAATTAAGATAATTGAGGTTCAAAAGCCGAAATTGGCCCGAAATGACATTCACTTACCCAAAATGGGTTTCAATACATGTGAAACGAGTTTAGTTGATTGTAATACATATATATATACTAATAAGAACTATACATGAGCTAACATGCGGCTAAAAGCGAGAAATTAAGTTAATTGAGGTTGAAAAGCCGAAATTGGCCCGAAATGACATTCACTTACCCAAAATGGGTTTCAATACATGTGAAGCGAGTTTAGTTGATTGAAATACATATATATACAGTAATAAGAACTATACATGACATTACATGTGGCTAAAAGCGAAAAATAAAGGTAAATGACATTGCAAAGCCGAAAGCCGGAATTGGAACCAAATAAGTCGAGCCTATTGTTTACTTTTGCCACCTTCATTTGAAGTATCAACCATTATCCCTTCCCCGTGATCTGCACACATGTAACTTGTCGCTAACTCCGCATCAGTGACATCGGAGTTGGGAATGGTGAAAGGCGGGGTGTCTTCAAATGCATCATACTCCTCCTCATCCTCAACATCACCAACTCCGAGTATACTTCTTTTTCCCGGAACAACAATTGACCACTTGTTATCAGAAGGGTCAGTTACGTAGAATACTTGCTTAACTTGTGATGCAAGCACGAATGGCTCTTCACTATCACGCAACCGACCCAAGTCTACAAGAGTAAATCCACAAGGGTCATCTTTTCTTATGTAACGCCGGTTATACTCAACCCACTTGCATCGAAATAAGCAGACCGTGAAACCAAAGTAGTCAAGCTCCCATATATCTTGAACTCGTCCATAGTATAACAATCTAGCATCAATTGGAGACTTGTCTTTGGCACTTGCATACTGCGTAGATGATGCCTCTACTGAAACACCACTATTCTGGAGAGATCTCGACTTTTGATCTTGACGATCTGTCCAATACGTATATCCGTTAACATCATAACCCTCATAGGAGTGCACAGCTTATCGAGGACCAAATGCTAGCCACTTCAGAGTTTCAGAAAAATTGGAATCTACTTCACGCATTATTCGGTTATGGGACCAATCAATAAACGTCTTATTATGCAACTGCATCAATGCTCTAGTCCCTTTACCTGGATTCTGGTCACGCAACTCCTCCAAATGCTCATATAAGTACGGATGCACCTGTACCATATGCTGCAATACAAATAAGTGTGCTTGTATGCGCCTTTCAACAGGAGGTACTATCATTTTGGAGCCAAGTGTACCTTTACCCGCGAGTCTGCCCTCGTGTCGAGATGTAGGAAGTCCAATAGGATCAACATTAGTTACGAACTCAGCCACAAAATTACCGACCTCTTCACTCACAATCCCCGAATTATACTTCCTTCGGTTGCGTTTGGATTCCTTACTTTATCTTTCAAAGAGCCCATATGTCTCTCAAAGGGATAGCACCACCTCAAAAACACCGGACCACATAGCTTAATTTCTCGAACTAGATGCACAACCAAATGGACCATAATGTCGAAGAAAGCAGGTGGGAAGTACATCTCAAACTTGCACAAAGTCTGTATCACGCTAGCCTGCAGAGCATCAAGCTTCGAGGGTTGTAACGTTTTGCTACATATAGTATTGAAAAAAGAACACAGCTCTGTTATGGTATGTCTCACATGTTTCGGCAATATCCCTCGAATTGCGATCGGTAAGAATACTTGCATCATTACATGACAATCATGAGACTTCATGCTCGATAATTTCAACTCACCGTCTAAGGTAACAAATCTTTTCATGTTCGATGAGTACCCTGATGGAACCTTAATGTTGTACAAACACTCGCAAAAAAGACGCTTCTTAGCTCTAGATATAGTGTAGCAAGCCGGAGGTAAATAGTTCCTATCATCATCCTTCACCGTTTTCTTTCCTTTTCTTTCAATTCCTGCTGGCGACCCTTCTTCCTGTTCCTTTTCTTTTCCCTTTCCTTTTCCTTTTCCAGACACTTTTTCTTTTTTCTTTCTTTTCTTAGTGTCCCTCTTTTGAGGCCATAGTTCTGGTCGAAGCCCCTGGCTTTCCAGATACAGTCGCACCCCTTTGCTATCCTTTGTCTTATGTGGAATATTCATAAGTGTCCCCAGAATGGCGTCACATACATTTTTCTCTATGTGCATGACGTCGAGACAATGTCAAACCTCTAGATCTCTCCAATATGGAAGTTTCCACATAATAGACTCCTTTTTCCAAAGTCCCTTATCACCAACACTCGCTCCTTTGCCGAATATCGTTTCAATACCCTTGACTTGATCATAAACCTCAATACCAGTCAATGGTCTACGAGCAACCCCTTCCTCAACTGTTCCATCGAATGCCTTCTTCTTATTACGATAAGGATGGTCGCGTCGAAGGAACCTTCGGGTGCACATATAAACTTCTTTGTGACAAGTAGTAATGTATTTAGATGCTGTGTCGTCCAGGCACATCGGGCATGCTTTCTTCCCTTTGTTCTTGTACCCGGATAAGTTCCCATAAGCAGGATAGTCATCAAGAGTGAATAAAAGCATGGGACGCAATGTGAATACCTCATCAGCATGTGCGTCATACACAGAAACTCCTTCATCCCACATTTTTCTCAAATCATCAACAAGTGGCTGGAGGTAGACATCTATGTCGTTTCCAGGCTATTTCGGCCCTGAAATAAGAATCGACAACATGATGTATTTGCTTTTCATGCACAACCATGGAGGCAAGTTGTATATAACTAGAAGAACCGGCCACGTACTATGTTGAGAACTAAGATTGCCAAATGGGTTCATTCCATCCGTGCATAGGCCAAGCCTCAAATTTCTATCCTCGGCACCAAAGGTCTTATGACAATGGTTGATACCTTTCCACTCAGGAGAATCAGCCGGATGTTTGAGAAAACTATCCTTTTTCCTTCGTTCTGCATGCCACCTCAAGTTCTTAGCATCTTTTTTGATTGAAAACATGCGCTTGAATCGTGGTATAATCGGAAGATACCACATCACCTTTCTTGCAGGGACCTTTCTTATCACCAACCCCTCGCGCGCCGTAACGCGACTTCCCACATCGAGGACACTCATCCATATTTTCATATTCATTTCGATATAGCACACAATCGTTTGGACAAGCATGTATCCTCTGGTACTCTAAACCGAAGGGACACATCAGTTTCTTAGCATAGTAGTTCGACTTGGGTAGTTCATGGTCGTCCGGCAACATATCACCAAATGCTTGCAACAAGGAAGTGAATCAAGAGTCACTTATACCGGCTTTCGTCTTGATATTAAAGAGTGTTATCACGGCCGTCAGCTTGGTGTACCTCGTACAACTGGGATACAACGGTTTTCGAGATGCCTCGTCCATGCACTCAAAAATACGAGTCCGTTTGCCACAATGATCTACCCCTGCCATCATCTCCTCGATATGATCCCCTTGATCATCATCATCTTCTACTTGAATATCCTCATATTCATCCTCGATGTTGTCATTCTCAATTACATCAAGGATTTTTTGACTTTTACCACCTTATATGTTCCACTTTTTCAAAATAACCACCTTATATGTTAAAAGTTTTAAATAACCACCTTATATCACCAAAATGTTTTTAAACTCCTACCACTTAACAGATTCTGTGAAGAGGAACGTTAGTGGGGCCCAGTTAGTTTAATGCAGTTAACCCTTACCCTAAAATTACGAATTTCCCCCCTTTGAACCATTGTTGCCTCATTTCTTCATCTCTTTCACTCTCACTGTTATTTTCTCCAATCTCCATGCAATTACCCCTGGCAAAAGGAACTTGTAATCAATTCGTTGCTGTCATCATCTTCCAGCATTATCTTCCAGCATTGCACTTGTTGGTGAGTTGACTCAGTTGAAGGTGGTCCCAAAGAATCTAACTGTTGACTGAGTTGAAGGGACCAAAGCAGCGTGAACAACAACGAAAAGTTGCCCTAGTTAAGGTAAAATTCCCTCTTTCTTCTTACTTTTACAAGTTACTGTAATGGTTAGGAGTAATTGGTTTGAAATTAGAGCCCTAATTTTTTATTGACGTTTTTGCTTGCAATTGAAAAAAAACCAATTCTTTATTTGCAATTGAAAGCCCTAATTTTGTGAGCCTAATTGAAAATTGTTTACTTGTTTACTGAATTCAGCATGGTAATTGAAGAACAGAACACATCCATTATCAGATTTTACATTGGGGGTAACTTTGTTGAAACCAAGAAAAAGGGGAAAGTTAATGCTGCATATAAGGGTGGGTGGATCAGTACAAAATGTCATGTTCCTGTTAATGAAATAGACCAGCAAATGCTTATTGGATATGTTAACAATAGCTACCAATGCAATGGGAAGCCATGTCCTGATGTGATTAGGTTTTGGTATAAGGAGGGAGGTCACTCCATTGATGGTAGGAAGATTGAAATAGTTAATCCAGAAGGGGTGCAAAAATGGTTGAAAACAATGGACAAATTTGGTTATGTTGACATCTTTACTTCAGGTGAATTTATCCAAACTCAGCCCAAAACCAAGCCAAAGACTGAGCCTAAAACCAAGGCCAAGACTGAGCCCAAAACCAAGCCTAAGACTGAGCCCAAGACTGAGCCCAAAACCAAGCCCAAGACTGAGCCTAAAACCAAGCCCAAGACTGTTTCCCTACACAGCCCAAAAGAAGGTCCCCTCACCCAACAAAGCCAGACCTCTTTTAATCACACTAGAGTTAAACTTGAACCAAGGAGAAGCCCAAGGTTCATATCACCAAAGAGCAGAGAGAATGAAGACCTAGACTGTGATGATGATGAAGATGTTGTGCTTATACCTAAACCTACCTTTTCAAGACCTAGGAGAAAACATGTTGCTGTGAAGGGTAAGGGAAAAGTGATATGTAAGAGTGAGGAGGTTCAGCAAAGAGCAGAGAGAGGGCAGGTGAAAGGGCAGGTGAAAAGGAAGGTGAAGAAAGAAGAAAAAGGATCAGAGAAGGGAAAGAGGAAAAGAGCTAAGAAGGCTTTGTTTCCTGTTGAGAGTAGTGGTTCCTCAAGTTCTGAGTTCAGTGACCTTGATATTGAGTGGGAGCCTGGAGAGGAAGAGACAGCTCTTGATGATGATGATGGTGAGTTGTTTGTCCAAGTGAAGTCTGATGAACTCACAGCTCAAGTTTTAGGGAGTTTGGATGTGGTGAACAGGAGTTTCAACTCTGGTAAGACTGCTTTTGAGAAGGATGTTCAGGGAGAAGAGATAAGAATTCAGGAGGAAATAGAAGGAGAGTCTGATGAGCTAAGAAGCTTGGCAGGATCCGATGAAGAGATAGATCCCTACCCTTTTTTTAATAGTGAGACAGATTTCAAGAAACCAGTTGTGCTTAGACTTGGGTTGAAATTTGCAAGTGTTGAGGTTGTTAGGAAGGCATTAAGGTTTCATGCTGTGGAGAACAAGTATGACTATTACTTTCTCCACAACTGTGCTGACAGAGTAACCACCTATTGCAAGTATAGGTGTGATTGTCCTTGGGACAAGAAGAAAAGTAAGAGAGTGAAATGCACTTGTGATGAGACATCCAAGTGTGGGTTTAAGGTTCATGTGAAAAAGATGAAAGGTGAAGAGAACTGGCAGATTAAAAGTCTTGTTTTGAAACACAATTGTATGGTTAGGAACACCAACTCAAGGATTAGTGCTGAGTATTTAGGGGAAAGGTACTTGGAGGAATGGAGAAGTGATCCAAGTTGGAAGTTAAAAGCATTTGCTAAGAAGGTGTTCCTTGACACAGGATTCCATGTCAGCTATGGCAAGTTGTGGCTTGCTAGGGCAAGGGCAAAGCTGATAATATATGGGGATGCATCTGAACAATACGCCAGAGTATGGGATTATGCAAAGGCAGTTTTGAAGCACAATCCAGGGAGCAGTGCTGTTGTAGCTGTTGAAGGAATTGAAAGACCTCCACCTTTATTTAGTAGAATGTACATATGCTTGGATGCTTGTAGGGAAGGGTTTAAGATGGGTTGTAGGCCAATTATTGGTGTTGATGGCTGCCACCTAAAAGGTGCTTATCCTGGCCAGTGCTTAGTGGCAGTTGGAAAAGATGGCAACAACAACATCTTTCCATTTGCCTGGGCTACTGTAGAGGTGGAGAACACTGAAACATGGAGTTGGTTCTTAACCTTGTTGATCAAAGATTTGGGTTCAGCAAATGGTGAAGGTTGGACCTTCATGTCAGACAGACAAAAGGTGAATACATACTTATACTCACACTTATTTTGTTTTCATATGTATTAATAAACAATGAATTACACTAACTTGTATTCACTTCTTCTTACAGGGTCTGTTGGAAGCCTTCAGTGAAGTGACACCAAAGGCAACACTCAGATTCTGTGTAAGGCACATCTGGGCAAACTTCAAACTCCAATTCACTGGCACTTTGTACAAGGAATTGTTCTGGGATGCTGCCAGATCATCTACAAAGGTATATAACCCAACTTCACCTTCTTTTTAGCCATAGAAATCCAGTTTATTACATGTATTTTCCTATTGTCTCATGTATTTTCCTATTGTACTTAGGCTGATTTTGATGGTTACATGGATGCTATTAAGTTCATAAGTGACGAAGCTCATGCATATCTTGAGAATATATCATCTTCTCATTGGTCAAGGCATGCCTTCAAGGCTGATTGCAAGTCTAACATGTTGTTAAACAACATGTGTGAGACTTTCAATGCAGTCTTAAAGGATGCAAGGGATAAACCAATCCTCACTCAAATGGAGTGGATGAGGAGGTATATGATGAAAAGAAATTTTGAGAAATGGGAAGGAGTACAAAAGTATGATGGAAGATTCATGCCCTATGTTAAGGGTATATTTCAGAAGTTAGAGAAGCCATCTAGAGCAGCCATTATCAGTCCCTCAAGACTAGGAGTTTTTGAAGTTGATTTTAGGGGTGATCAATTTGCGGTGAACTTGATGGAAAAAAGTTGCACATGCTATCAGTGGGAATTGACTGGAATTCCATGTGTACATGCCTTTGCATGTATTCTACATAAGAGAGATAATGTGGAGAATTATGTACATGAGGCATACAGCAGGTATTTTCCTTGGTCTCTTGTACTAATTGTTCTCACCTTACATGAGACTATAACTTAACTGACTTGCATATGTTGATCATATTTCAGGGACACTTACCTAAAGGCTTATGCACCAGTTATTAAGCCAATGCCTGGTCCTAGGCATTGGGAGAAGGTGAACCTACCACAACCTCTTCCACCCTACTTACGAAAAATGCCGGGAGGCCATCTCTCAAGAAAAGGAAGAAGGAAAAAGGTGAGGGAACGACACACCAAGTTAAAAGGGTGAAGAGGGAAAACAGGTGTGGAAGCTGTGGCAAGCTTGGCCACAATAAAAGGGGTTGCAAGGGCAAGGGGGAAACAAATGAACAAGTGCCAGTTAAACAAGTGCCAACTAAACAAGGTGGGAGGCCACCTAGCAATTCACAGTGGGTTGTTGCACAAAGGAAAAACAAGGCTTCTAGAGTTGCTGATACTCAACCACACCAGGAAGCATCCTCAAGCAACCCACCCCAATCCCAACTAACACAGCAACATGCACCAATCTACACCAAGAAGAAAGCAACTGCCACCAAAGCCCAGCAAAAACCATCATCATCCACTCAACTTGTCGGCACCACTATCGCTAGCAATACAACAAGTGAGAGTTCCCGTAAGAGAGAAACTGCAAACTAGGTCAATGACCAAAAAGATTTGATGTCTTTGAGTAGAACAATATGTCTTGTACTCCTGTTTTAGTTGAACAATATGGTTTGTCTTATAGTATTATGCCAACCGATGGCTTCCACCTTGTTTAATTATGGGTGTAACTCTCCCCCAACCCCCCCCCTTTGGAACAATTAGCTTGTAGTCCTTTTTTATAGTCAAATCTTTCCTTTTTTTTGCAGAAGTTGTAATTGTTTAAAACATTCAGCTCAAAGTATATATAAATGCAGATTTAAGGCTCAAATTGATGCAGTAAAGTTACTGATCATCTTCATTCATAACTTTCAAATAGGTTCCATACACAAGTTATAAAATTCACCCATTACAACCTACACCCCACAACCCACAACCCCATACACCTCTACCCTCTTCTAACTAAACAAAGTTAAAAGCACAACAACATTGATTAAGACAATAAATATTAATCCTGCAAACAGATACTTTGGACTACCCTTGACCCCCTTTTTGTTTCCTTCCTTCATGAGTTGCTTCATCTCTGCCCTCATTGCCTTGCATTTGACCTTCAAGGTATCATTTTCAGTTAATAAGCATCTTCTTTGTCCACACAAGTCATTCACCTCATTCCTAAGAATGGCAACATCATTTTGAAGAAGTTTTTTGTCAAGCAACAGTTGGTTAGTGACATCCCTCTGCCAATCCTCAATATTCTTATCCACCCATCTGAAGAACTTGCAGCCTAGTTTGTTAGGATTGCCATGTTCATAGAATTTGCATCCCCAAAACCTTCTTCCTGGGTTGTCAGTTGTCCATGCCTTCAATTTCGCAGCTGGAACACCACAATCACACCTAACAACTTCTTCTTCTATGGATTTTGGTTTTGAAGATGACATTTAACCTAATCAATCAAATAATTGAAGTAAACAAATTAATTTGCGTTCATGACTTAGCAATTATTGCAAAAAACAACCTATTCCCAACATTTTAGAAACCCTAATTGACGAAATTAGGTTACATACCTTGACTGGCAGCGAAATTATCCCCAAATTTTGTTCTTGCTGATTCCACCAAACCTGTGCTAATATAACCCTAACCCAATTTCAGGAAAAATTTGGTGTTTTTGAGTGGATTTGAGGTTTTGGGATGTTTCAATTGCATCCTTTATAATGCAAGAGGGAATAGGATGACATTCAGGAGGGAAAACAAATTGGCATTAAACTAACTGGGCCCCACTAACGTTCCTCTTCACAGAATCTGTTAAGTGGCAGGAGTTTAAAAACATTTTGGTGATATAAGGTGGTTATTTAAAACTTTTAACATATAAGGTGGTTATTTTGAAAAAGTGGAACATATAAGGTGGTAAAAGTTAAAAAATCCTAAACTCACCTTCTTCATGCACATCGTTAACAATGGCATTTCGACCATCATACATACCCTCCTCACCGTGCCAAACCCATACATAGTAGTCTTGTCTAAACCCGCGACGAAAGATATGCTCCCTAAGCGACTCAATGTTACGAACGATGCTCACATTGCCACAATCAACACAAGGACAATAAAACCCCTCGGTTCCCTTTGCAGCCTGATGACTTAATGTAGCATCACCAAATTCAAAGACCCCATCCACGAATTCACACGTGTCACGACTACCATACATCCATGCACGATTCATTTCAACCAAACCTAGCTCTAATTAAACACAAGCAACAAGGACCCAATGTCAATGATGAATTTCACTACATTATTAGAGTTTATACACGATATATATTTAATGAAATTAGGCATGTTTTCCAAGGGTTCTTATCACTCCAACCTAACCCATCCTTAGATGTCTAATCTCACTAGTGAATGTATTGCCTTCAGTTCGAATCTACGGAAAATCCGGCAGCATTTGCCTACAGTTCTCCAAGTACACGATGTAGATATATAGTTATTTATATCTACATATGTACCCAGAGAACAAAAGTAGGGAAACGACGAGCCAAGATTTTCCTCTAGAATCGAACTACCACCTAAGTGAGATTAAACATCTAAGAACAGTCCCAAACCGGGGACTATTCAAGACTTACTCCTAATGAGTAAGTCTCGAACGGGTATCTAGGCATATGATATGATGATGCAAACATAGGTTTTTAAAAACAACAAAACATTTTACATCTAATCTCAATTCAACGATAAATATATACACATTTGCACATATAAACCAATTTACTATGAAAGAAAGTTAAATATGAGTGATAACATACCAATGTAAAGGTTGTCAATAGAGAAATCGAGCTCAACACTCCGTCACTAGCTAGCTTCAATAATCAACAACAAAGTATAAAGTTAAGATTAGTATAAACAACATTAAACCAAACTAAGCTAAACTAAACTAATTAAATAGCTAAACCAATAATCATATTCAACGTTATACTTTGTTAGTTCAAACCTAACTAGTTAGTAAGTACTACTACAACAACAACAACAACAACAACTACAACAACTACAACTACAACAACAACTAGAACCACTACAACTACAACAACAACAACCACAACAAAGCCCTAGTTTTGTAACCTAAAAATCAAACTAACTACTTTAAATAAAATCAAATAAACTCAAATCAATCAAATTTACAACCTTTAACTATAATACAACCTAATTTCAGTGACAATTATTCATAAAATTATAATTAATTATAAAACTTAAAGCTTTAAATATGAGATTCAATAAAGTTGAGAAATTTTAGGTACCTAAGAAGAGGAGGAGGAATGTAGGTGTTAAGGGCACGGTGGGGAGGTGCGGCGGTGGAGGACGCACAGGTGCAGCCCCAGAGAGGAGGACGCCCTGGAATTGCTGTTGTTGATGAAAAGAAAGGAGGGAGCTTCTAGGGTTTGTTGTTGATGAAGCGTGGAGGTGCGGCGGTGGACGTGCGGCGGTTGAGGTGCGGCGGTGGTGCGTCGATGAAGCATGGAGGGAATTGAGAAGGAAGGAGGGAGTGCAGGTGAATGTTCGCACAAAAATTGCAATCAACTCCACCAAATTCACGCGGGATTTAGGAAAAAAAAAAACCAAAAAAAACCGCTGCGGTTCAAAAAACCGCAACGGTTAACTGAAAACCGCAGCAGCTTCTTTTAACCGTTGCGGTTTTCTCTAGACCGCAGCGGTTTATGTTCCCCCTTTTCCCCCCAAATTCTACGACAATTTACCGCTGCGGTATTCTTAAGGACCGCAACGGTTTTCTTGTGACATTTAGTGTTTTTCCACTAGTGTAAGGAAGAGTTTTCGGCGTTGAAGGAAAGGTTGACTACAACATCTGTTTTGGCTCTACTTGATGAGCGTGAGCAGCATAATATATATAATGATGCTTCGAAATTTGGGTTAGGGTGTGTATTGATGCAGAATAGGAAGGTCATCGCTTATGCTTCTAGGCAGTTAGAACCATATGAGGTGAATTATCTAACCCATGATCTTGAATTAGCTGCAATAGTGTTTGCTTTGAAGATATGACGACACTACTTGTATGGGGCAACATGTAAGTTGTTCACGGATCATAAGAGCTTAAAGTAAATTTTCACTCAGATTGAGTTGAACATGAGGTAGAGGAGGTGGTTGGAGTTGATCAAGGATTATGATTTGGAGATCCAGTATCATGAAGGGAAAGCTAATGTTGTTGCTGATGCATTGAGCCGAAAGTCGAGTCATTCGGTTAATGCAATGGTGCTGTCGAGTCAGTTATGTGTAGAGTTTCAGAAACTGTCATTGGAGGTACTGGAAGAGGGAGGTGTGGAAGAATTGTTGGGTTCTTTGTCGGTTCAACCCTCGATCTATGATGAGATTAGGGAGGATCATTCAAAGGATGAAAAGTTAGAAAAGATTCGAGAAAAGATCCAGGAGGGTCAAGTGTTGGATTTCCAGATAGCTGATGATGGAAGTATCTGGTTCAAGGGGAGGTGGTGTATACCAAGTAATAGAGAAGAGTTGAAGCGGAAATTAATGGAAGAAGCTCATAGCTGACCTTATTCTGTACACGCAGGTGGTGATAAGTTGTATAAGGACATGAAGCAAACGTTCTGGTGGCCAAACATGAAGCGAGAGGTAGTAGAGTTCGTGGGTAAGTGTCTCACATGCCAAAAGGTCAAGATTGAGTACAAGAGGCCGCAAGAGAAGGTTCAGCCTTTGGATATTCCGAGTTGGAAATGGGATTCTATATCAATGGATTTCATGTCTGCCTTACCCAGGACTAAGGCTGGAAATGATACGATTTGGGTGGTGGTAGATCATTTAACTAAATTCGCGACTTTCATACCTATGAAGAATACTTGGTCGATGGATTGGTTGGCTAAAGCGTATGTGAAGTGGGTGGTGAAATATCATGGTGTGCCTAAGGACATTGTTTGGATCGTGATTCGCAGTTCTTGTCTAACTTTTGGCAGAGTTTGCAGAAGGCTTTGGGCACTAATTTGTTAATGAGTACATCTTTTCATCCGGCTACAGACGGACAAATAAAACGAACGATTCAGACTTGAGAGGATATGTTGTGATCTTGTGTCATGGAGTATTAGGGTTCGTGGGAAGATTTCTTGGATTTTTGATAGAATTTTCCTACAACAACAGTCATCATGCAAGTATTGGTATGGCTCCGTTTGAGGCTTTACATTGTCGAAAGTGTAGAAGTCCAGTCTGCTGGAATGATATTAGTGAAACCGTGGTGCTTGGACCTGAGTTTGTAGAAGAGACGGTGAAGCAAGTGAAAGTAATTCAGGAAAAGATCAAGGTAGCTCAAGATCGGCAGAAAACTTATGCTGATCTGAAGAGAAGAGATGAAGAGTTTCAGGTTGGGGAAAAGGTGTTGTTGAAAATATCTTCAATGAAAGGGGTGATGCACTTTGGGAAGAAGGGAAAGTTGAGCCCAAAGTATATAGGGCCATATGAGGTGTTAAAGAAGATCGGAAAAGTGGCATATAAGTTGGATTTGCCAAATGACTTAAGCCGAGTCCACGATGTTTTCCACATATCTCAGTTAAGGAAGTATATTCCGGATGTGTCCCATGTGCTGTAACCTGAGACCATTGAGTTATATGATAGTTTGACTTACGAAGAAAGACCTGTAAGAATCCTTGATAGTAAAGTTTGAAGTACTCGGAGTAAGGATGTTAGATTAGTCAAAGTATTGTGGTCATACCATCAGACTGAGGAAGCAACATGGGAAGCTGAAGCGGATATGCGCAAGAAATACACGGCGGTTTTTTCTGAGGTTAGTTGTCGAGTTACGGGGTCGTAACTCCTTTTAAGGGGGGTAGATTGTGATAGAGTTTCGCACTTTTACCATAATTATTACTCCCTCCGTCCCATAATATAGTGCTCACTTCTCATGTTTCACGAGAATTAAGGAAAATGAAAGGAGTTTTAGGATTTCCTAAATACATCTACTTAAATAAATATTTTTTGGGTACTTTTGTCTTGGAACTAGTTTTTCTTTTCCTTTTCCTTTAAAATAAAATGAAAATGCAATAAATGTTCATTGGAATGGTGTAAAATAATAAATAGGGGCACATATTTTGAATGAAAGGTAGGAGTTTTTGAAAAGTTTATGTAGAAATAAAGGGCAATTGAGTCCAAACAGATTGATAAAAAAGAATATAAGCACAACATTTTGGGACACCCAAAAAGGAATGTGAGCACTATATTATGGGACGGAGGGAGTACATTTTAGCATATTTTTGGTTTATTATATGCATTTTAGACATGAGCATTAGAGTCAGAAATTGCAATTTTTGGATTTTAATCCGTTTTTGGAAAGTGATTATGCCTTTTTGTCTTAAGTTTCGACGTCGAAACTTCTTTTAAGTGGGGTAGACTGTAATACCCCATATTTTTGAGTATTTATTCAAGTAATTAAAATATTTATTTTCTAAAATAAATATTTTAAGCAAAGGGTATTTTAGTAATTTTACTTGTTTTTAAATTATTTTGGCAGGAGATGGCGCCAAAATTGGATTTATTATGATTTTGGTTTTAAATCCTCAAAATTTTATTAAATAAGTTTTCAAAAAAAAAAAAAAATTTGAAAGTGAATTTTGGAGAATTTTTTTTTTGTTTTAAGCGATATTTTCGGCGGGCATCTATACTAAGGGTTTATTTTCCTAAAACTTCCAATTTTATGATGGAGGTTACAAATCATGGTTTAATCTCCTAATTTATGGTGAAGGTTACAAACTATTTAATTTTGGAAATTAAGTACTACCTATTTTACTCCTATAAATACCCCATACCTTAAGCCATCTTTTCCACACAAAAACTTTAAAGAATCCATACTCTCTTACTTCAAGGTTCTTTCTTCTCTTCTTATCTATTCTAGTTTTTTATTTCTTATTCAAGTTCCAATTTTGTTTTGTTTAAGAAAAAGATTTTCATATTTCTTACTCAAACATATTATGCTCGTGATAGGTTATACATGTTATAATTCATGATTAAGTTCATGTGATAAGTTACTTATTAGATTTTTATATTGGTTGGTTAGGAGATCGTTCAAGATTAAGATTAAGTGGAGATACTAGTATACTCTTTGTGTAAGATTAAGGTACTTTGTGTAGCTAGATCTTTTGAAATGTGGTTTTATGTGGTAAAGTTGGTTATTGGTTTAATGGTTGGATTGGTTTAGAAATTTGGTTTAAAATGGTTACACCATTTTATTATTCACTTTTGGAAGAGAAAAGAAGGAATGATTTTGTTAATCATTTTTATATGAAAGTTTTATTATCATTTTTGGAAAATTTAATTTATTTTTACAAGGAAAGGTTTGATTGGTTTTTATGAACTTTAAAAACGAGATTTATTCATAACTTACAAGTCATATTATTATTACCGCTTGATTAACATCAAGAAGGGTTTATTCATGACTTACAAGTCATATTATTATTACCGCTTGATTAACATCAAGAAGGGTTTATGCTTCAAAGTCCACTTGTTGGCAATTATTTTCCCCTTTGATATAGATCCGTGATGGGATGACTAGCTTGGGAGGGGGGGTGTGCACACTTAGGAAAAGAAGGGGAGATAAGAAGATGAATTGTTTTCAAGATTATTTTAATCCAAGTTATTTGGAAAGAGTTTATTCTTAAAAAGGTTATTCTTGATGAATTATTAGTGATGGAGTTTTCGAAAATATAAATTGTTATGAACTAGTAAATGTGTTACTTATCTAGTACATTTCGTACTCAGTTTTATACTGACGCGTATTTTCTTTTTCCTATTTGGCTTTGCCCTGTTTACCTATATGGTAAGCAGTTTTGCAGGTAAATTTTGGATGTGCATGGGAGCATACTAGGATGGGGATCTTCATCTAGATTAGGGTGTTTTATTTGTTTTAAATTTGAGACAATATTTACTTTTATTAATAAAGAAATATTATTATTTTTGGTTAAAGTTTTCCGCTGCAAGTTATTTTGGTAGTTAGTAGTGGGGATGGGCAAGGGTCGAATCTGGGTCGGGTCCAGCTGGACCCTAGACCCGGACCCTAAATTTTTGAAGACCCAGACCCGGATCCTAAGGGTCTGGAAAAATTAAACCCGGACCTAGACCTTTAGAGTCTATAGGGTCTATGGTCCGGGTCTAGGATCCAAGCCTATTTCACCAACAAGGTGTTTTGGAAGGTAAACTCAACAAATTTTACAAGAGGCGGAAAGTATAATGTCGTATCATGCAATAAATTACTAATGTACATAGCATGAAAGACAGCAAGAGAGTAAAATTGGTGAGTGAGATAGTAAAATTACCAAATTACAAAGGAAGGAAAGTGTTCAAGCGATAAAATGATTTCTGGTACAATTTTACGCAGATATCTAAAGTGAATACAGGCTCTTTCTAAGGGCCAAAGAAATATGATACATTTTACAATAAAACAAGTGAGTATTAACACAAATTTACAAGAATCTTTGAACTCTAATCTCTCTTCCAATGTTGGTAACATGTCTGAACAGTGACCGTGTCGCAAATATCAGTGCCAAAGTTCTAGTCTTCGAGAGATTCCAACAAATCGGTTTTGGTGTATGAGAGGGAAAATAGCAGGAGGAGAGAGAAAATGAAGAAGAGGAAGAATAGCAGTAGGCGTGAAGTGCGTGAAATTCAGCGGTGGAGTGAATTTACTGCCCCTTCCTCTCTCTCTCTCTCTCTCTAAAGTTGGCTGCTGAGTGAAAATAGGGTTTTCAAAATGAGGAGTTGTGTTTTAGTGTTTAGGTGTTTAGGAAATTTTTTTTATAAATAAAAAAGGCAAAACTTATATATTAAATAAGTTTAGGGTCTAAGGGTCGGGTTTGGGTAGGGTATGGGTCTAGAATTTTTGGGCCCGGACTCGGACCCTAAAAATTTCACTTGGATCCAGACTCGGACCCTTAGGGTCTGAAAAAGTTGGACCCAGACCCTTAAATTAGGGTCGGGTCCAGTAGGGTCCCGGTAGGGTCCTGGACCCATGCCCGTCCATAGGACTTAGTAATTGGTTGCCGAAAGCATGTTAGTCACGTGGCGGTAATACTAGGGGTGTTTATAAAAAACCGAAATCGAAAAATCGTACCGAAAAACTGGTCTAAATGGGTGGTAATCGAACCGGTAAAAAAAAGTTTTAACGGTACAGTTACCGAATCGGTAAAAGTAATGGTTAAACGGTACGGTTACGGTTATGATTTTTGAGTAAACGGTTAACCAAAAAACCGAGATTTTTTTCCGCTATATAATTATTTTGAAACTTTTCCAACAATTACCTTAATTTTAATATTTATTACCGAGTAAGAACAATTAGAGGAAGTATGTGATTATTTGGAAACTTTAGTATTAATATAAACACTATAATTAGGAAATGGAATAAATTATTAGTGTTATTATGTCTTCCAATGGATTTATTATCCACTTTATAATACATTTATATTAGAGTATATATAATATTAAAGTATATGCACAAAAAATTAGAAAATACATATCTACATTAAGTAAAATATAATATTATAACTTGAATAACGGTTAATGGTTAACCGAAAAACTGCACCGAGAAGAACGGTTAACCGCTAGGCGGTAACCAGTCTAAACGGTTACGGTTGCGGTTCGCAAAAAGAGCGAACCGAAACTTTATGTTACCAAACCGAAATATTGTTTCGGGACGGTTAACCACCATGAACACCCCTAGGTAATACTCCTAAATTACTCAAATATTATTTACTAAATTATTTATTTAAAAGTGAGTAATTTGGGGGTGTTACAGTGGTGGTTGTCGACGCAAAGAATCAATGTGGTACCCTTGGTTACTTGACAAACATATTGCAATGAGTGTCCAATGGAGCCTACAACAAGGAAATATAGTTATTAATCATACAACAATTAATACGTGAATTTTATTATCGAATAATAAAAGTAAAGCATGTTTAACAAGCATACTTTTCAATATACAGGACAAGGATGAACTAATCTCCTAAACGAGATGATGATTTGAAACTCATATTGAGATAATCTTTCACGTCGACTTTGTTTTTTAAGTGATTCTCATCTCGTATCATGCTTGGACACAACCAACCTTCCTTACCTCACTTGATGTTCCAAGCAATTCAGTGTACAATAACCTGAGAAATCATATTAATTAAAAGTAAATTACTTATTATGGAAGTTGAAAACTAATTAAGCATAAGTTTGCATCATGGAAACATTCAACTCTACCCCACATAAGAATTCGTTAATATTGACTTTAGAAATCCATGTCGATGACTACTCAATGTAGTGGAATTGTTGCGCCCCCAAAGGAACCTCTATTGCACTATCGCCGAATAAATCACTAGCGCACTCATGTAACCAAAAGCATGCAGTACTAAGGTCTCGCAACACCTCTGGCCCGAGAATAAGTGGATTCTTAGTCATAGAAACTTTGTCATTCAACACATTTGGTTCACCTTCATCGGCTAAAGTTGCCTTCTTAGCCTTCTTGTCAGGTGAACAGGCCTTCTTTGCCTTCTTGTCATGTGAACCGGCCTTCTCCGAAACCTAGTAATTAATTAAAAGTAAAGCTATTACTAACTATCATAGGAAATAGAAAACAAAACAATAATACTGTAGTTAATTTATTACAAAAAATCACGCATATATATGCATGTTAATCAGTGTACCTCATCTGAAACCGCACCCATGCACGTGGCCATAGAACAATAACTGCCAATGGAATCACTCAGTGAATGTAGACTAACTTCTGGCTTCGGCATTAGAAGACTTAATTATTCAAAACCATACACAATTTCATCGAGGCTGACCACATAGTGATTATTGTTTACTAACTGGTGACGCACTTGTACTCGATCACTAGGGGTTGTGCATGGCCATAAGCTACCACAATCAAACTATCATAACCATCTCACTAGTGGAAAAAATCCCATCGGATCCGGTCAAAACCGGGCATACAGATTCTGTTTTGGTCTGGATCGGGTGGGCCAGGAGCAGTTCATAAAGATAACCGATCTAATTTTGAACGAAAATCGAATTAGTTAATCAGGTTAACTGATCCGGTTTTCATTCAAAACCGGGTCAGTTTCTCTTGGTGCGCCAACTTTCTTGTATCCATATCAAGATAAACTGATCCGATTATAATAGAAACCGGAACCGTTAGTGGTTACTGATCCTGTTTTTACCAACACAACCGAATCAGTTTTGGTGGTTTACAAAAAAAAAAAAAAAAATCAAATTTTGGTTGCAACGAAACAAATGAAGAAAATAAACAGATCAACAGAAAAACGAAACCAAAAAACAACCTAGATATCCACAACCAACAAAGCAAAAAAAAAATTAGAAAATTGTAGCCAAATAAATCATATTAAAAACAAACGATATTACAACAATTTAATGAAGACAAAATAAAAAGTAAGAAATCAAAGAAATTGCCGCCAAAAAAAGAAAATTATAGAAAAACTAATTGAAAAGGACGAAAAATAAAAACCCTAATTACAAAACCTAATTAAAAAGACGAAAAAGAATTACAAAAAACGAAATTCCCTAATGAACACAATGAGTGGTTGAGCAGAGTGCTTCGATGAACGCAACAGTGGCGGTAGAGCGGAGTTCAATGATCGACGAGCGAGGAAGAATTGAGGGAGGAAGAGAGAGGCAAAGAACAAGGCGAAGATGGTGGTGTTGGCGACGACGCGTGGTTGAGAGAGAAGAAGAGCGGGTGGTTGTTCTGACGCGTTTTGTGTTTCGCCGGTTGGTGTTGTTTTCCGCAACGACGATAGGGTTGGTGGTGTTTGGGGGACTGCGACGACGTGGAGGTGGAGGCGACGTGAGAATCAGAGAGAGGAGGGAAGTTTGAGGAGACAGCTCACTGGGGCTGGTGAGAGGAGAGAGTTGGAGTGAGAGCAGAGAGCTTAAGGCTTCACTGGGCAGGAGAGCAAGTGTGAGCTTAGCATTTGAATAAGGTTTAAATGGGGAGGAGAGAGGAGGCTCAGACGCAGTTGGGCCTTTTTTTATTTTTTTAGGCTGGATCAGTTAATTTATCCGGGCCATGACCCCAACCAGATCAGTTAGCTGATCCGTGATTTATGTTCGTGGGCTCAGCGCTCAATATACCAAGCATTAACTGATCCAGGTATTGAATCGGATCAGTTGACAAAAAGGACCAGATCCGTTTTGTCAACTGATCCGGTTCAACACCCAACCGGATCAGTTAATTCGCCCATTTTTTTGCGTGCAAAAAATATTACTAAACTGATTCGGTTTATGATCCGACCGGATCAGTTGTGTTGTGTCGTATAAGCTTTTTTCCCATAGTGTCTCCTCGAACTAATAGTTGGCATGGGGTCTCCTCCTTTAAATAAAAACTTCATTTATAGTTAGGCTATGAAACAACATTAATTATTATAGTAAGAATTCTATGCATTTATGAACAATAGTTGTTTAATAAAGCAAAGGGATTAAGGTATCATTTGATCACCAGATGTTCGTGGATCACCTGGCTAGATGAAATATCACTAGCCTTCTTCAATGCAAAAGCCGGTAAACCCATTTGCTCCAACATGGCATTGAAGTTATGTGTCATCTCCTCCATGAGCTCCTCCCGTATTGTAGCTTTGATAGACTCCACATCTAACGGCGCCGCTGAATTCACACTACTTACGAACTAGATGCGAAACAACTAAAATAGGCCTATAATGACCTTCACGTTCCCGAAATCAAACCAACAAAAAATGCAAGCCTAAAAATCGACACACTAGCTAATTATACCTCATATTATCATATTATAATAGAAATTGGAGTTAAATGACTCAAACTCTACGAATTGGACGCGAATCGGCCAAAATAGGCCTAAAATCACATTTACCTTCCCGAAATTAAATCAACAACAAATGTAAGCCTAAAAATCTACAATATAGTTATATTATACCTCATATTATCATATTCTAACAGAAATTGGAGTTAAATGACTAAAACTCTACGAACTGGACATGAATCGGCCAAAATAGGCCTATATCACATTACGTTCCCGAAATTAAACCAACAACAAATGCAAGCCTAAAAATCTACACACTAGTTATATTTTACCTTATATTATCATATTATAATAGAAATTGGAGTTAAATAACTCTACGAATTGGACATGAATCGGCCAAAATAGGCCTAAAATCACATTTACGTTTCCGAAATTTAACCAACAACAAATGCAAGCCAAAAAATCTACACACTAGTTATATTATACCTCATATTATTATATTCAAAAAAAATTGAGTTACATGACTCAAAATCAAAGAATTGGACGCAAAATGGCCAAAATAGGCTTAAAATGACCTTTACGTTCCCAAAATTAAACCAACAACAAATAAAATGCAAGCCTAAAAATCTACTCACTAGTTAAATTATAACTCATATTATCATATTCAAAATTAAATTGGTGTTAAATGACTCAAAATCTAAGAATTGGATGCGAAACGGCCAAAATAGGCCTAAAATCACCTTTACCTTCCCGAAATTCAATATAATTTGAAGTAGGGCACATGAATATTGTAAATAGTTATATTCTACCTCTTATTATCATATCCAACACGAAATTGTGGTTACATGACTCGAAATACAAGAAAAGAACATCTTTTGTGTATTCACAATGACGTTGGCTATCTTTTCTGTACCGGGATCAGGCAAAACTCTTTTTCCCTTTGCATCAACCCCATGCATCGAACACCACCAATCGAGGACTCTATCTGGTTTCTTAGCCGGTGTAACTGTGGTCGTAGAGGTAGTCCCCCTTGTCGTTGTTGGCCCCATTGTGGGGGTAATGGGCAAACATCCACTTCTCTCTCGCCTTATCGTACGAATGGGCACCCAAATGATGATAATACTTCCTAGCTTTTGCAGTCGCGCTACTTTTCTCACGTCTTGCCTAAAACACACAATTACAAACAAAGGTTAGGTATGGTGTTATACAATAATACTCGAGCTAAGTGTAGTAAATATCAATAAAATTCTTACAATAGCTTGTGGGGTAGTATTATTGGCAACAAATGCTTCCCACTTTTCAGGTTTGATAGTTTTCCATATCTTATATGGTAATTTAAGGGGTTCGGATGATGTTTCCTGTGAAGCCTGAGATCCGGCTACCGTTTATCCGTCGTAGATTTTCTTCTTCTTTGTACCTATTGTTTTCCTCCGCTTAGTGATCCACCCGGACACTAACTTAGCCTTGACATCTCTGAATTTCTCGGCAACTGCGGATAGTAATAGATTCTTCTTGGCTTCATCATCTTCGATATTGAAAAGATTCTACAAAAAAACTCATTTCACAAATTAGTTTCCACAATTGTTGTAATTTATAAGCTATCATTGACATTACACGTATATTTAACAAAATAATTAAGAAACTAAATGTTATTATGAAGCTTACCATAGTGTCATCGCATAGTAACTTCTTCAACCCCTCGGGCACCTCTTTCCATGATTGCACAATGGAGAGTTTCCGCATACTAAGGCCAATATGTGTGCCATACTTCCGACGCCACTTTGCACAAGGTTGACCCATATTATCGTACTCCAAAGTCATACTACAACGACCCTAGTGACTTTGTAGGTCCCCTTCCTTTTCTCTTTTTCATCGCCAATGATTTCCTACCAATTTGTGGTGCTTTTACAACTATTGTACTTTGTGCATGAAGTTCTTCACCACGAGGTTGGTCTTGCACGTAATACTCTCCTATGAGAGCATTTAATTCCGCCATATCCTCAAGCATACATACGTACTCGCCGTCAAGATCCCGATCCTCGGGATCAAATTTATCTCGTTCCTTTCTCTCATCCTCGGTAGTGTATTCACTACTCGTGCTCTCATCCGTATGCACATCATGACCCATGATCGACGTATCCCTGAAATTGTAAAAATATATGCATTAATATATGTAGCTTAAGAAAACAAAAAAAATAAAAAAAATTAACAGCAGCGGCAGCACCACTGCCGGCACCCCCAGCCCATCCCCCGGTAGCCCCGCATTCCCCCCCCACCAAGACCGCCGCCACATTGCCCCTACCCTGCATTCCCCCCACCAGCCCAGCCCCTTGCCCCCGCATTACCCCCCTGCCAGCACCCCCATGCAAGCCTAGCCCCCGAGCCCCCGCACCCCCAGCCACTCCCTCGGCCAAGCACCCCCGCCCCCCCACCTCTACACCCCTTGTCGGCCCTCATCCCTTCACCCCCTTTTTCTTTAAGCCTTTTGTTTCCCAAATTCAATAGTAATATGCACAAACTATTATGTAGTTTTATTCTACCTCATATTGTCATATGCAACAAAAATTTGGAGTTCAACGAAAATATAGAAATATGACATGAATAAGCCAAAATAGGCCTAAAATCACATTTACGTTCCCGAAATTCAACCAACAACAAATACAAGCCTAAAAATCTACACACTAGTTATATTATACCTTACATTATCATATTCAAAAAGAAATTGGAGTTAATTGACTCAAAATCTACGAATTGGACGCAAATCAGACAAAATAGGCCTAAAATCACATTTACCTTCCCGAAATTCAATCAACAACAAATGCAATCCTAAAAATCTACAAAACTAGTTATATTATTTAGGGGTGTTCATGGGTGGTTAATCGTCCCGAAACGACATTTTGGTTCGGTAACCGAAAGTTTTGGTTCGCTCTTTTTGCGAACCGTAACCGTTTTGACCAGTTACCGCTTAAGCGGTTAACCATTTTTTTGGTACGGTTTTCCGGTTAACCATTAACCGTTACTCAAGTTATACTATTATATTTTACTTAATGTAGATATTTATTTTGAAATTTTTGTGCTTGTAGTTTATTATTAAATATCTCTAATATAAAGTGTATTGTAAGGTGGGTAGTAAATCCATTGGGAAACATAACTAACATTAAGTATTTACTCCATTTCCTAATTATAGTGTTTGTATTAGTACTAAAGTTTTCAAACAATCACATAATTCCTCTAATTGTTGTTACTTAGTAACAAATATTTAAAATAAAGTAATCGTTAGAAAAAGTTTCACAATAATTAGATAGAGAAAAAAATATTTCGGTTTTTCGGTTAACCGTTTAATCAAAAATCATAACCGTAATCGTACCGTTTAACCGCTATTTTTACCGGTTCGGTAACCGTACCATTTAAACTTTTTTTTATCGGTACGGTTACCACCCATATAGACCGGTTTTTCGATTTTTCGGTACGGTTTTTCAGTTTCGATTTTTTATGAACACCACTAATATTATATGTCATATTACCATATTCAAAAAGAATTTGGAGTTAAATGACTCAAAATCTAAGAATTGGACGCGAAACTGCCAAAATAGGCCTAAAATGACCTTTACATTTCCGAAATTCAACCAAAAACAAATGCAAGCCTAAAAATCAAAAAACTAGTTATATTATACCTCATATTATCATATTCAAAAAGAAATTGGAGTTAAATGACTCAAAATCTACGAATTTTGACGCGAATCGACCAAAATAGGCCTAAAATCACATTTACCTTCCCGAAATTCTACTAACAACAAATGCAAGCCTAAAAATCTACACACTAGTTATATTATACCTCATATTATCATATTGAAAAAGAAATTTGAGTTACTTGACTCAAAATCTAAGAATTGGACGCAAAAATGGCCAAAATAGGCCTAAAATGACCTTTACGTTCCCGAAATTCAACCAACAACAAATACAAGCCTACAAATATACACACTAGTTATATTATACATCATACTATCATATTAAAAAATAAATTGGAGTTAAATGACTCAAAATCTACGAATTTGACACGAAAAGGCCTAAAAAGGCCTAAAATCACATTTACCTTTCCGAAATTTAATCAACAACAAATGTAGGCCTAAAAATCTACACACTAGTTATATTATACCTCATATTATCATATTCAAAAAGAAATTGGAGTTAAATGACTCAAAATCTAAGAATTGGACTCAAAACGGCCTAAAATGACCTTTACGTTCCCGAAATTCAACCAACAACAAATACAAGCCTAAGAATCTACACACTAGTTATATTATACCTCATATTATCATATTCAAATAGAATTTGGAGTTAAATGACTCAAACTCTACGAATTGGACGCAAGACGGCCAAAATAGAGATACTTGAGTATATGTCTCATGATTTATTGACCTTCCGCCGTTTCTTAGGAGTTTTAACATGTATCCCTTCCGTGTAATCGACACGCATATAGTTCTCCGACATATTCACATCGTCTTCCACACTATTTTCAGGATAGGTAAAAGTTGGAATTTCCTCAAATGCATCTTACTCTTCCTCATCCTTAACATCACCAATGCCGAGGATACTCCTTTTGCCAGGTACAATAATTAACCACTTATTATCAGCAGGATTAGTTACACAGAATACTTGCTTAGCTTGTGATGCAATTATAAATGGCTCTTGAGTTTCACGTAGACGACCCCTGTCCACAAGAGTGAATCGGGAAGATCATAACCCTCATAAGAGTGTATAGCTTCACGAGGACTAAATGCTAATCACTTGACTGTTTCAGATTCACTTTCATCCAAATCATTCACTACTCGATTATGAAACCAATCAATGAACGTCTTGTTATGCATTTGCAACAATGCCCATATTCCATTTCCAAGGTTGCTAACACATAATTCCTCCATATGCTCATCTAAATAAGGATGGACAGCTGCTACGTGATGCAACACAAATAAGTGAGCTTGTATACGCTTGTCGAGAGAAGGTGAGATCAATTTTGAACTAATTGTACCCTTGCCCTGAAGTCTGCCATCGTGTCGAGATGTTGGAAGTCCAATAGGATCAACTCTAGCAAGATACTCAGCTACAAAATTACTGACCTCTTCACCCACAATCCCTTGAATTATAATACCTTATGGTTGCGCAGGATTTCGAACTTTATCCTTCAAAATATCCATATATCTCTCAAAAGGATAACACTACCTCAAAAACACTGGACCACATAACTTAATTTCTCGAACTAGATGGACAATGAGATGCACCATAACGTCAAAGAATGCTGGGAGGAAAAACATATCAAATTTGCATAAAGTTCAACTACTCTGGCCTGCAAGGAATCGAGGGTCGACGGTTGTAGCACTTTGCTGCATATTGTATGGAAAAATGAACAAAGTTATGTAATGGTGTGCCTCACATGCTTTGGAAGTATCCCACGAATTGCAATCGGTAGGAATACTTGCATCATGACATGACAATTGTGAGATTTCATACTCGATAACTTCAACTCACCATTTAAGTAACAAATCGCTTCATATTCTATGAGCAGCCAGTTGGAACCTTAATGCCATACAACGACTCGCAAAAAAATTCGTTTCTCTGCTCTTGACAGCGTGTAGCAAGCTGGTGGCAAATAATTCTTCTCCGAATCCTCCACCTTCTTTTTTCTTTTCCTAGATTCCCCATCAACCCTTTCCTCCACTACTTTGTTTTTCCTTCCATCCCTTTTTTTAGCCCATAACTTTGGTCGAAGCCCCACTTTTTCCAAGTAAAGTCGCGACCCCTTGACATCTTTTTCCAAGTGTCACAAGAATAGCTTCACCAACATTCTTCTCTATGTGCATCACATCCAAACAATGTCTGACCTGTAGATCTTTCCAATATGGAAGTTTCCAAAAAAAATGGACTCCTTTTTCCATAATCCTGTTGTTCCATCAACGTCACTCGCAGGTTTACCAAAGATCGTTTCAATGCCCTTAACCTGATTATACACCTCATTGCCAGTTAATGGTCTACGGGCAACTTCCACTTCAACCGTCCCATCGAATGCCTTTTTCTTAAACCGGTAGGAATGGTCGCGTCTGAGGAGCCTTCGTGTGCGCATATAGACATGTTTGCAGCCCTTAAGGTGCGTAGGCTTCATGTCATCTATACAAATCGGGCACGGTTGTTTTCCTTTGGTCTTATACCTAGATAATCCCATAAGCTGGAAAATCGTTCATAATACAGAAAAGCATGGCACGCAGAGTGAACATTTCATTAGCATACGCATCAAATACTAACACTCCTTCGTTCCACATCTTCTACAAATCTTCAATAAGCGGTTGAAGGTATACATATATGTCATTTCTAGGTTGTTTCGGCCCCGATATGAGAAGCGACAACATGATGTACTTGCGTTTCATGACAACCAATGTGACAAGTTATAAACCACTAAAACTACTGGCCATATACTATGTTGAGAACTAAGATTGCCAAAGGGATTCACGCCATCCATACATAATCGAAGCCTCATATTCCTATCCTCATTGCCAAATGCCTTATGCACGCTGTTGATACTTTTCCACTCAGGCGAATCAGCCGGATGCCTTAGCAGACCGTCTTTCTTCCTATGATATGCTTGCCACCTTAAATTCTTGGCATCTCTTTTTTATTGAGAACATGCGCTTAAATCTAGGTATTACGGAAAGATACCACAACACCTTAGCTGGTGGTCCTTCACTATCCCCAGCTCCTTCACGCGTATACCTCGGCAATCCACAAAGTGGACACACAGCTAAATGCTCATACTCATTAAGGTAAAGCACACAATCGTTAGGACAAGCATGTATCCGTTGGTACTCTAAACCAAAAGGACACATGAGCATATCAGCTAAAACTTCCCGATATGAAACTAGAGTCCGTCCAACCTGCTTTCGACTTAATGTTGAAGAGTGTTATCACGGCGGAAAGTTTGGTGTGCTTTGTACAACATGGATACAATGGCTTTTCAACAACCTTAGACATAGACTTAAAAATACGAGGTTTTTTACAAGATTGATCTTCAACCTCGTGATCATCTCATCTACCCGATCCCTATCATCATCTGCATACTCATCATCCCAATTCTCATCCTCGAACTCATCAACAAGCTCTAAATCCTTCTTTTCTTCACATACATCGTTCATTATTCTAGAGCTTCCTATATATTTCTCATCCTCACCATGCCAAATCCATACGTGGTATTGAGACCTAAACCCACGACGAAAGACATGCTCTTTAAGCAAATGAATACTACTAACCTTGCTCACATTTCCGTAATCGGCACAAGGACAATAAAAGTCGACTGCTCCAGAGGATGCTTGATATTCTAATGCAGATTTACAGAATTTCGATATCCCTTTCACAAATTCAACCGATTCACGACTACCATACATCAAAGTACGACCCATCTCATTCAAGAAGACCTCTAATTAAACACAACCAATTATAATGTATGAATCATGTAAGTACATACACATACAAGAAACTCACATATTCAAATCACACACATACACATGCAAGCTAAGAGAGTGACATTTTCAAATGTATGCATGCATCCGAAGGTCCTTATGACTCCAACCTAACCCATCCTTGGATGTCTAATCTCGGTAGTGAATATATGCCAACTTTTCGACTCTAAGGAAAATCCGACAGCATTTCGCTACAGTTCTCTAAGTACACAATGTAGATAATTGCTAATTTACATATGTACCTAGATAACAATGTAGAGAAACGATAAGCCAAGACTTTCCTTAAAATTGAAAAGAAGACACACATTCACCACCTAAGTGAGATCAAACGTCCAAGAACAGACCCAAACAGGGGACTATTCAGGACTTACTCCTAATGAGTAAGTCTTGAACGGGTATCTAGGCATATGATGATGATTCATATAGCTTATACATTTCATAGCTTAATTTTTCATCCAATCTCATATCAAGAAATATACATACATTATAAGTAATACATCATAGCCCTTGCACCGCAGCCCTTGACATTTTTTCCACTAGTGAATAAAATTAGAAAGAGAAGAAAATTATAAACAAATCAATTACTTCTAAGTAATAACAATTGTTGGACTAAAACAATAATAGAAAGAGAGAAATGAAAAGAAATAGAAAAAAAAATTGAAAACCAGCTACTTGAATTTTTCCAACTCCTCACAAAAACAATTGAGTTTATTTCCTTCGTGTGCGCCAAAATCTGGGACCATCATCTCATCAGACTAACAATTACTTCAACCTCCCCGTCAACCTCAATAATTTCTCCCAACTCCTTCACTTTTCTCCCTCACAAAACTCAACAATGTACTTCTATATTAGAATTAATTTTTCTTATGCACCAAATTTTGTTTCAAATTAGAACTCCATATCTTATAAAATCCATAATTTATGCCAATTTTTATCAACACACTTCACAAAATTAGAGCCCCAATAATGGCTATAAATAGTCATGTTTACTCCTCAATCCATCTCAAAACTTTCAAAAATTATTTCCTACCTTTGCCAGATGCCACCCCCACAAACACCCCTGTTTTTCACACAACCTCTCACTTTCTCTCCCCTCTGTTTTCCGTTCAGCCGCCGTGCCGCCTCCACCCTCTGACCACCAACATGCGCCACTCGTACGGTAAGCCAACCGTTTGTCATTAACCCAACCTGGGTTTATCTATCGCCCAACTTTTTCCTCCCCTTTGCAGCTTCTCTCTCGTGCTCTCTCTTCTCTTCTGCCTCGCAGCTGCTACGCGGGAGCCTAAGGGCCAACAAATGCCGCCAGACCTCCGCCTTACCATCCTCGTCATCGCTTGTCGAAGCTTCGGTATTCCTCTGCTGTACCACGTCGCTGCTCCCAAAAGAGCAAAGGTATCTCTTGTTTTCTCTTAATTCTCTGATTTTTAGTTAGAACCCAAATATACCGTTATAAATTACTCTTATTGTTGCATAATGTTTTGGGCTGACTCTAATAAATCAATAGATGCGGTGGACTAAGTAAGATGGTTAAATTTTTATTTGCTAAATTACTTGGATGTTGATGTTCATGTTCTTGTTTAGCTAATAACCCAAATATAATAAAAATCGCTCTCTCTTGAAAATTGGATTATCTTGAGACTTAACCATAACTAATTAATGTTTTATTATGCGATAATACTTAATAGGAATTTCATATTTATGTGTAACTCTAATATTCAACTAAAGAATAATACTAATTAAGTATCATTTACATGTTAAATTTATGATAACGTAGCAGACACTTTTAAATAGCTTAGATTACAGGAATGAAAGAGTTATATTGCGAGTTCCATAATTACAAGTTATTAAATATGAATTATAAACTATAGGACCAATGACCACTGACCTAAATTACAAAATGACGAATATGTTTAAAGGGACCCTATGACTAATAGAATGAAGTTTTGAATTAAAGGTTGATAAAATTGTAACAAGTGCTTAATGTCCAATTCATAAAATATGAAATGGTTATAATAAGACATTCATACTCACAAATCATGAACTACGGCTTAGGCGCTAAGTCGTTAAGTAGAAAGAGTACCTATGACTTTTATTTACCATCAAAGACCTAAATATATAAAACTCCTAAATACCTCCTAAAATGGACACATGATGGAAATAGATCAAGAAACTCAAAATTTAGAATAAAGCATTAATAAGTCTTTTATTAATCCCTGAATTGATTAGATTAAAAAGGAATAGATATTACAAGCTTCCCCGGGTATCAAGAATGTCAAGCAGGATTTCAGGTAACATCTACTGTTAACACCCGCACTCTCTTTCCAACTACGTTTTATGGTGCTTTATAATGTTTATGCTATGCTATTTATGGTGTGCGGGATGTGAACTATTTTATTATGTAAATGATGTTTATAAGAAGTACGATTCTGTGAATGATTTGATATAACGTTATGCAATGACTCTGATATGATTTCTAAAATGAACTTGAAAGAAACGAAACATGATAAATGAAAGTGAAAGATGGTGAATGGCAGTACTATGTTCTCTGGGCCATGCACGTGTCGTTATGTTATCTGGCGGCAATGCCACCTTTTGATGGGGGGACAATGTCGTGGGTGGCACCCGCATTATGGCATTATATGCCACCTTCTGATGCGGGACAATGTTCTCAGTGGCTTTGCCTGGGCATTATATGCCACCTTCTGATGGTGGTGGCTTTGCCTTATGTTACCATTGGCATTATATGTCACCTTCTGATGGGGGGTGAATATCCTCGGTGGCTTTGCCTTCTGTTACAATCTATGGCATTATATGCCACCGTCTGATGGGGGACTTATGTCCTCGGTGGCTATGCCTTATGTTGTACTCGCCAAGTAACCAAAGAATGTTATTCAGATAATAAAATATTATAATGGAGATTATATTAATGAATGACAATGTAAATGACTTTTAAATTCCTGATTCGAAGTGTATGTTTATGAAATGCTTTTACTATATTCTCTTCTCCCTGTTTGCAAATAAAATGAATTGAAATGAATTTACAATGTTAGAGTAGTATGTTACTGAGTCTCAGCTCATAACGTTTAATTTGTTTTTCTGTTTTAGGTATGCATATGCAAATGGGATGGCGTAGCAGTGAGGAATAATTTACTTTGATTCATGCGAGTATGACAATTATGTAATCCAAGTTTATGGACTCTAAATTATGTAACTTTACTTATGCTAGTTAACTATATATATTTCTAGAAGTACTATAACTATTATAAAAAGGTTTAGTTTCATGAAAGAATGTTTGCCTTGTACTTTCCCGTACGAAAAGTACGACAGTGACGCACCGACTAAGCTAGGAAGGCCTTCCGCTGCTAATCCATCTAATTAATTAACCTAATAATGATGATTAGAAGGCGGGGGCTTTACAAGAAAACATTGAAATAAAAGACAAAATCGTTTGAATTGTGGAGAGACTGCCCATGTGGTTGTTGATGACGCTGACCGTCGTCGTAGGAGGTATTAGAAGTCTACTATCGTCAACCATGTCTTGTAGTGTATTTTCGAGGGTCCGACATTCAAATGTTAGATGCCCATTACCTTGATGGAATTTACAATGGGAATTTAGGTTCCACCTTTTGGACTTTTTTCGCGAGTAGACCTGTAGGAGAAGACGCACTATGGCGTAAAGGCGGTCAAAAGCAACCTCATGACTCAAAGTGAAGTCGAGGGTGGTGATAGTTCGTTTGATAAGCCTTAGAGTAGGCTAGCTCACCTTTTTTGCTTTTCCATTAAGCATTTCCAAGTTGTAATATATCGACCTATCATGAATAGAAATCGAATGGACCTTTGTAGACACGTAATTGTCTCTCTCCATTTGAATACCCGGTGATACATACCATCGTCCTAATCGGTCCTACCCGCAATCCAAAGAGCTAAAGCCCAAAAATTGTTTTAAGAATTCAAAGTCTATTTATTAAATCCAAGGCAATTTTAAAAGCCCAATTAATTATTCGTGATAATTAATTATATTTTTTAATATTAATTATTCATGATAATTAATAAATATTTTCCAAATCGAAAGATATTACGAAAATCAAATTTTTGATCCTAAAGATAACTGATTTCAGTGTCTAAAAGATTATATTTAAGTAAGATAAATATAATCTTTTAAAGAATGGATAAATAACAAAATTTGGTCAGATCTTCGGGTGCGTGCGGGGATGCGTCTGGCTCGCCGATGTTGCGCATGTTTCAGAACCCCAAAAGTGTATGCGCTCCGCGCAAAGCTGTTGCTCTCCGTGCATCGTGATGCATGTGGCACAACGTTGTTGCTCCCCGTGCGTCATTGATGCTTCAAGCGCAACAGGCCTGCGCACCTCGCGTTCTCAAATTTTGTCTGGTTTCTTCCGTTTTGCCTATATATAGAACTCGTTTTCACCCGATTTTCAACATTCTTTTCTACGAACTTTTCCTACTACTTCCAACTCTCTCAAATACTCTCAAACACTTTAAACATTTCATACACCCAAACCTCCATTGATTTCATATTTCAAGCTTTGATGATTGCTCTTTCAAAGATTGTTCATAAGACTAAGGCGATTAAGGTATAATCCCGAGGGTCCCTAATATTTTTTTTTCATATTTATTGTTTTGAAGTTACTAACTTTCTTTTCATGATGTAAATCTTTAAGCAATTTTTGTTTCTTATATATTCTTAATCTCTACTCTATATTTTTGTATATATATATTTCCATGTTTATATGCATATTGCTTTCATCCCCTTAAATGTTATTATTGCTAATTACAAGACCTAATCGCCTAATAAAATAATTGGATAGTTATTTAGGATCCCAATAATTTTGATTGCTAATAACTTGTCACTAAAATAGTAGCCTTTTGTGTGTTTAATGAACCAACCTAGACTAATATTTTTTAAGGTGTTTTAATTTAAAAATGTTATTTGGTTGTTCAATTGCATAAAAACTTGTTATAGATCGTGTTAAGTAGCAACCAGCAATGGAAAAGCGTGATTCGTGATTATTTCGTACGCTCACCCTTGAACTCAATTTTTGGTTCAATGACCAACTATGGAGTCATGACGACATCTAAATTGGATGAGTCCCTAAGTTGTCCCTAAGATTTCCCAATATCCAATTATGTTTATGAGTCATTCTTGAAAGACTTGTGGACTACTTCGAAAATGTTTTTTAATAAAACCCTTCAATGAGGTAGTCAAATACGCGCTCACGCCGCGTATGCGAATAAAAACACGCCTATAACCTTACTTGTAATTTTAAAAAAAAGGAATTTGGAAATAAGAAATGATTTTGATATGGATGATTTGAAAATGATATGGGTTTGTGAATAGGATGGGTTTGACCATAATGGAGACATGGGCCTAACATCATAAATATGCACACATGGACTAAACTTTAACTGGACCTACAAAAATGTTAGCAGACTCGACTCAATATTGGGCCTGTTATGGAAGTATAATGAGGACCTAGACTTTAGATTTACATGAAAATGTAAGCAGACTAGACTCTAATATTGGAAAGACTAGACTTTGAACTTACATGAAGATGCAAGAAGGCTAGACTCAATTATTGGGCATGTATGAAAATATAGGGAGGACTAGACTTTGAATTTACATGATGCAAGCATGCTAGACTCAAAGATAGGGGTGACTAGACTTTGAACTTACATGAAGAAGCAAGCACGCTAGATTCAAAGATTAGAAGGACTAGACTTTGAAGTCACATGAAGATGCAAGCAGTCTAGACTCAAAGATTAGAAGGACTAGACTTTGAGTTTACACGAAGATGCAAGTAGGCTAGACTCAAATATTAGGAGGACTAGACTTTGAACTTACCTTAAGATGCAAGTAGACTAGACTCAAAGATTAAGAGGACTAGACTTTGAACTTACATGTAAATGTGAACAGGCTAGACTTTGAACTTACATGAAGATGCAATCATGAGTTTGGAATTGACTAAAGCTTACATAATAATGCAAACTTGACCTACACTTTGAATTGGGCCTACATGAAAATGTGGGCTTGGATTTAGGATTGATTAGGAATTGACTTAGATTGAGCCTACATGAAGATGTAAGCATGTACTTGACTTAGAACTAGACTATATGAATCGTATGATGATGCATTAATTTTTAGGGTGTTTGAATTTAAATACTTGGTTGTTTCATTGCATAAAACTAGACTATATGAATCGTATTTAGTAGAAGCTAGCAATGGGTGAATTTTATGAACAAATTCGTACCTCACCTCCAAATTCAATTTTTCGTTCATTGACCAATTATGAAGTTATGATGGGAAAATCTACATTGGATAAGTACCTAAGATGTTCCTATGATTTCCCAAATATAAAATTAGGTTTATAAGTCTTCCATTAAGATTTGATGGCGACTTCTTTACAAAACATATTTTAAAATTAAAACCCTTTAATGAGGTAGTCAAATTCGCGCTTGCACCATGTAAGTAATAAAATATGCCTATAATTTGGCTTTCATTGGGGGTGATTCAAATTAATTTTTTATGAGTGGTTGAAACTTGAAAAATACGATTAATAGTACTTTTTTATGCTTTTAAATGAGATTATTGTTTTGCATATGAAGTTACAAGGAAAAATAAACTTTGTTTACTTAGAAGGTAAACGGCCCACCACAAATAAAAACCATTAACAATAAGTTAAATCATAATACAACTGATGTGTCGTATTTTTATATAGGATTTAGGTGCATTTAGGTTGTATTTTAGGAACATTTAGGTGCATTATATATAGTTCATAATTGCATACTATTACTTAATTTGCAAAATATTACTCCTTTTGTGTGTTTTTGGTATTCTTTGATGAATTAGGAGCAATTGGAAGCAAGCTACGTTGATAAGGATTATTATGAACAAGTTTGAGTGCAATTTGGAGCTAAATTGGAGTTGAAATTCAATGAAAGCTTTGTGGAAATTGAGTCATGTTCACTATTTTATCCATAACTTTTGACTCAATGCTGATAATTGGATGATTCAGCAGCATTGGAAAGTAGACTTGAAGAGCTTTCCAATGATAGATTGCAAGGCCCAAGACGAGTTGTATTCTGGGAGATATGGGCTTTGTAAGTTGGACCTGTTTTGCTGAGGCTTCCTACGCACGCGCGGGTTACTTAATTCCGGCCCTTTGATGATTTATTTGGTCTTCCTTATCTTGTAACTTGGTTTCCTACTAGTATTAGGAGATATAACTTTGTATTAGAGGATTTCTAATTTGGCTAGGAGATCTATTTACTCATTATTCATTCTAGTTGCACGTTATTTTCTCTCTCTAGATTTTCCTCTCTAGTTTTGCCCTAGTTTATTTCCTTTTGCAATTTGGAGATTCAAGATTGAAGATTTCATATTCGTCTTCTATTCAAGTATTGCGTATAAAGTTTTATTCTTTCCTTCTCCTTAATTATTTTAATTATGTTTTCTATTAAGTTTATTGTTCGTTTTGCCATGATTAGTGAGTAGTTTTTGATCTAGGATTGAGTTGAGCCCTAGTATGGATTGATCATTCAAAATTGTCTCTAATTCCCATGTTATTGAGTTACACGTTTAGGGTTTGATAAGATTGTTCGTTTTGTCAATTTTGCATCTTGATTTAGTCCTAGTTTTATACTATCAACGAAAGTTAGAGTTGGAATTAAGAGTTATTTATTTAATGCTAAATTGTTATTTTATTAATTGAGTTCATAACGAAATTTGGGTCTTACTTTGGATAATCTTGTCATTGATTTAAATTCTCCCATGAAAACAGGTGAGACCTAGAATTGGGAATTATTTGACATTGGTTCTTCATGCTTCTAATTATGTGTGTAAGCCATGAAAATAGGAGACATACATGTTCGTTAGGCGTTTTACTATCACGAAAGTGAGCATTAGGTATTGAGGAATGTGCGAGGATTTAGTTTCGATTCGCAGCTCTGCTTTATTACTGAGTCATGGGGAATGTCAATCTCACCTAAACTATAATTGAATAACTGGGATGTGAGTTATGTTTTGATCAACTCATATTAGTGGTGATGCTTAATCTTAGTGTTTTAATTATCAAATTCATCGAGTTTGTCATATCTTGTTATTAGTTTAGTGTAGACACAAAATCGTGTCTCCTCATTTAAGGGTCTAATGATGAAACATACCGCGGTTTTGGTTGGCGCTATCCGACAGAAGACCAGTCTGAAGAGCCAACCAAACATAAATTTAAAGTGTATTTCGAAGTCTTATTTTCAAGCACAATTAATTATTCATGATAATTAATTGAATTTTGAGTCCATAAAAATATTTTGAGTCCATTTAAAATATTTTAAACCCAAAGCCCATTTGTTTATTTATTATTTGTAATAAATATTTTCATGAAATAAATTAAAATTAGATTTTTAATCCGTAATATTAAATTTTCAGACTTCAAGCGATAAAATAAATCTTAAAAGACGCGTTTAATAAAAAAGGCTGGCTGAATGTGATGGACGCAGGGCCCAGTGGATTGGCCGTGATGTGTCATGCGCGCCAATCTGCGGCCTGCTTGACACTTGTGATTGTGCGTCACACAGTCTCTTGCGCCTGGCGCAGCTGGCACGTGGAGCGCTATTTCCTTTTCCCTATAAATACTCCTTGATTTCCCAAATTAAAGGAAGTTTTTTTTCAATAATACTCTCATACACTTTATTTTCTGCATATACTCGTGCTATAATTTCGTACTTCCACATACTTCTAAACACATTAAACACAATGAAATGCATAGGTATACTCCTGAGGACCCTTGAATAATTCTTTTATTTATATATCCTTGAAGTTACTAATGATTTCTTGTCATGATGTAGATGTTTAATAAATAAACGTTATTATTGTACATTCTAACCCTTATCTCTTATTTTGTATATATAATATTCATGTTATTATGATTGTTCTATACACGATTTTTATCACCCACATGTTATTATTGCTAATCAAGACCTAAAGAACTATTCTAACTAAATCAGATAATATGGACAACCTGCCAGTACCTTGTAAATTGAATGCTTAATAACATGTCACTAAATAAATAGTCTTTATATGTTTCTTGAACCAATTTTTAGGGTGCATGAAAAATATTATGTGGTTATTCTTTTGCATACAATTTGTTGTGACGTATTTAGTAGATGCCAACAATGGGCGAACGTGGTTCATTATGACCATAGATCGTACCCTCACCCCCGAACTCAATTTTTGGTTTATTGACCATCTATGGAGTCAAGACGGGGAAATCTACATTGGATAAGTCCGTAAGATGTCCCTACAGTTTCCCAAATATCCAATTAGGTTTATCAATCTTCCTTTAAAGACTTGTTGGTGACTTTAAAACGTATTTTAATAAAACCTTAACAATGGGGCAGTCAAATACGCGTAGGTGAAATAAAATCACGCCTACAATATGGCTATTCCGCTAGGGAGGATTTTAAGAAAATTAATTTTTTAAATGAGTGGGTGAAACTTGAAATATACGATTCCTTCTCTTTTTATGCCTTAGAATAACATACTGTTATGCATATGCATGGCTATTGCTTCAGCCACCATAAGGACAATCTACTTTGCCTCATTAGCACATGTTCTATTCGTGAGGTCACCCCCGGGAGGGTTTGCGCTTTGTCCTTCCAAAAAGCTTCTTGAGCGATAGTGTTGGATCTTAGTCATAAGCAAACCTACCCAACCATGGCATTGTTTTCTTGAACCTGACTTGAGAATCGAAAAGCATCTTACACGTGGCCACCTCTTTAAGAGGGGTACGAAGCGTGGGATCAATCTCTTAGTCATGGACCCTTTTTCAGCTTTAACCAAAACCTGACCATAGTTGAATGTAGAACTGGACTTTAGGTTGAGAACTTCTTGCATCCATGTTACTTGACATTTGCCTGTGATTGTAATTGTTGCCTGTTGCTAGTCTATCAACATATTGATGTGTCTTGCGCCTAAAACTCGCGTCTAACATAGATTGTAACTATAGTCCGAACTTTTCGCCAAATTGCCAATATTCATGCCGGGGAGCAGTGCGCCAACCGCATTTATTTGCGCCTGGCGCACCGCTCTTGCGCTGGACGCATAGAAGGCGCGTCGCGCGCAATCTGTTGCGTGGCACGCAGTCTATTCGTCTCATGTTTATTGCCGATTTGGCTATTGTTTCAAGTTTTAAAAAAAAAATATGTCAATTCGCCAGTTTGTCTTGGTCTGTCAAAATTGCAATCATCATATTATGTCAGTCGTAGCGTCCCGAAATCATGTAGAATTAGCTAAAACATCGCGTAAATTGCCAAAAAATATGTCTGGGAATAGAGCGCCAAACGCATGAGGATGCGTCTGACGCACTGCTCCTGCGCTAGACGCACGGTACCGCTCTGCGCGCACCATTGCTGTGTGGCACGCTTCATGTGCGTCACATGTTTTTTACCAATTTAGTCAATGTGGTGGCCGATTTTGCATTTTTTTCGTTTGCATGCATGTAGAGTTATTGACCTTTCAGCGTGTCCTAGGTTTAAATTAAATTTCACCTAATGCCAGAAAATAAAATAAAAAATTAGTCCTTTTCCTTTTTTTTTTTTGGCCTCACTGCTATTATGTCTCATTTAGGTGAACGATCATTCTTAGGATTTTCCTTTCATTTTCTTTTCTTTTTGGAGAAAGTCGGATATTCCTATGCTCGCAAACTTCCCCCATATTTCTTTTTATATAAAAAAAAATTCTCATTTTTTTCTTTTTGTTGCTCTAATTCCTCATCTTTTTCAAAACTTCATCATTTCCATGTATATTATATCATCTTCTCCTATACATCATTTAAGATTCTTCTTAGTGTCCATCTTGCTGTAAAAGTCTCATCTGCTTAGAGATCCTAACACCATTAGAAGTAGGGCTGGCAAAAATTGGCCCAACCCGATAACCCGAGCTGAAACTGACTTGAAAATTCCGGGTTTGGGTTGAGATTTCGACCTGAAATTAAAAATGGGTCGACCAAACCCGACCTAAAAATATAATAGGTTAGGTTCGGGTTGACTTTTGAACCTGAAAATAACTCGAATTACCTGATTTAGAAGTCGGATTATTTTTTGGTCGGGTCAACCTGAAATTAACCCAGACTTTCATAACATATACAACCTATCTTTTCTTATTCTTATTTGTATTAGGCCAAGCCTATTTCTTGGATCACCTAAATTTCATTTCAGGTCATTAACCCATACTTTCATGACTTAGCGTGTATAGTTGAATTCCATTTCAGGTCATTTTGGGTTGATTTTGGGTCAACCCGAAATCGGTAAGGTCGGGTTTGGGTTATGGTTTTTGACCTGAAATTAGAATCAGGTCGGGTTTGGGTTAGGGGTAATAAGCTGAAATATCAATCATATCAACCTTAAATTGACCCAACCTGACCTGATTGCCAGCCCTAATTAGAAGTCCATCTAGGCCATATACCTAGGTTCATCCAGTTTCACTCTATTCATATTAGGAGTCTTAAACTAGTCTAGATTCACCCATCTAAGAATTCTAAGCTCGTTAGAGTTTCATACATCTTAGGAGTCTAGCGTCCTTAAAAGTTCACCAAGCCTAGAATTCTAAGGTCATTAGAAGTCTGTCAAATCTAGTATCTCATATCAATTAGAACTGCATTCTCACTAGAATCCCTCTGCATTACGTAGTCCATCGTTCACGTACTTCACATAACTAGAGTCCATAGGAGTCTCATTGAATCCATACTCTCACTTCATCTCGTGCATTCCTCATTTAGTAGTCTCGAACTACAAGCGATTTGATTCCCTCTTTTGGGATATGTAGGCAGCCTTTACAAGTTCAAACGCATAGATTGAGTCATGCATACATGCATTAGGTCTAGGTGAATCCAAAATATTCATGCATACATATAGATTTAGGTGCATCCAAAAACAAAACAAAAAAAATCATTCATTTAGGAGATGCTAATTTGTTTCTAAAAGCTCAACTTTTAAATAGAAATTCTTTTCAAATATATATATCTTCATTCCATGTCTCTTTCTCCCTCATCACTATATCTCTATTCTCCTACTGGATGATCCCTTGTAGGAAATACGCAACATGTCAAGAACACTTTCAGAGCAGATTGATGAGTTGACGAGTATACTAGTAGATCTTGTAGCACATGTTGGCAAGCTAGAGGCAACCTACACTGTCTTCAAGAGAATTGTACTGCAGATCACAAGGCACTATATAGCTTCGATGCAATGGTAGCTGACCCACAAAGGATCGATGAACTTATGGACATCATGCCACATAGCTCCATTTTAAGGCCTTCGATCAAGTCCGATTTCATTGTTACTCCAATTGGAACTAAGCACCTTCGTGTCACTGTCTCACATGGACCTACATTTAATACCATCAGGCCTCAAAAGAAACCACAAAGAAAGTATACCTCGCTAGACATGATTTATGAGGTTGCTTTTGACCGCCTTTACGCCAGAGGCACGATTTTTCCTATAGGGCCTACACTAGAACCACCTTTTAAGACGAAGTCCAAAAAGTGGAATCCAAGTTCGTATTGCAAGTATCATCAAGGTAAAGAACATTTAACGTCAGAATATTGGGTCCTCAAGAACCTCGTGCAAGACATGATCGATGACGGGAGACTTTTAATTTCTCCTTCCACAAAGATGCCCCATATTTTAGGTCGCTTGTCACGCGCAATGTAGAAGTCTTGACTTGAGATTTCATTTTCTGTTTCAACTCTCTTATTTTACCCAGTCTAATATAGGATTTTCCCTCTTATTGCATGTACTCATAAATTCCAATTAATAAATGAGTATTTATTTATTTTCTAACCTTGTATTAATGAGCATCAATGGAAAGCATGATTATAGCCTTAAAAGGAAATAAATTTCTAATTCTCACGACTTTTCTAATAAAGGCAATGAACATAATTGGCATAAAAGAGGCATTCCTCCCTTTCTCCAATCCTTATCATCTACTTCAACCTAAATACATAACATTTATCTCCCTTTAACCTACCTCATGGGAAGTACATTTGACAGCAATTCAATGTAAAGGGCAAGCGGAAAAAAATAAAAAGAGCAAAAGCAAAAAAGATAAAGAATAAAAAAAAAAAAAAGCAAAGCAAAAAAAAATGATACAAAAGTGCAAAATGTGAAAAAAAAAAAGAATAAGTGTTGCAAATAAGCCCATCAATAGCTTCGTCGAATGTACTTCATTCAAAACCTTCAAACTTCAATCCTAACACATCCCTAACCAAAAACCATTACAAGCCAAATCATACCTCTGTAACAAATCTTCTCATAAATAACTCTCAACCACATTGCATTCCAATAAGCCTCAAAAAGACAAACCAAAGCCCGCTAGGTCGAAAACCCATAAGGGCGATTTAGGCAAAAGTCATGGCATCTTCTCATTCATCAGCCTGAACTACGAATGGTCTAATTCTACTAAAGATACGTAGGAAACCTCACCTTGAAGTCCAACCGCTTTAAACCATATCAAACCTACATTATTGTCCACCCTTACCAAAGACCTCTTGCAAATCAATGCCTAATTCATTGCAGATGGCTCCAAGCAAAATACCCGACCACCAATTAAAATGTTAAGAGCTACGACTGGTCTGATTCCATCATGGGTACGTAGGCAACCTCTTTTGAGGCTCGACCATCTTAATCCAAAACATATTTTTTCAAGGCTCGCCTAGGCCCATGAGAAAAGCGCGATCGCCCATAAAAGATCATGAATTTTCAATGCTCATCGCTACCCTTAGAACTAGACTGGGATTTGAACCTGCATCATTAGCCTACCTCATTCTGTGAGTCAATTCATTATGGCTCTGCCTTTTTCTTATTCTTATCCCTTGTCGTTTTCTGAACTACATTATCGCTTCAAAGCCAACCTTAGCATAACCTTTCAACACTCAGCGCTATGACCACACTTCATCTTTGAGTGTTCCTTTATCTTGGCCAAATTCTCCTCTCTTTTCACCGTAGGAACCTTATATGGAATCTTTGGTACCGGCGTAAAAGAGTGATTTTGAATTGCAAAGCGTCTAGAATCATTCTCCGTCCCGACACGTATATTTTAACTTTCAGTTTTACAAACCTCTGTCAAAGTGGGAGCTCTGTAGATACATAATCATGTCTCCCCATTTAACGGTCCCATGATGAAACATACCGCGATTTTAGTTGGCGCAACCCGACGGAAGAGTTGTCCGAAGAGCCAACCCAAAATAAATGTAAAGTGTATTTCGAAGTCTTATTTTAAAGCCCAATTAATTATTCATGATAATTGTAACACCCCGACAATTCTCTATTTTGCAAAATACCCTTTTCATATAAAAATTAGAGAATTCCCAAATTATCGCTCGTGTGATAACGTATCGGCTTATTCAGAATTTTGCAGCAGAAATAATAAATAACTTTAAAAACATAAGTAATTTAGTCAACCATAAAGTCAACTCCAAAACCAAACCAAAAGTCAAACCAACTTAAAAGTCAACTATTTAAACCATAACTAAATCAAGATTATAAAAGTATTAAAGAACTTAAACACAAGCTCTCCACGAAAACCCGAACCCATGATGCATCATCTTCAGACCTGGAATGGTCAATGCTCTATTGATCCTGAGAGACTGCTCACCAAATGGGTCATCACAGGATCAATAAAGCACAACCATTATCGAAATACAAAAAAACACGTAATCAGCAAAGCTGAGTACTACATACTAAATAAAATATAAAACCTAACATGATACTATTAAACATTAACTCAGAGATAAATAAAAATATAATAAAATAACGGATTGACTATACTGAACTTGACTCCACAACCAATAGACTAATTACAATTAGCTTGAATAAGCAATGGATAGAGTTGTCCAAACCAAACCAGTCTTCAATTTAGAAGACGAAGTACGGGCGCGACTCCATACTCCCGCGACCAACGATACCAAGGTACTAATTAAATAAAATAGAACACGGTGATTAATCTGGTCCCAAGAAAAGTCATGGGCTACCACCATGTACTCCAACTCATACTAGTCCAACACTTCAGACGTGCTCAAGTCTATAGCTTATTGCTATTCACTTTCCACTTTATGTTATTAATAAGTTATTTATTGTTGTGACTCAAAAAGTAAGACAACCAACATGAATATCATGGATACACAAAACCCATTTTTATCTTAGGATTTAATAAGGCGATCAACAACTCAAATAATCCAAGAATAATTCCATTACTTAGTTTAATAACCAACCAATATTTATTTGTTGAATTAAATCAACAATCAACCAACCTTTCCATAGGTGAATAACCAACTTTACTAAACAATGCCCACGGTCCTTATAAAGTAAATAAAATAATATAATCCAAGGGAACGACATAATACCATTCATGATCCAATAATAATATAATTATTAATCCCTCATGTGAATTAATAAAATAAAGTTCTCAATCCCACATGCTTGCATCATTCATCCATATAAACATATAATAACCAATATAGGCAACATGCTTCACACAACGGCGTAAAACATGCAAAATCACTTGATTATAAGCCACATATGAACTATAAAAAGTTTCCTATACATGATACTACACCAATCCCAGTCTTAGGACATAACTTGTGTAGACAAAACGAGAGGCCACTTTCACAACCTTAGAAATCGCTCAAAGTATATTCTCCACCAAAGAGGATAGAAAAAAAGGCACACGGCACGAGGGGGAGGATGCTGGCTGCGGCAGCTGTCGATGGCAGCGTGGCTGGGCGGAGGTGACGGCGAGCCGAGGGAGATAGGAAGAAACTCGAGTGAGGGAGAGAGAAAAGAAAGAGTGTCATGAGAGAGGAAGAGAGAGAAAATAAAGTGTGTTTAATGTGGCAAAAATTGTTAATGAAGGGATATTTATAGGTTCCCCCATTACGGGTCCAAAAGGGAATTGGGCTTTGTAGGGTTAGTTTAATAAAGATGCTCATATGAGAAACTATAAGGTTTGGGCTCCTCTAACCTAATATTAAATCCTTTTACTTCAACTCCACTAGTTTAATTATAAAATAACTTTCAAAGTATGACTAAATAAAATATTTGATTATTTAAAACATTAAATAATCCCTTTGAGTTTAAAATAGTCAACACTTTTAGAAATTAATTATTTAAAATATTTCATTATATATAAATAGGCTGTAAAATATATTTACAAAATTCATAGTCTACCCCTCTAAAAAGAAGTTTCATCCCGGAACTTGACACCAAAACCCTCACAGTTTCAAAATTTTGACTCCAAACTTTCATTTGAAAATACTTGTGCCACAACGTGTGCACACTTTACCAATCTACAAAACACTTGTGTTACTCATGAACACATTTTTCTATGCGGAGAACCAGCCTATTTTGCATTAATATGTGCAAATCGCCAAAATAAGCATAAAAACGCATAAAATACCATAAAATAAGGCAAAAAGCGCGAAATTCTATCGCATTCTACCCCCCTTTAAAGAAAACAAGTTACGCCCTCGTAACTCACCTCAATGAATAACTTAGGATATTTCTTCTTCATATCATCTCCGGCTTCCCATGTTGCCTCTTCCAACTCATGGTTAGACTAGAGCACTTTCACTATATTGACATCCTTATTGCGTGTACTACGCACATTTCAATCCAAGATTTTCACAGGTTTTTCCTCATATGTGAGGCTACTATCAATTTAAATTCTTTCGGGCTCCAAATCATGATTCTCGTCAGGGATATATCTCTTAAATTGAGAAATGTGAAATACATCATGCATCTTCTCAAATTCCATTAGTAAAGCCAACTTATAGGCTACCTTCCCAATTCTCTGCAAAATCTCATATGGGCCAACAAATTTAGCACTTAATATGCCCTTCTTACCAAATCTCATCACTCCTTTGGTCAGTGACAATTTCAAAAACACCTTATCACCAACTGCGAATTCATCTTCTCTTCGTTTCAAATTAGCATAAGTTTTCTGCCTATCTTGAGCAGCTTGAATTCTAGCTTAAATCAACTTCATATTCTTAACAGTCTCCTCAATAAATTCAGTCCCCAACACTACATTTTCACTAAAATCATTCTAGCAAATGGGACTTCCACACTTCCTTCCATACAACGCCTCAAACGGAGCCATCTTGATACTCGCATGGTAACTATTGTTATATGAAAACTCGAACAAATCCAAGTGATCTTCCCAACTTCCTTGGAAATCAGTCGTGCACGCTCTCAACATGTCTTCCATAGTCTGATTGGTCCTTTCAGTCTGACCATCGGTCGCAGGATGAAAAGTAGTATTCATCTTCAACGTCGTTCCAAGATTCAACTGGACCTTTTACCAAAATTTCGAGAGAAACCTCGAATCAGGATCTGAAATGATGTCCTTCGGGACTCCATGTAATCTCACCACGTGCTTGATATACGTCTTGGCAAGTTGCTTCTTCTTCCATGTTTCTTTGATCGGAACGAACATGGCAAACTTCGTCAGACGGTCCACGATAGCCCAAATAGTATCATTGCCATTTCTCGTCTTCGGCAAAGCAGTAACAAAGTCCATTGATATAGAATCCCTTTTCCATCCATGAACCTCTAAGGATTGAACCTTCCCCATTGGTCTCTTATGGTCAATCTTTACCTTCTGACAGATCAAACACTTTGACACGAACTCAGCGACTTCACGCTTCATATTCGGCCACCAATAAATCTCCTTGAGATCCTTATACAACTTATCACCCCCAGGGTGCACAGAATATGGAGTATTGTGCCCCTCTACCATAAGCTTTCTCTTAAGCTCTTCATAGTTCTGTGGTATACACCATCTTCCTTTGAACCTCAAGCTTCAATCATCATGAATCTTAAAGTCAACTTCTTTGCCTTGCTTCATCTTCTCTTTAATCTTATTTAGGTGCTTGTCTCCAACTTGACCCTCTTTGATCTCATCGAAAACTGATAGTCCCAATAACAAAGCACTCAATCTTGCTTCGATCTCCTCAGTATTTAGAATTTCTAGGCTAAGCCTTTGCATATCACGGTACAATTCCTCAGGTTCTACCAATGCATTCACACTATGACTCGACTTCCTACTCAAAGCATCGGCAACTACATTCCTCTTCCCCTCATGGTGCTGAATATCTAGGTCATAGTCCTTAATCAATTCCAACCATCTTCTCTGCCTCATATGGAGATCCTTCTGGGCGAAAATGTACTTCAAACTCTTATGATAAGTATAGATTTTGCAAGTCGTTCCATACAGTTAATGTCCTCAAATCTTCAAGGCAAACACAATAGCAGCTAACTCTAGGTCATGGGTAGGGTAACTAGACTCATATGATTTCAACTGACGCGATGCATACACGATCACCTTCCCATTCTGCTGCAAAACACACCCCAATCCATTCTTCTAAGCATCACTATACACTTCGAATCCTTCATTTCCATCAAGCAGGGTTAAAACAGGTTCGGAGGTCAGGCGCTCCTTCAAAGTCTGAAAAGCTTCCTCGCACTTCTCACTCCACTCAAACTTTGACTCTTTCTTCATCAGATTGGTCATCGTCCTTGCCATCTTCGAGCAGAAAACTCCTAATATCTGAACATTCTTCGGTGTAGGCCACTCACTGACAGCTTGAATCTTCGCAGGATCCATAAAAACTCCTTCTTTTGACACATAATGACCCAAAAATGCTACTTTTTCCAATCGAAACTCACTTAGAGAATTTTGCATACAATTGGTTCTTCCTAAGCGTTTCCAAAACTATCATCAAATGTTCATCATGCTCCTCTTCGCTTTTTGAATAGATCAAAATATCATCAATGAACACTACATCAAACTGACCCAAAAACTCATGGAATAGTCTAATCATCAAGTCCATGAAAATTGACGGAGCATTGATCAATCCAAACGGCATCACTATAAACTCATAATAATCATAACGCGTCCTAAATGCAGTCTTAGGTATATCCTTATCAGCTACCTTTAATTGGTGATACCCCCGAACGCAAATCAATCTTTGAAAACACACCTGCTCCATTCAACTGATCGAACAGGTCATCTATCCTAGGCAAAGAATACTTATTCTTAATAGTCACATTGTTCAACTCCCTATAGTCGATGCACAATCTCATAGTCACATCTTTCTTCTTCAAAAATAACACAGGAGCTCCCCCAAGGTGACGCACTAGGCTAATATAACTCTTCTCCAATAGTTGTTGCAATTGCATCTTCAACTCGCTCATCTCAGGAGGTGCCATTCTATATGGTGCCTTAGAAATAGGTGCAGTACCAGGAACTAAGTGTAACACTCTGTCCAATTATAGACATAAATTAAGGAAAATAGAACAACTTACTAAAGAAATGGCGATGGCGGAAATATCGTCTGGCGGAAATGTTACTCTAACTAAGGTTAAATTCAACTAAATAAAATCAAAACCCAATTAAATAATCCATCAATATCCATAAAGAGGCAAAAACAACTTTAAAAGCCCCAAAGTAGTAAATATAAAATAAAATAAGATGTTTCAGAAATCCTAATTTGTCTTCTCTCAATGCCCATAATACAAAATAATCAGTTGTAAAATATTAAAACAAACATCCACAATCAGTGGGGAGTAACTAACAGCTCTCCCAGCCCAATTAGGATCCATATAAGAGTTATAAAAGTTTTAATAATCAATTCATACACAATATCTCATAAAATACGCTTCAATAATCAAATAACAAATAAATATATACAACAAAGACAATACAACATGCTAACTACAAATAGGGTAAAGTTAACAGAATAATTAGACAAACAAATATACATATGAACTCAACGATCAACATAATAAACCTTCAAGTCTAAATAAAATAATAATATGAACGATAAAAATGATAGTGATAACGTTTCCAAAATAGTCATCTTAACACGTTTGAGGAGGAACTGACGTAAGTGGATCGCAACTCACTGTTCCTATTTGGTTATAGTATTAGGACCCTGCTCGCCTATGTCTAGTATGGCCACACCCTGATGCGAGATAGTACCCTACTCAGTACTTCTCGACCTTTCAGTCGACAACTAATAACCAAGACGAACCTACACACCCTACTCAGTATGTAAGTATAAACTGTGTACCCTGCTTAGTACACAGTGACAGTTCATTCCTAGGAGACCATGCCGTCTCACTAGTCATCATCCTCAAATAAAAAAAACAAATGATCAATAATATAATTTCATCATCTGCAGAATGTCATTCAAGGTCTTACATCAAACTGCAAGAATGTAGGGCCTTAACCCATCAATTCCAAACTGCAAGAATTTTAGGGACTCATCAACCCATCAATTCCAAACTGCAAGAATTTTAGGGCTTAACCCATCAATTCCATTTACATCAAACAACTTCACAATCTTCTCAAATATAATAATAATAATAATAATAATAATAATAATAATAATAATAATAATAATAATAATAATAATAATAATAATAATAAGAATAATAATAATAATGCTAACAATAATAATAACATTATCTTCAAAATACCAATGATCTTATCATAATAATAAATCACCCACGTTATAAATACCAGCACATAAAGATATATCCATAACAAAAAGTTCACCTAACAAGCTGAAATAAATAAAATAAGACAAATAATGAAACTAAACTATAGCTTAATTATATAAATAAATACAAAGTTACAACAATAAACCAAAAGACATAAGTCAAACAACAAAGCTGAAGAACTACATGCATATACGAATAATCCAACTACCAAAACTAAGAAAAAGAACGAACTACATAATCAAATAATTGAACCAATAACAATTCAAACAAAGCCCACCAAGGAAAGCAACAACCATTATTATGCAACCAGTACCATCCTACAATACACATGAACATTAAGAAGGGGAGGCCATCAAGTAATATAACAACGCTAGACACACCGCAACAAACACTAATCAACCAGACAAAGAGCAAGTAAGACCAAAGACAACCACAAGTATAACAACACTAACACTAAAAAAACAAAGCAAGTGTAGCAGCATCGTATAATATCAATACAACAAATATGAGCAAAACATTGCAGCAATAGCAATACCACAACAGGTATCATTACGCTGCAACGGCATTAGCAGATAGCTATGAAAGCATCATGCTAGAAGCAAGCAGACACTTTGATGCACAAGGTGAGGCAATATAATAACAATAAGAGACAAGCTAATTCATAGTAATCTTATGGTGATATAACAAGAATATAAAAGATACTGACAAAAATAAAATGTATGCTCATATAACATTAAGGTAGAAAGTAATATCATAATTCCTATATACATACTACACAAAAACATATACACGAGAAATTCAAGAACAAACACCCAAATATATTTCGTGCAACCAAAGTAATAATATCATGTAAATTTTACCCAGCCTAACATGATACTAAAACCTAAATAACCCAACTATTAAAACTAATATAATTCCTATACTAATACTAATCGATCTAGGAACGCCTACAGGTGTTAATGAGCCAAGCCTACTCGCAAACTATTCGAGTTCGGCTCGGTCAAAGCTCGGCTCGAGTGAGCTCGACCCGAGCTCGGGTTCGGCTCGATATATTAACGAGCCAATCCCAAACCATCAATGGTTCAGCTCGAAAGCTCGTGAGCAGGCTCGAAAACTTTTTACTTAGGTAATATTTAAGCAAATTATTGATGTCCCACATCGATTTCCAAAACAAACAACACCCTTATTTTCCCTTACTTATTGTTAGCTTTGTCTCACATTTCTTGGTGAAGGCTATTTATAATTTGATAATATTTGACAATTTTATAGTCTGCAGAAACTTGTGAACTTTTTGTTTTCTAACAATAAACTTAAACACTATTAAATTATTATAATATGTAAATTTTGTCCACTATCTAACAATAATGTAATAATCTATAGTATAACTTTGACAAATTTCCCCAAAAGAAAAGCTGGAACTCTTCCTTCAACCTTCGCCTAGTTGTCCACTGCTGTGTAATGTCTCTTTTCCTCCATTGCTTCTTGCATCTTCTTGTCAAAGCTCTAACAACCCATTCCATTTTGTTACTACATTAGGACAGATTTGTCCCGCAAATCATACGTTCTTTCTTGCAATTTTTATTAAAAGATATGTTTTTGAGTTCTTCGATTCTTGTTGTGCTACTCAGCACTTCAACCGACTATAACTTCTTAAGATTGAAAATCCATCCTCACAAATCGATGCAAAAAATGTTCAATGGCAACAATAGCATCACAATTCCAGTCTTCGACGACGATACCGATGAATATATTACAAAGACGAGATTCGAAACAGTTGAAGCACGAGAAGTCGGTAACCGTCCGGTCCTCTTATTTTTTTAGAACAAAAAACGCAAACTTGAAGAATCAATCAGTATAATCAAAGGCAAGATCAAGAATCACTAATTCAAAATTAAACCCATCTATATTTTCTTACTTACTTTCTCTCACCCAATTTTTTTTTCTTGTTTCTTCTCCAATAAAATCTCAGAGCCAAGAACGAAAAATTTTCAGGGAGAGAAAAAAACAAATTAAACTGACAAAGAACAAAAGGCTGCAAAATTAGGTAGTTGAGAAAGATGATTATCTGCTGTTAAAAAATAGAGATGGGACGAGGAAGCTGGAATTTTGTGGCAAATTGCAATGGAGGACTGTAGGAGAGAGAGGGAGTGGAAAGAGTGAATCTTACTGAGGTAGAAAATGTTTGGTTTTGTCCAGGACTTTGCTTTTCAGCTTTCAAAAATCCCACATCGAGTGTTTAGCAAGTGTAATGGAAATTCAGCTCTATAAAAATGGGTATACATGAGGGGCTGTGAAAGTTATGGATGTTGGGCTTAGCCAACCTTATGGGGCTGACTCTTTAGCATCTAAACTACTGTTTTATTGATTTGAGCTTGCTAAGATTTAAATGGGCCGAAAAATTAATAAAGCCTAATTTATCCAAGTCCTACTAAATCAATTTCGAGCCGAGCTTCGAGCCGAGCCTGGGTTAAATCCACACGAGCTCGAGCCGAGCCGAAATTTCTAAGCTCGACGAGCCTCGAGCTCGAACTGAGCTAGACCTTAATAATCTTCGAGCCGAGCCGAGCCGACCCTGAACATGTTCGGTCTCGGTTCGGCTCGTTAACACCCCAAGGAACACCATTAGTTACCTTTGAAGACCTCTCATTGCTTGCATTCTTCTTCTTGAACATTATAAAATTCCATTACATGTTGTTCTGTTTCGACCCCAATTTCCGGCAACTGAAAACTCAGATTCAAAATCGCTCCAATCAAGTGAAGGCCCAGATGTCCTCAATATGCGGTCCAAATTTTGGGACGATCCAACGGTTAGATCTCAGGCGATGGTCATTTTCGTGAAGGTGTGATAGGAAAAATCGGGTGACTGCACTCGTCTGATTGAAACGGAAACTGCAGTCGCGTCACTCCTTTTCTTCAAAAACAAATTACACCAAGAGCAAGATCTTTCCGAGTAGATAGATTTTGACTACTCACATGTCCAAATCCGATAAGAAACGAAGGAGTTATGGGGCAAACAAGATGGGTGTGCAAAAATGGACAAAATGCGAAAAGAGAATAAAATGATGGGGGTCACCAAGGGAGTTACAAGGAGACCAAAAGCCACTATTCCCACTTCATAAAAATCTGATTTTTGGACAGTAACTTAGAAACTTAAACCTCAAGGCTAAAAAGTCACTACAACGGTCCAAACGTGCTAAAAATCGATAAAATAAAAATACTAGCTCCAACGCGTATTTTAAATACTAGAAAAATATATAATTTCTAATTTGTAATCAAATAAATTTTATAAATAAAACATTTTAAAATTTGGAAAACTAATAATATAAGATATAATATTTTTAAGAAGTAAAATATTACAATTTCAACGGAAAATAACTCGAATAAATCATGAGCGAAAATATGTGGTGTTACACTAAGTCTTTGGTGAACTCAACGGCTCTCTTGGGCGGCATACCAGAAATCTCGCTTAGAAACTGTAGACACTAAAAATTTATAAGTGCTCTATATTAAAATAAGTTAATTCTTTTTGAGCTAAAATAGATATGATTAGCCCAATTTAATTAATTTACCCCACTCAAATAAGATATCCAGATTAAATTAAACAAATATAATTTGGGTTGTAAAATATTTGGGCTAGCCCATATTGCTAGTCCAAATTAGATGGTCAAATGGCAAAGGTAAAAAAGACTTCCAAGTCATAAACGGGCCCAAGCCCATAAACTACCAAGTCCATGAAGGGACCTCCATTCTATAAATAAACCTCACCTCCTTCGGTTGAGAAGACCAGAAAATCATTATTATCAAGAGCTCATAATATTCTCTTGGAATTCTCTCTGCAAATAGTCAACAAGCACATCAAATCCATGCCGACTGTTCAGATACACTCAAACAAATTCGATTGAGATTCAAGCTTTTGTCAGCCCTCATCGAATATACTCAAACTCAAGTTCACATTGACAAAACGTCATCCCACACTCAAACTCAGGTTGACGTTGACAAAACGTCCATCAACACTCAAATCCATGTTGACATCAATACGTGTCACTCTCCCGTTGCGGAACAGAATCAGAGGACTTAGTTTATTTTTATTATAAACTGTTTACAGAGATTGTACTCAATACATTTATTGAAATAAAATTTCTTTGTTACTTTGTTTCCTGACTTATATATTTTTAACTCGAAATTTGTGTATAGACACTAAAAATTTATTACTGTTCTATATTAAAATAAGTTAATTTTTATTGAGCTAAAATAAATATGATTAGCCCAATTTAATTGATTTAGCCCACTCAAATAAGATATCCAAATTAAATTAAACAAATATAATTTGGGTTGTAAAATATTTGGGCTAGCCCATATTACTAGTCCAAATAAGATGGTCAAATGGCAAAGGTGAAAAAGACTTCCAAGTCATAAACGGGCCCGAGCCCATAAACTACCAAGTCCATGAAGGGATCTCCATTCCCTATAAATAGACCTCACCTCCTTCGGTTGAGACGACTAGAAAATCATTATTCTCAAGAACTCATAAAATTCTCTTGGAATTCTCTTTGCAAATAGTCAACAAGCACATCAAATCCGTGCCGACTGTTCAGATACACTCAAACAAAGTCGATTGAGATTCAAGCTTTTGTCAGCCCTCATTCGAATATACTCAAATAAAACTCAAACTCAGGTTGACGGTGACAAAACGTCATCCCACACTCAAACTCAAGTTGACATTGACAAAACGTCCATCTATACTCAAATCCATGTTGACATCAACATGTGTCGCTCTCCAGCTGCGGAACAAAATCAAAGGACATAGTTTATCTTTATTATAAACTGTTTACAGAGATTGTACTCAATACATTTATCGAAATAAAATTTCTTTGTTACTTTGTTTCCTGTCTTATATATATTTTGACTCGATATTTGTGTATACAGAAACACATCCATAAACTCATTCACAATCGGTACGTCCTCAATCTTCATTTCAACCTCTTTGCTCACATCTCGCACACTACAAAAGAATAACTCACACCCCTTCTTTACCAACTTCTTCACTTGCATTGCGGAAATGACCCCAAAATTCTTAGGATTCCCAAATCGTCGGTATGAAGTCAACTTCCCTACAGGATTTCTCAGCACTACCTTCTGAGCTTCACAATCTATCTTGGCCTTATAGAAACCTAACCAGTTGATCCCCAGAATAACGTCTAGGTCTCCCAGATTGAAGTCTATCAGATTAGAAGGAAAAACACAGTCTCCTATCTTCAGGGGTAAGTCTATATATAACTTAGTACACTTGATAACTTCTCTAGTAGGTATACTTATGGGAAAGTCAATTACTTCAAAGTCTACTAACCCCAAACTTTTTACAATGGACGACGAAATAAATGAATAGGTCGCTCTAGAATCAAATAACGCTTTACCGAGAATGAAGTTAATAGAAAAAGTACCAGAAACTACGTCGGCAAATTTCTCAGCTTCATTGCGGCTCATCACAAACAGCATCCCCGGAGCTTTGCTCTTTTTGTTGTTGTTGCTCTCACAAGCAGGATTACTGTAGCTTCCTTGATTGTTATGCGACCCTATAGGCTTCGACCCTTGGTTGTTCGCTTGATTGAACCCAGACCTTCCCTGACTACCATTCCCATTACCATTCTGCTCTTTCTTCTGCTTGGTGAAGCACTCAAACACTCTATGCCCCTTCTTTTGGTAGTAATGACAAGTTACTAGCTCACCCTTGCAATCTCTACCAGGATGGTTCTTGTTACATCTCTTGCATTTGTAACTCCTCTCAGACTGGCCCTTACCGTTAAAGCCTTGGTCGTTCCTTCCTTGGAAATTCCTATTCCCATTCTTATTCGTCTTGAAATTCCCCTGATTTCCACCACAATTGAAATATTTTCTTTTCTTGCCTACTACAATTATCATGCCTCTTCTGAAGACCATAAATATGGGCAGCTCTCCCATAAACAACATCTAAGGACACAAAGGTCTCACCACCTAACCCCAATTGAATTTTCTCAGTCATCCCTTGCTCAAACCTCTGAGCTTTCACCTCTTCAGTAGCTACAACCTCAAGTGCAAATCTAGACAATGCTATGAACTTACTATAATACTCAGAAATGGTCATACTCCCTATCCTAAGGTTTATGAACTCCTGAGCCTTTTGCTTTCTCATAAATGCTGGGTAAAATTTTCCACATAAAGCAGCAATAAAGGAATCCCAATTAAACCCTTCCACAACACTATGTCTAATTCCATTTTCCTTCCACCATAAGTCAGCCTCATCTTTCAAATACAACACAGCCTGGCCTACTTTCATAGCCTCGGGACAACTCACGGCCCCAAAAAATTTTATCAAACTCCCTAATCCAGCTCTCTAAGAACGTAGGGTCAGCCTGCCCCTTAAAGAACAACGGCTTAATCTTAGCTAACCTCTCAAACATATCCCCCGCAGGGTCGAAACGCTCAGTCCTTTCTTGAGTAAGTTTCTCAACCAATAGGCAAATAGCAGAGGCTAACACGGTATCGTTGTTTGCCATTCTACTTCGCGACCTGAATTTTAACGTAAATCTACTTTAGGTTTCGATTCGCAACTTACTTGCCATTCTCTACGAAGGCATCAATCGATGTGACCATACAAGGTCGCATCAAAATAAAATTCTTATGGAATTATAGTAGCACTAAGTTCACACACTATGAACCATAACAATCATATATTCACGCGTGAATAATTATTCACATCAATAACCACATAAGGATCAAATGAAATCAATCACAATAATAAAATATTTACCTTTTCACGTACTAAAGCAATTCTCACTCAACTCAAATAACTAAATAATAATTTATATTCCTCAAATGATAATAAGAATATTTTTGCAATCCAAAATAACCAACTTATTCCTTAACAATATAAAGATGCTAAAGAAGGAATTTTAAACCATTGTAGCTTAGCTAATTATTCAACTACTAATCTTAGAACATGAATAAATACTCTATGGAGTTACATTATCATTCCTATCCTAATTTTCTTTATACTTCTCTGGAGTAAACATTTAATCTTCAAAGTCTTCAGAGTCTTTACTATGATAATAATAATAACCTGGAATCCTAGCTTTAGTATATCTTCGAACCCTTTTAGGTTGAGGTCCATTCTCTTCCAACTCTGAATCGTTATCACTGCTCAGATAAGATCTCCATGTAGCACTGTAGATGTCCTTTCTGGTTTGCCCTCTAGCACGGTCAAACTCTTGATTACCTCATCATCATTATCAAGGATGCCTACTTTTAAGATACGATGCATAATAACCTCTAGGCTGGTGTAGCTCTCACTATCAGACTCTATATCAGACTCATCATTACTAAGCACAATGGGGTTGGAGTAGCTTCCTACTCGGGCAGCTTCAATATCAGACATGCCTAGTGGTCCGTTAACAGATGAATACGACATCTATAAATACATAATACCCTCACTTAGCGTGTATTCCCAACAATAAATAATAAGCAAGAATCAACAGATAATTTATAGCCAGGAATGACATCATACAATTAAGCAAGGAGAAAAACATTGAACATGCTGAACAAAACATTTAAATGCAGACATATAATATTTCTATCCTGTATGCCCTTCCTATTCTACCCATCTCTCACAAAATATATGAAGTAACCAAAATAAAACTAAAAGTACTAAAAATAAACAACTAATAATAAAATAAATGATTTCCGAAAAAATGGATAAACCGGAAAAATAAAAAAAATCTAACTTAAAAAAATTTATTTTCGAACTACAAAAAGTTCAAATCCTTTTTGAAACATGTTTCGAATTTATCAAAAGTGATTTAAGCATAATGAATAAGTAAGAACTTGTTTTCTTTTGAATTTATTTTCAAATAACTAGGCGCCCAAAAAAAAAAGAGATTGGCACGAAAGGCCAATAAAACCCTAAGCTCCAAGATACCACTTTGTAACACCCCGACAATTCTCTATTTTCCAAAATACCCTTTTCATATAAAACTTAGAGAATTACCAAAGTATTATCGCCCGTGTGACAACGTATCGGCTTAATCAGAAATTTACAGCGGAAATAATAAAAAACTTTGAAAACATAGGTAACTTAGTCGACCATAAAGTCAACTCCAAAACCAACTTAAAAGTCAACTATTCAAACCATAACTAAATCAAGATTATAAAAGTATTAAAGGACTAAAACACAAGCTCTCCACGAAAATCCGAACCCATGATGCATTATCTCCAGACCTGGAATAGTCGATGCTCTATTGATCCTGAGAGAGTGCTCACCAAATGGGTCATTACAGAATCAATAAGACACAGCCATGATCGACATATAGAAAAGCACGTAATCAGCAAAGCTGAGTACTACATACTAAATAAAATATAAAACCTAACATGATACTATTAAACATTAACTCAGAGATAAATAAAAATATAATAATATAACAGATTGACTATATTGAACTTGACTCCACAACCAATAGACTAATTATAACTAGATTGAATAGGCAATGGATAGAGTTGTCCAAACCAAACCAGTCTTTGGCGCGACTTCATACTCCCGCGACCAACGATATCGAGGTACTAACTAAATAAAATAGAACACGGTGATTAATCCGGACTCAAGAAAAGACATAGGCTACCACCATGTACTCCAACTCATACTAGTCCAACACTTCAGACGTGCACAAGTCTAAAGCTTATTGCTATTCACTTTCCACTTTAAGTTATTAATAAGTTATTTATTGTTGTGACACACAAAGTAAGACAACCAACATGAATATCATGGATACACAAAACTTCCATTTATCTTAGGATTAAATAAGGTGATCAACAACTTAAACAATCCAAAAATAATTCCATTACTTAGTTTAACAACCAACCAATATTTATTTGTTGAATTAAATCAACAATCAACCAACCTTCCCATAGGTGAATAACCAACTTTACTAAACAAGGCCCATGGTCCTTATAAAGTAAATAAAATAATATAATCCAAGGGAACGACATGATATCATTCATGATCCAATAACAATATATTTATTAATCACTCATGTGAATTAATAAAATAAAGTTCCCAATGCCACATGCTTGCATCAATCATCCATACAAACATATAATAACCAACATAGGCAACATGCTTTGCACAACAGCGTAAAACATGCAAAATCACTTGATTATAAGCCACATATGAATTATAAAAAGTTCCCTATATATGATACTACATCAATCCTAGTCTTAGGACATGATGCCAGTCTAATAACACATAGGTATGTACGTACCTTGTGTAGACAAAACGAGAGGCCACTTTTACAACCTTAGAAATCGCTCAAAGTATATTCTCCGCCAAAGAGGAGAGAAAATAAGGCACGCGGCACGGGGGGAGGACGCCGGCTTCGGCAGCGCTGGGCGGGCAGCGGCGAGCCGAGGGAGAGAGGAAGAAACTCAAGTGAGGGAGAGAGAAAAGAAAGAGTGTCGTGAGAGAGGAAGAGAGATAAAATAGAGTGTGTTTAATGTGGCAAAAATTGTTAATGAGGGGGTATTTATAGGTTCCCCCATTAGGGGTCCAAAAGGGAATTGGGCTTTGGTAGGTTAGTTTAATAAAGATGCTCATATAAGAAACTATAAGGTTTGGGCTCCTCTAACCCAATATTAAAATCCTTTTACTTCAACTCTACTAGTTAAATTATAAAATAACTTTCAAAGTATGACTAAATAAAATATTTTATTATTTAAAACATTACATAATCCCCTTTGAATTTAAAGTAGTCAACACTTTATGAAATTTATTATTTAAATACTTCACTATATATAAATATACTTTAAAATAGATTTATAAAATTCATAAAATTGTGGGGGATTACAATAATTAATTGTATTTTGAGTCCATAAAAATATTTTTGAGTCCATTTAAAATATCTTAACCCTAAAAGCCCGATTGTTTATTTATTGTTTTTAATAAATATTTTCATAAAATAAATTGAAATCCGATTTTTAATCTGTAATATTAAATTTTCGGACTTCAAGGAATAAAATAAATATTTAAAAACGCGTTTAATAAAAAAGGCTGGCGGAATGTGCTGGACGCAGGAGGTGCGCCCAGCGCATTGGACTCTATGTGTCAGGCGCGCCAATCTGCACCTGCCACGTGGATCTGTGTGTCACATAGAGTCCTGTGCCTAACGCACCACTATGTGCGACACGCAGCTTTTATCTCTTATCTTTTTTTAAAGACGCATATCACTTGTACGTTGTCTATTGGTCATGTCGTGTCAGGCGTACATTCGCCTGACAAATGTGATTGTACGTCACACAGCCTCTTGTGCCTGACGCAGCTAGCACGTGAAGCGCTATTTCCTTTTCCCTATAAATACTCCTTGATTTCCCGAATCAAAGGACGGTTTTTTTCAATAATATTTTCTCATACACTTTATTTTCCACATATACTCGTGCTATGATTTCTTGCTTCCACATACTTCCAAACACATTAAACACAATCAACCGCATTTACATTCTTGTTTACATCGCTCTTTTGGCTTCAAGATTGCTCCTCCTGAAGGTTGTTACGCTCTTAGACCTAAACCGCATAGGTATACTCCTGAGGACCCTTGAATAATTATTTTATTTATATTTCCTTGAAGTTACTAACGATTTCTTGTCATGATGTAGATGTTTAATAAATAAACGTTATTATTGTACATTCTAAGCCTTTTCTCTTATATATATATATATATATATATATATATATATATATATATATAAAATATTCATGTTATTATGATTGTTCTATGCACGATTTTTATCACCCACATGTTATTATTGCTAGCCAAGACTTAAGAACTGTTCTAACTAAATCATATAATATGGACAACCTGCTAGGTACCTTGTAAATTGATTGCTTAATAGCATGTCACTAAATAAATAGTCTTTTATGTGTTTCTTGAACTAACCTAGAATAATATTTTTAGGGTGCATGAAAAATATTATGTGGTTATTCTTTTGCATAAAACTTATTGTGAATCGTATTTAGTAGAGGCCAGCAATGGGTGAACGTGGTTCATTATGACCATATTCGTATCCTCACCCCCCGAACTCAATTTTTCGCTCATTGACTATCTATGGAGTCAAGACGGGGAAATCTACATTGGATAAGTCTCTAAGATGTCCCTATGGTTTCCCAAATATCCAATTAGGTTTATGAGTCTTCTTTTAAAGACTTGTTGGCGACTTCAAACGTATTTTAATAAAACCTTAACAACGGGTAGTCAAATACGCCCTCACACCGCGTAGACGAAATAAAATCACGCCTCCATTTAGCTATTAGTTACATAAATTTCTCTTGATATTTGAATTGTGTACCTATTTCATAATCTAAAATCAACTAGTGTTTAATCTTGCACCTTCCTGAGTTCGACCCATATGTGCTACGACATTGCTCACTTGCGGTATTAAAATAAAACCCTAGCAACAACAATGTAATATTTTTTCTTGGTGCAGATGTATTAATTTTTTTTATTATTGTATAGTATCAGTGAGTAGATTATTATTCAATTAATAAATGTACAAAGAGTTTTAGGTGAGACGTGTCTCAGTCAATTAAATGATTGAGAGGCGACGCACAATTCTTGATGAAAAGAAACTCTATGCACAGTTATTATTGCACACAACCTATTATAAAATTTAATATAAGCTTCTCGTGCATAGTTACTCACTTACTCCCTTATGTTTACAAATTTACAATTATCAAATATAGTATTATACATAAATTTCATAATTTATTTTATTAGCTTTCCGTAATATTTTGTCTAATGCGAAATTGAAAAATGGACACTATGGAATTATGAGTTGTTTAAAAAAAATTCTGAGTTAGGTATTAAAATAACAATTTCAATGGAATTAGGGTAAAAGAATGTTAGAGTGTTAGAGATCAAAAAGTTTATCTATGTCTTTACAATTACATATAATTATAAGACTTCATTATGTTGTACTTTGAAATATTAAGCATTAGAAATGTAGTAAATTAGTGGTTGAACACTCACATTTCATATCAAAGGTCTTGTGTTTGAATTCTAGTAACCGCTTCTTTGATGGGAACGTCTTTTAATATATTTATATTGATGTTACAAGTTGGGGAAGAATTGTGTGAGGGCAAGTGTTCAAGGACTGGTAAGACCCTTTTTACACCTATATACTACAAGCTAGCTTAATCTTGTTTAGTACTACTTTATTCTTTCTCATTTCAGCTTTTTTCTTTTTTTTTCCTTTCATTTTAAATTTTATCTCATTCACATCATAAGCTTTTAATTCATTGTTCTATATTTTTTTCCATATATTATTTTAAAAATGTTTAATATCATTATTATATGCCTCGTAGATGGAAACAAAAATGAAAAGTTGTTAAAAACCACATTTTTTGCAAGAAACTATCTTATTCATAAAAATAGAAAAATTTGTAACAAACTCTCTTAAATAACTTTTGTATTACAAAACATACCACCCAACGAAATCTGATGGGTTAACAAATTTTTCCAACGTCGATCATCATGCAACCTTTTTTTTGCCCAAGTTTAGAGCTTGACCTATCTCGATCTAATTTTCTCACTAGGCTACTTCTATACAGTAAGTTTTGGATGGACTGGGTTCACAATAACTTATTGTGAATCCAAACTGACTATATCATACAAATCCTGATATATCATAGAAACCCATTATATTTTACAAAAAATTAACTATATAAAAACTCGAATATATCATACAAGAATCTGATCCTTCAAAAGGTAATTATATCATATAAAAAAAGGGAAATTCCCATTGGTAGGCTCCTACTCTTGAGAATTCCCAATGGTAGATTCAACTTTTTTTTATCCTATTGCTAGGTCTCAATTTTCGTTACTTAGCCAAACATGGGATTAATGAGGCTTAAACGTTAATTTTAGGTTGAAGGTTAATACTTCTGTTAACTTTTGCTAACCCCTTAATACTAACAATGGTATAATTAAGTCAACATTCCTAATTGACTTTTAGCTTAACACAAACTTTCTTTTATTCTCGCCATTGTTCACGAATTGGCAGCTTGATACACTTGAGGTATCTCGGTATTTGTGCTTCAAATATTATAGAACTCCCATGTCAATTGAGAAGTAGAAGAATTTATTGACTTTAGATTACATGAAGATTGATTTTGATACTGATGTACAAATTCCTGATGTGTTGTGCAAGCTTACGCTACTTAAGCATCTACCATTTAAATGCCCTTTGACACTTAAAAGAATTACAGCTGAGTGCACTCAAGAATCTGCAAATACTCTAGGGTGTGAATTGTGCTGGGTGGGATTGCTTTTCAAGAGAGATTCCAAATCTTAAGAAGTTGAAGGTGGTTTTCAAGAGAGTTTCCAAATCTATTCTATATGATACATACATCTAACATATAACTTTGTTGATGCATAATTTGATAAGAACAACATAATCATTACCAAAAAAAAGCATCTATATATAAGCAATCAACAAAATATCAGTAACAACACAGGACCAGTAGCCAAAAAAGCCAATAAGTCGAGAAGTGTGCTACGTCAAAAATCCAAACCAGGTTTGTCATCAGACATCCATAACGAGCCTAAACCTAAAAACAACTAACATTCAACATAAAAATAATGTTTAAGCCTCATTAATGTCACGTTTGGCTAAGTTACAAAAACTGAGGACTAGCAATAGGAAAAAATAAAATCTGAATCTACCATTGAGAATTCTTAAGAGTAGGAGCCTACCAATGAGAATTTTCCTATAAAAAATGACTATGGGGGTGTTTGGCAATTACGGCCCGTTTGGTAAGATGTCATAATTGGTGGGAATGGTAATGCATTCTAGTGTAAATTTGTACTGGAAATCCAATGTCATTACCTATGGTAATGCTACTTCATCCCAAGATATCCATTTTCTTCCTAAAATCTCATTACCATCCATTACCACTTGGGAAGGTGGTATTGGGTGGTAATGGAGATTTATAAAGGAAAACTCATGTTTTGTGATAAAGTTTCATTCCCATGGTCATTGACATGAGAACTTCTTTACAAATTTACACTAAATTTCATTACCATTACCACTATTTATAACCACTAATCAAACGGGCCGTTAGAGTTTTGGGGCAAAAAGAGAGTTTTGGACCATTTTTAGAGTTTTTGACTAGTAAAAAACTCTATGGGGGTGTTTGGTAAAGAGAGTTTCAAGAGAGAGTTTTCGGGTGAAAACCCTTAATATGAAAAAGCTTCTCTTTGGAGCTTTTTCTTTATAGGATTAGGTGAGAGAATGTATGAATGAATTTTTTTCCCATAAATATAATACTAACATATTAGTTAACATGTTCATAAAAATCATTTTATACAAACAAAGGGTAATCAGCTTTTAGCAATTAGCTAAATTTTACCAAACACATTTATGTGAAAAGTAAGTCAAATCTGCTAAACAAAAAGGTAAAACTCTAAACTTTAACTCTAAATTCTAACAGCTAAAATCTAAACTCTAATTGCCAAACAGGACCTATATCAAATAAAAAATTAACTTTTTTTTTTTAATAAGGTAAGGAAAAATAAAACTTAGGAGACCCTCCTCACGAGGGGAACTCCTAAGGTATCGTTGACAAGAATAGAGTGAAGTGAAGAATTGGTACAAGGGCTAATACTAAAATGAAAATCTACTAAATGAGCAACATTTGCAATCCAGTCGGCTGCCTGATTTGCTTCCCGGTAGATATGACGAATTTCCGAATAAGTAAACTGCTGAAGAAGGAGCTTTGTATCCTGAATGATGTAGTCTATTTGCCAAGGGGTGAACCATGTCCCTTTGAGGGAGTTGATGACTGCAAGGTTGTCGCCTTCAATGATGAGTTGATCTATGCCAAGCTGTCGAGCAAGGAGCACACCACGGTGAAGGGCTGAAGCTTCAGCTACTAAGATTGACGCCTGGCCTAAATTGTAAGCGGCAACCTCACGGGGTTGGCCGGCAAAGTCTCTAATAATGACTCCTGTTGCTGCCGACGAATTTTGTACGGAGCCATCAAAGTTGAGTTTGAAGATGTGAGGAGGAGGTGGCTCCCAGGCCACCATGGAGAATGAGGGGGGAATAGGGGAGGGGGGAGGCTCCTACGTGAGGAGGAACTGTACCAAGCCTTTGATCAAGGTTGGTACGAGTAGACCATTCAGTGTAGGCAAAAGAAGCTTTGTAAAAAACGCGAAATGGATTCCACTTGGCATTATGGAAGATGATTTCGTTACGTTCTTTCCATAGATGCCAAAGAAGGAAAGCAAATTTTACACAAGAGTTAGACTTTTTGAGGGAGACCAGTTGGTCTAGAAGAGAACCAAGCAAAGTAGGTGAATTTAGCCAAGATTGTACTTGGAAGAGAGACCACAGGGAGGAGGAAATAGGGCAGCCAAGAAATAAATGGTCTAAAGGTTCGGTAGCATTGCTACAGAGAGGGCAGTGGTCTAAGGGAATAATATTATGCGAACTGAGTGTGGCCCGGATAGGGAGACTATTATGGCAAATTTGCCATAAGAAGATGAGAATCTTGGGAGGAAGATCAAGCTTCCACATCCATTTATAGGGCCAAGGATTGGAATGAGGCAAGTTATGTGCCAACCAAGTGGCAAATCTTACAGATTAAAGACCGTTAGAGGTGGGGCCCCAAATAGGGGTGTCGTTCATAGGACGGGACGGAAGTGGGAGGCCTTTTATACTAGTGACGATGTGCGGAGGGACGACTTGGCTATGTCCCAAGTGCCGGTAGGCAAAATAAAATCTGCAACTTTCTTTGTAAGATCAATTTGGGAGGGTGGAAGATGCAAAAGTTGAGCAAGGGGCTCTGAAGAGGCCCAATTGTCGACCCAAAAAAGGATATTTTTCCCGTTCCCAATTTTCCATCTAATGCCCTTGCGAAGAATTTCCCTTTGGGCTAAAATTTTCCGCCAGATAGGGGAGTCTTCGGGTTTGGGGGCAACGTCAAAAAAATTCTTTCCATGTAAGTATTTTGCGGTCACTAGTTTAACCCAAAAATTATCCGGTTCCGCAAGAATTTTCCAGCCTAGCTTGGCAATAAAAGCTCGATTTAGAGGGTAGGACTTTCGGAGCCCTAAACCTCCTTTGGATTTTGGCTGACATATTTTATCCCATGAAATGAGGGGTGTGCCGTTGACTTCTTTATTTTGACTCCAGAAGAATTTCCGGTGAAGAGTGTCAAGCGACTGGCACAGATCTTTGGGAATGAGGAGTGAAGAGCAAGTGTAAGTCGGGAGGGCTTCAAGATTTGTTTGGATGAGCGTATGACGGCCTGCTTTTGAAAGGAACCCTGTTTTCCAATGTTGGATACGGGTTTGCGATTTGTGAAGAATATGCTGGAAATCTGATTTTTTCGGATAGTACGAGCTAAAAAAAATGACCAAGTATCTTCCAAGACAAGACTTGAGTGTCATATTGAAACTACTCGCTAACACTTCTTTTCGATGATGAGGAATGGCTTTGGAAAAAATAATTGCGGATTTGTGGTAATTAATAAGTTGCCCAGAAATTTGACAGAAGGAATCAAGGACCTTTTTTAAATTGTTGCAGGCTGTAGTGGTAGCTTTACAAAAAACTAGACTATCATCCGCAAACATAAGGCAGGGAATGTGAGCAGACCGTGGACAAAGCTTGAACCCTAAGCCAGATTTAAGCTGACTGCTTTCCAACGTGAGTTTTTGGATAAGAACATCCATACATAAGATAAAAAGGTAGGGGGAGAGAGGATCACCTTATCTGAGGCCACAGGAAGGACGGAACCATGGTGTAGGGGAGCCATTAATTTTTATAGAGTAGGAAACTTTAGTGACACACTCTTGCGTCCATTTAATCCATTGAGCAGGGAAACCAAGCTTTTGGAGTGTCTCCCATAGGAAATCCCATTCAATACGGTCGTAAGCTTTCTCCATATCAAGTTTAAGGGCACACCAGCCCGTTTTGTTTTTAGATTTATGAAACGTATTGAGAATTTCCTGTACAATTAGAATGTTGTCGTGAATAGAGCGATCAGCAGTGAACGCATTTTGAAGAGGACTAATTTGTTTTTGGAGAATCAGGCTTAATCGACTCACTAAAATCTTAGAAATGGCCTTGTATATGGAGTTGATAAGGCTAATAGGGCGAAGATGATTGGGAGTTTCAATTAGCTCCTGCTTGGGAAGCAGAGTAATAAGCGTATGGTTTATGGAGTGAGGCAATTGACCATGAGAGAAAAAGCTCTTGATAGCTAAACAGATATCATGACCAATAATAGGCCAATAAGTTTGGTAAAATTTAGGTCCAAAACCATCAGAGCCTGGAGCCTTGAGTGGATTCATTGAGAAAAAAGCATTTTTAATTTCATCATTGGAGACTGATGCTAATAAGGAAGTAGAGTCGTCATTCGAGATGATTGGTTGAATAAAATGTAGATCAAGAGTTCTGGTTGGAGTGACGGAAGACCGGAAGCGTTCTTTAAAAGAGTCTAGTAATAGTTATGAGATCTCAGTGGGGGTGTCAACCCACTGGCCTATAGGATTTTTGAGACGGTAGATGGAAGTATGTGCTTGTTTACGCTTCATCTTATTGTGGAAGAATCTCGTATTTCGGTCACCTTGGGAAAGCCATAATTTCCTTCCATAAGCTTTCCAATGGACTTGCCCAAAAAGTAAAAGTTTTTCGCGTTGACGGATTAAACGGTTAATATGACTAACAAGAATGGGATTAAATGGTTGGAGAAAAAGACTTTGTTGAAGAGTAATAAGACGCTGTTCATTTTGTAATAACTTATTTCGTGTATGACCATATTTGGCTTTGGACCAACTTTTAAGATGAGATTTGATTCTTAATAAACGTTGTTGGATCCGGAAAAACCGCGATCCTCGCAAACGAGCAGCCCAAATTGAGGCTATTTTGGTGTGAGTTTCAGGCTCTAGGGCCCAGTTGTTCTGGAACTTAAACATACGTGGTGCAGGAGTAATAGTAGGCATAAGATCAAGCACTAGCGGCGCATGATCGGAAACAGTAAAGTTGCCAATTGTAAGACGGACATTGGGGAAGTAATTCTGGATAGCAGAATGCACAATAGCTCGATCTAAACGTTCGTAAATTGTTGTAGAGTTCCATGAAAAAGCCTTTTGCATACAAGGGAAGTCGAAAGCATTAAGAGAGGCAAGCAGCGTAGGAAAGCGAGAGTTTGGGGTAATGTTGACTGGTCTTCCCCCTACTTTATCATTGTTGTAAAGGAGTTCATTGAAATCACGATGGCGATCCATGGGAGAGAAAGACTTGAATGAAAATGTAAAGGGGGGTTTTTCGTGCTCCTGTGCAGGAGCATATAGTCCAGTTACAAAGAAAGATAGGTTTAGAGGTTTGTACGTTACATTTAGATGGGCGCAGCGATCCGTAAACGAATGCGAGTTAAGCAAGATATGATCATTGTTCCATAGGACCCAAATTCCCCCACAATGATTGACGGGATTTATAATAAGTTTGTTGTCAAAATGCAAGGCACGGAGAATTTGATTACTATTACTTGGCGTTGTTAGAGTTTCCATGATGAACATAATGTCCGGTTGAAATTTATTTTTGAGATAAATAAGTTCAGCAAGGGCTTCGCGGTTTTAGCCCCCTTGAATATTCCAACTAAGGAGTTTCATACTTGATAGATAATATAAAAAACCAACAGGCTCAGGAGCCTTGTTACGTAACCAAAGCGGATGCTTTCCATCCGGTGCTTAACAGTGGATACAAAGATCCAAAGCCACAAAGGCCCAACACATGAGCAGTAATAGTTTAAAAGTATTAGAAACGAAAAACTAAGAAAGAGCAGAGGGGCAACAGTCCTCACAAAAGCCAGCCACTCCAAGCAGGAGGTTGGAATAAGCATCCCATAAGCCTGGGTAAAATGGAGTAACGTTAGAACCACATAAGAAGAACAGCAACTGCAACAAAGAGAAAGTAATCGACCAGTAGGCCATAATAGGCAAAGTAGCAAAGCAAAGTAACTTTGAGTTACGACAAAAAAGTAGAGGAATCCAGAATAAGAGAAATAAACTGAGTTAATTAGCATAAAAACCTCCCACAAAGGGTGAACATACAGCAAGGGGGAGGGACAAAATAATACAGGCTTACTACAATCGGGGTAGAACAGAATGTAAATGAAACGAAAGCCAAAAGCCCCGCAATCATGAGCAACAAAATAGACAAAAGTGAGTAGCAGCCTAAAAGCAACAAGGAAATTAAAAACTATACAAGTCCACATGATTAATAACTAGAAGAAGAGGGAGAGGGGTCTTCAAAGTCATCGCGTTTGCGGCGCTTGAGCCCATCATTAACTACATCCATAATGTCAGAACTTGGACTGCCAGTAGAGGACACCAACTCAGTCATATCCGCATCCAGAGCTAAGTGCGGGTTATGGTGAATCACCCCAGAGCCGCGAGGAAGGCATCATCAAGGTCATCAGTAAGGGGAGAGGACTGGTCATCAGGGGCGGGGTCCATCTGGGCCGGGAGGGGAGGGTGGAGTTGGATGTCATCATCACCCGTAATTTGGAAATTGAGAGAGAGTTTCAAAGGCATTGGAGGTGGGGATGATAGGGCGTGCAATTGAGGAGGAAGGCTATTTGAGAGAGGGGGAAAATTTTGGGTGTCAGAAGTGATGGCAAGAGTGGCAGCAGTGCGAGGATTCATAGGACGAGCAGAAAAAGGCCTACGATAACGGAAGGAGCCCCGCAAGGGGGGTTTGGGCTTACCTCTTCGTTGCGGCTTGACAAAAATCCAGTTAGAGTCATTGGAGGAGGTGGAGGCTTGGTGAATATGACTGGCTTCCAACTTAGCCACCACCGGGATCGAGACATGGCTCCGGTTTTTAGGGCATTGAGAGAAAATGGCCCTTAACACCACATAGGGGGCAGACTTCATGCACCCCTTCGTATGACAGAAAGAACTCGGAGGAGTCGTTGGCTGAAGTTATAGTGATGGAGCGAGGAACAGGCTTGGCAATATTGATGTTGAGACAAACACGAGCAAATTGGGCTTTGTCGTTGTTGGAAAGAGTAAACCTGTCCAGCTTGATGATGCAGCCTATTTTGTTAGTTAATTGGGCCAGCAGAGGCCAAGACCAGAATTCATTGGGAAGAAAAGGTATTTTAACCCACTGGTCAACGTGAGTAATTGCACAGCAAAAAGGTTGGAAAAAAGGCCTCCAGGGGATCAAAACAAAATTCAGGCCCTGAACAAACCAAGGCCTTTTGTCCCAGATATCATCTTTATCTAACGGGTTAGCGAACCGGATTAAAAACCACCCGTTTGCGAGGGAACGCACAGAGAATTCCCCATGCAGGAAGGTCCAATCACGCCTAAGGCGTGTGATAACAGCATCGGTAGGAATGTGTTCTCCCCAAACCTTACCAAACAGACAGCAGGTGTGATATTCAGCTAACAGAGTGGCGTCAAGCTTAGGAGCTTGGACAGTTATGGAAGGGGGAGTTGAATTTGGAAGGTCTGAGAGAGGAGGACTTGCGTCCCCTGATTGAACGGAAGCGTGAGATGGACAGTTACCGTTATCAACCAAATATGGGAGAGGATTGGAGTTGGCGGAATTGGACGGACTAGGACAGTGATCCAAAGGGGGATCTGGAGGGGAATTGGACCTATGAGCGTTAATGGGAAGGGGATCATCAAAGCCAGAGGATTTAAGGACAGAGACATAATCACGTTTAGGGGGGATATCCGACATGAAGAGGAGAGAGAAAATTGGAATTATGAGAGAGGAAGGTGAGAGGATGAAGTAGATGTCAAGAGGAAAGACTGGAAAAGGAGCAGTATATATAGGAGACGAAAACCCGTGCCCAAGAAAAAAGGAGGGGAACTGAAGGGGGCTGAGAAAAAAGATGAGCATAAAAATGAATTGGTAATGGAAAATAAACAAACCACTAGGGAGCATATCATAGAGAGTAAGCAAATAAGGAAGCAGAGAGCAGTCACACCTCAATAATAAACCAATTAGCAAACAAACAAAGGACCCAAAACACACAAGATCAAAGAGAGAGAGAAACTTCCCAGCATTGGTAGCCCAATATCCAAGAACTGCTCGGAGGAGGAGAGATTGAAAATCTTGAAAATCCAATAGCCACTTCAGTATACTTAATTGCTCCAAGCACGGCAAGAACCATGTGATTATAGGTGTAATAATACCTATGACCCCTAATCTTAAATTTAAAATAGCTAATTCTTGGATAAAAGGGGGGAAAATCATCATAACTTTTTTTGGGGCTGTGGAAACAAGGAGAGAGAAAAGTGTTGCCAAGAAAAATGCCAAAAATGGCTGCCAAGGGAGTTCGATTAAACCGAGGAATTTCATCATTACGGGTAAGTAAACTACGATTTCCAAAATAGAAAAACAATTTGGGCTGAAAAGTGGACGATTTGTGGAAGATTGCATAGTAAGAGAGGCTTGAAGGAAGGCGATTTAGAGGTTGCTTAGTGGAGTTGAAAAGTTGAGCGTAGGGAAGAAGTTGAACAAGGGGCTTAAGTTTCCTTTTTTTCCTCTTTTTCCCCTTAGGGATACTCTTTCTCTCTCTAGGTTTCTCTAACATCTTTTGGTTCAAGATTATATGTATATATATATATGTATAAAAAAAAAAATTGACTATATCAGATAGAACTAATGACATCATACAATACTCAATGCACAATAAATTATTGTGCACCTAGTCCATTAAAGAGTTCTTTTAACTAGTATATAGCTAACAGTCCAGAAGTGAACTAATAACGAGCTTAACCAATCCAGGCCCAGTTTTCCTCACTGGGCTTACTAGCAGTAATCAAACTGAACTTGCAGCCGAAAAAGTAAAAAAAGGAAACAAGTTGAAAATTCCGATATTTTTCTTACAACCGTTTTTTGCTTTTATTCAGAGAAAGAAGGGAGAGAGAGAAAGAGGAAAATTAAAAATGGCGTCGCCGGCAGTGATCCGGTGTTACGCATTCACATTTGTTCTCTATGTACTTCTTCTCATCCGTCCGTCTATCTCCATCTACTGTGATGAAGACGATTGCTATGATCTGCTTGGGTAATTTTCTCTCTTTTTTTTTTTTTTCTACCTTTTTTTTTTTCAATTGAAGATCATATCTGATTTTTTGGTACTATGTTTTTAGGGTTTCTCAAAATGCGAATAATTCGGAAATCAAGAAAGCGTATTACAAGCTCTCTTTGAAACAGTAAGTAATAATTGATAAATAAATAATAGTAGCTTTTAATTGTTTGAATTTGATATGGTGTCTAAATTTCTGAAATTTGATTTGTTTTTAATTTGATTTGTAGTCATCCTGACAAAAATCCGGACCCTGAATCAAAGAAATTGTTTGTAAAGATTGCAAATGCATACGAGGTATGATTAGTGATTTTGGTTGCTTGATTTAGCTTAATTTGGTGGGAATTTGAAGATTACATTTCTCTGATTGTGAAATCTGTGATGCAAGTAGTGCGTTAATATCAGACTATTGCATATAGTTCTATGAATGGAATTTTTGGGACTAAAAATGTCAAATCAGGGAGGAAGGTTTAGCGGATAATCTGTACCAGTAGCAAAGTAAACTTTTTTGGTTATTGTAATCTTTGGGCGATAAAAGGAGCACTTGGTTAATGCTTTGCCGTTGTTTGTGGATGAGAGAAGATGTGCGCCGGACTTTGATTGATGATTTGTTGGGTAAAGAGGTGTTCGAATTAAATGTCATCTTAGCGAATAAGGTGTTTTCTTTTCACCCGAACTTATTAGACTTGACTGGACTTGATTAACCCGACTTCACCTTAAGTTTACACCTGATTGGACTTGATTAGCATTAGACTTGATTAGCCCTGAAATTATCTTTATAAGGTGAACAGACGACCCTTTAAAAGGAATAGAGAATGATGCATGTGGTGCATATTTCTTTTAGAATGACATGGGTTTAAAGCTTTTGGTTCTTAAGGGCAAGTAAAATTATTCATAATCTCTTCAGACTACTTGGAGGTACTACTACTCCTAGTGGGGAGGGCAATTGGCGGAAGGGTTAACACTTATGTAAAATGCAAGCAATCTTTTTCATGATTCTGCATACAACGGATTTCAGAACTATCTAGATTTTGCTGATGAAAAGGTATTTAGCGCAGTCCAATTGCTCTTCACTCTCTTATTAGGACCAATTGATGTCCTTGTATATAGAGGCCAATACCAGGCATTGTATGTTGATATGCTTGAAATAGTGAAGAACTGAAGATAGTGGACTAAATGGCTTTGAGATATTAAACATTATCTGCAAATAAGATTTCTCAAGCAAACTACGTACAATGTCTTTATTTGGAAAGTTGTTTGGCATTTAAATTTACCGAAGTGAAGAAATATTTCTTTCTTCAACAAATTGAATCTATTAAAATTTAGAATAAAACAATGGGACCTTGTCAGAATGGTATTTTGTTTTATGAATGAGTCATGCTATGTGTGAAGAAAAGTGTCATTATTTTGGGATGAGCTATAATTATGACAGAGACATTCTATTCAGGGGGCAGGAAGCATGTGAGGGTACTCTTAGCTATAAAGCAGTATTCTGTCCCTTTCTTGGTGCTCAAGACTGGTTCATATCTATCTGTATTTGACTATCTTTATTGTACAATCTGTTGTCACTGACTTCGGATGCTTGCCTTATTCTGTCTGCAGATCTTGAAGGATGCTGAAACACGTTCACAGTATGATTATGCCATAGAGCATCCAGAGGAGGTAATTAATATGCCATTCTTTTTCTTAAAGCATAGATTGCAAAGAAAAGTTAGATACTCAGGCTTATCTGTGTCAATGATAAAAGCTAATTCATGTAATGAATTATGAAAGTGCACAACACACATGTGAATGTTTTTGTCCACTCACTGATTGTTTTATATCCTATATGTTTTAGCAAAATTCCAGTTTGAGTATCTCTCTGCACAAGTGGTAAAAGGTGGTAATCTCATTTTCTGCTCATTACTCATGATATTCTGGTTGTATCTTCGCGTGTGAACGATAAAAGTTATGTCATGTAATGAATCAGAGCACATAATACACATGTGAATGACTTTATTCGTTCTTGTCTGATCATTTTATATCCTATATGTTTTAGCACGATATTTGGCTGAGTACGTCTCTGCGTAATTGGTAAAAGTTGGTTCTCATTTTCTGCTCATTGCTTTTCTTAAATTTTGCATTGCAATGCCATGCAATTTCTTGGACATTGATGAGTGATGGTGATGGCTGTTATCAAATTGCCTTACTGCTGAAATATTTGCCTAAATATTGTTTCTAATCTGATGTGTGTGTCTCCTTGATGTTCTAGGTCTTCTATAACACGGCAAGATACTACCGAGCTTACTATGGTCACAAGACGGTAAGAACTACCTTAGAGTCCTTACCATTTATGCTGATGTCATTTTAAAGAAGTGGGATTGCTATGCTGTACCATTCCTTTGATATTGTGCTACTTTTTAATGATAGGATCCTCGTGCTGTTCTAGTTGGTCTTCTTCTTATTCTATCTGGATTGCAATATCTAAATCAGTGGACGAGGTACAATCAGGTATTTATCGTGTGCATCTGTACTATGCTTTGTTATGATTTCGTCTAACTTTTGTAGTAGCTTGATTAGAATTTAGGAGTGCATTTGGCATGCCTGTTTGATGTAGGTTTTATTGCTTTCAGTTTTGTGAGTTTTCATGTCTTACACACTACGAATTTGTGGTGATGTACTCGATATTGAATGTAAAAAAGGTCATATCACATAGTTATAGTAGAATGTAGGCTTCTCTCACGTCTCTGTGGTATGCAATATGTGCCCTATAATTAAAATTTTGTTAAAACTGCTGTTAATTTATGCAACTTAGGATTTCTTTATGGTACGTAAGCATTGATTAGTCGTGTTACAATGCTTTTTGCACCTGAGAATATATGTCTTTCTTTTGAGGCACCTGACCTAAGAGATTAGTTTGGTTTGCTGTACATTAGCGTGTTTAACCCTTTACGCACATGTAGTGATGTATCAACGATCAAGTGATGAATTTGAAGTCCAATACCTAGATCCTACAGTCGGGAGAATGATACTTATCATGCTCTCTGTTGTAAGTTCTTTTCATTATACCTACATGTTCCTTTGTATGTTTTAATCAAAAGAACATAGAGGCATTCTAAAAAGAACTTGCAAATGTTATATAAATAGTTAAACTAAAAAATCATGCAAGTGGAAGGAAAGAACACGCAAGTATATTGATTAACATGATAAAATAACATGCACGTATCGGAAAAAGAACATGATGCGCATCATGCCCTTATGTATAGGATCTAAATTGCGTTCAAAGTTGGAACGTGGTGGTGATCCATTTCTTTTCTTTCTTTCAGCTCGGATATGGTCCTTTAGGTATGACACTGACTAGTTTGATGATATTTGAACTTTCTTCTGTGAGTGTCTATTGTTATGATGCCATTTTTTCTTGTTCTTTGCTTTCTCCTGCCAACTTGCTTTGAGCATTCTTACTGAGTTTCCACCCTGTTTCAATTTGTGTCATGAGTTGTAATGTTTCCTATGCTCCAATGGGCTGTGGCCTCTCCTCTGTCTCTATATTCTGCCGACATTTAGTACTTCTAAAATTGATTATTGACTTTTTGTTGCTGCTTATTTATATTTCCCCTTCCAAAAGGCTGTAGAGATGGTTAAGAAGACACCTGCTTACAAAAATAGACTGCGGGCATTGGAGCTAGAACGCTCAGGAGGAGTATCTAGTAAGAAAAAGAATAACAAGATTGATAGGTGAGTGGATTTAATTGCTGCTTACCTCATTTCGTTGTACTTTTCTGGTTTATGAATCTGATACTGAGCACCTATGACAAGAGTGGATTTAATTGCAGGAATGTGCAAGAGGATCTCAGCAAAGAGCTTGATCTACAGATTAACGGAGCTGAAAAGCCATCTGTATGGGGTCTAGTTGGTGTTGGCTTTGTCCTCTTACCATACACTCTCAGCAAGGTCAAATACATGCTTAAATTGTCCAACATGATGGAATTTAGAGAAGATTGATTTCTTATTTTGCTGTTCTCTTGTCTCTTTTACCAGTTGAAGTATTAATTCATTCTTCCATTATTGTAACATATCATTTTCCTCACAGCTTCTTTTGTGGCATGGGTGTTGGTTTTGGAGATACAAAGTTAAGAAAGCTCCATATTCATGGGAAGATGCCTCATACCTCACACTGAGATCACTTGGAGCACGTGCTGATGCCTGGAAAAATCTTGGTAATGATTGTTTGCTTATCAGCTATCCTTTATAATAAACCTATGAGGTCTTAGGTTCCCAAATTATCTTAGGAAATTGGGTCATTTCAGAAAAATGGATCAGTTTCCTATGTTTGGAAAGCAAACTTTCCCATAGCATTTTATATGGGCTTCATTCATGGGTTTAGTGAATGATATGTTGTAGAGAAAAGATTGATCCTTGGAGATTAGAACTTCTAGGTTTCTCGCAAAGGCAGGCGGCGAGTTTGTTCTCTGTTCTATTCGTTTGGAGTAAAGGGACACATGTTTTCATATGCGATCAAAATAAGTTACAACCTCTTTTAACATCTTGATTTGTGGGCATCAAGTTTTTAATGGACGGGTTATGCCTCTTACCTCAATGGAAGTAACCTTAAGAGCAACTATTGTCTTGTGTGGTTATTGCTTTATTTGAATTTAGAACTTGGTCCGTCATATAGAAGCAAAACTTCTATCAGCTCAGTGGCATCTCTCTGTTTTGCCTGTCTAGTTCCTGTATGTGTTGTGTTTATTTTTTTTGGTCTGCATATAAGAAGATTTATTTCTCTTGTTCATAGATGAAGCCACCAAGGATGATCTTGTTCAGAGACAGCTGTGGGTGAAATCCAACATGGACAGTTACGTGTCAGATATGCGCAGAGAATCAAAGCGTCGAAGATAGCTGATATGCTCTGTTGACAATTTTGTTTCGAAATATGCCGATATGATATTCTTTTCATTTAGTGGAAGGGACAGGAAAAAGGTTGTTAAATTGATGAGACGAGGAGTTCTTAATACAGTTATGTAACATGAGTGTAGATCTAAATCGTGTATTCATTTTTGCTATACATAACTTGTTCCATTAAGGAACATGGAACAACATCTAGGATATAGGCTTACGAGTTGTACACTTAGGTATTCAAATTTGATCGAGGCAAAGAAAAAGAAGATGAATCCTTTTAATATAGATATGGCAATGAACATTCCTTGACTGGCATTAGCATAAGAGTCCTATTTTCTTCTGTTTCAGCCAAGATTTGACAGTATCAGGAAGAGTTTCTCTGCTGATACTATGGCTGGAAAGCTGTATAATAATCCTTCTCTTTCATAATCTTGTGTGATGCATACAAATCAAGCTTCAACTACTAAATAGTAAATACTGATATAGTAATTCACAACAAATCCGGCCACGTGCTGACAAATTCATTTAAACAAAGAATTACAAAAAGATAAAAAGAATCATGAATACAAAACAATTGGTTATACAAAATGAAAATTGTATCAATAGTGCTGTAAAAAAACTGGTGTAGAGCAGCATGAGGGATGAGAGAAGAACATAAACCTAGATAAAAGGTTTTGGTGGGCTGCGGGCTTCGGGTTCGGGTTTTGGGCTAAGGGCTTCAGACTGCAGGCTTCGGGTTCGGGCTTCATTTGGGTTTGTTTCATTGAAGTTTGAGGGTGCCGATTGAGTGGAGTTTGTTTTGCCCCCCGTGACGGGTTCAAGAAGGTGTATTGGTTGAGCCTGGGGAGAAGGCTCTTTTGCCGCGGCGGAGCTTCCATTGTGTTTATTTTGTGCTCCTTTCTCTTCATTATGGTTACTTGTTATTTGTAACTTGTAACTTGTAATATCCTCCGGGATGTTTTAGGTGGTGTTTAGACACCTCCTAGTTTTCTTTCCTGATCACAAAAAAAAAAAAAAGGTTTTGGTAAATGTCGGGGAGAGAGGGGATGGGGGGTGAGTCTCTAAAATTGTTTAAAATAGGCATCTATGTCTATTTAATATTGGAAAATTGGAAACTAATAATCCCACCTTTGCCACTTCTGCTCAAAACAATCCCAACTCTTCGAAATCTGGAAACAATCCCACCTTTATACCTCATCTTCTCAAAATGGGTCTTTTTACCTCCAACCTGTTTAACAAGTTATATTTTTATTTTATTTTTTATTTTTTGTCCTTTAATTTCTCTCTCTTCCCACCTTACATCCTTTCTTATATGGCAGCCCCTCCATCTCCACCATGGGCACCACCACCACCCCCTGCCGCCTCCACACCACCATACCACCCACACCAAAAACCCCCTTCCCGGATTCCTCCACCTCGAAACCCCTACCCATAGCCCGAAACCCCTACCACACCACTCCCACCACCATTGACCCCCACCGCGACTAACCCCCACCACCCATGGCCGCCCCGAACCGAACCTCACCTACCCTCGTCCTTTCATCCGACCATTACCCCACCACCAAACAAACCTTCTCTTAAATCTCCATTATACATTGTCCCAAAAAAAAACCTCCAAATCACTCGTACACAATATTATCTCAAAAAAAAAAAAACACTCTCGTTAATGGCCATTTGCTATCTCAAATTCTCTCTCCCAAACTCAACTCAAATTATCTCTCCTTCCTTCTCAAAAACATCCGAACCTCAAATTCAACTACCTGGGATTCGAACCTTTGTCGTCGGAAAAACCAGAGTATTTCGGCGAAGTGTTGTCCGAATTTGCCATTGAAGCTTAAGCTTAAGGATTCGAATCTTTGATGCTATTTTACTTGGGTTATTTTGAAAAAGTGAAATTCTCTTAAAGAGGGAAGGGCGGGGGAGGGCGGCCGGGGAAGAGGGAAGGGCAGGGGATGGGGGCTCCGGCAGAGGGAAGGGCAGGGGAAGGCGGCTGGGAAAGATGGAAGGGAAGGGGAGAGTGGGTCAGAAGAGGGGAAGGGGGGATGGGGACTCTAGCAGGGGAAGGAAGTGGAAGAAATTTTTTATTTTATTTATAAACTCCTTTATTTAAAAAAAACAATCAGAAGGTGACACGTGGCAAGTCACCTTCTAAAACAAGTTACCAATTTCACAAACCGGTAAAAGGCTCATTTTGAAAAGATGGGGTATAAAGGTGGGATTGTTTCCAGATATCGAAGGGGTGGGATTGTTTTGAGCATAAGTGGCAAATGTGGGATTATTAGTTTCCATTTATCCTTTAATATTTTTAAACTATGTTGATGTTAAATATAAAGCCAAAAGACCTTTAGGTTATTGCAATTCTACTTTCTAAAATATTTCCACCATTTTTATAAATTACAAAATGTCGTCTCTATTATAACCAATTTTTTAAATATTCTTATTTTTTTAGAAAAGGAAATTTGTCCAAATTGACCCTATAAAAACATGTTTTTGTGAAAAATTACCTCACGAAAACCTTTTTATGGGAATAACTAACTTATAAAATTTTATTTCGACTATCTAACATCAAAAGAAAAAAAAGATGTAAAAGGTTACCTTTTGATTTGATTTTGGTTGTTGACCACCTTTTCCGTTGTTGACCTTTGCACTCGAAATTTGTCAAAGTACCACAATTTAAGAGAAATTTGTTCAAGACAAAATTTTATATACCATTTTTTGCGAAAGACAACCTTTTTAAACTTTTTTGGGCGACCTTAAACAAATTTTTTTTGTCAAGAACAACCTTGATCAACTTTCAAACATTGGCTCGTCGGAATTCGGCATTGACCTTTATTTATGAGTCATGTGCTCCTCACATGCACCTCATTCTTCCTAATTGAACCCCTTTCCCTCCTTTGTCCCCCCTAATCACCCACGCATAACTCTTCACATCATTTCTGTTGGTGTAGCGGATAGTGGGTTGTGCACCCGTCCAGGACCGGCCCGGAACCGGTTGGACAGGTGAACCGAAATCTAGGAATTTTGTGGATCGGGACCTGAATTTTTCAGGTCGGGTCCGGTTTTGGACCTGTTGGACCGGAATCTATATTTTTAATACATATATATATATATATATATATATATATATATATATATATATATATATATATATATGTGTGTGTGTGTGTGTGTGTGTGTGTGTATATATATATATATATATGTGTGTGTGTGTGTGTGTGTGTGTGTGTGTGTGTGTGTGTGTGTGTGTGTGTGTGTGTGTATATGTGTGTGTATATATATAAAAAAATTTGACCTAATCAATTTAACTAAGTATTTCAAAAAGAAAAAGGAAGAATATTTAGTTATAGCTGATAGGGAACATGTTATAGATATAACAAAAGAAAAAATTTGACCTAATCAATTTAACTAAGTATTTCAAAAAGAAAAAGGAAGAATATTTAGTTATAGCTGATAGGGAGCGTGTTATAGATATAACACAAGTACAAGGTAACACTAGAGTCCCATTAATAACACATGAAGTATTAAATGAAGAAATAACCAAAATTAATAACGTATTAAAAAATAACCAATTACATTTAGATTTGTAGAATTAGCTGCCATAGAAATAATAATAAAAGCCTGTTTTAAAGAAGGAATAGATACTCCCTTAGAATTAGAATTAGCTGATGATAGAATCAAAGAACCAATAGAACAAGCTATTATAGCACAACTTAAAGGAAATCTTATTTATCAGAAAGTTAGATTTATAATTAAGCCTAATTATTCTATAAGTTTAACTGACCAAAATATAGAAAAGGCATTAGTTTTATATTGGAAATTAGATGGAATAAACATGACAATTGGATCAAAAGTCATGACAGTACAATGTAAGAATGCTTATATATTAACGGATCAACATCAGATTTATACTAAAAAAAAATTAAGACCAATTACTATAGATACCCCTTTTACAGATCTATATTACCTATAGAAAAAGGATTAAAATTATACTCTAAACCAAACTATGAAGATTTAGAAATAGTAAAGAAACGATTAAGCATTTCTAGATCTAAACGACATTTAACTGAAAACCTACCTATTCCAATAAAATCATATGAATATTATATAATAATACAAATAGGAACAAAAAATCTAACAGCACAATTAGATATTAATACTGAAAGTAATTATATACCATTAGACAAACTGTCAAACCAAATAGTTAATATTAATGAAAATTTTAATAGATTAATTACATTAACATCAAAAATTGCACTACAAGATATAAACATCGACTATGTCATAACCTTAAACAATAAGATAATATTAGGAAAATATTTCTTAGAAAAGGTTAAACCATGGACAATAGAACCAGATTATTTTAAATTTACTTATAACCAAACTCAATATAAAACCAAAATTATAAATGAGTAATATTATACCCAGTTTAATAGAACTAATAAAATTACAATAACAAATAGAAATAGCAAAAGAAGAAAAGGTTTATCTAAGTCAAAGACTACAATACATTATATTTGCAAGTTGCCATAGAAATAGCATAAGAGCATTATCTAAAAGGGAACAAGAAAAAAACCAGAGATATAGAAATATTAGAACAAAGATTATATAAAATGAAAAATGACTTAGCAATTCTCAATAAAAATGAGTAATTTAACCAATATACTAATAAAAATAATCTTTAAAGGATATAAAAGTCGATATTATACACCAATGGTAGATACAGGAGCACAACCAACAATAATGAAAGAAAATTGTTTACCATAATGGAAAAAATTAAACACACCATTTAGAATCAATGGGTTTAATAACAACAGTAGTAATATTACCCTATATCAAACAAAAGTAAAAATACAAATTTGGAATAAAATATTTATTATACCTAAAGTATACTGTTTCGAATTAATAGGAAAAGACATAATACTAGGAACTAACTTTCTTAACCAATATAAACCTTTTAGTATAGGTAAAGAGTTTGTTACATTATTTACTCCTTGTAAACATAAGTTAAGAGCTAAAATAGTCAAAAATAGAGAAAGGATGCCAATAGAATGGGAAAAATGTAAAATAGGCGAAGAAACTCAATTAGTCCAAAAAATGACAACCAAAAAAGAAAATATTAATAACTTTGAAATTATAAAAATTGGTATACTCCATCTAGATAAGCTTACTCCTTTAAAAACCCAATTCGAAAAACTATGTAGTGATAATCCTTTAGAAAAATGGCATAAGCATAAAACAGAAATAAAAATGACATTGAAAGACCAAAATAGCATAATATCACAAAAACCTTTTAATAATACACAACGAGATGAAAAAGAATTTAAAATGCATATAACAGAACTATTAGCTGGAAAATTAATCAGACCTAGTAATTCAAAACATAGTAGCAGTGCTTTTATAGTTAATAATCACTCAGAACAAAAACGAGGAAAAACATGAATGGTTATTGATTATAGAATTCTAAATGAAAAAACAATTACTTACAATTACCCTATACCAAACAATATACTTAAAATGAGGCAAATACAAGGTTACAATTATTTCTCAAAATTTGATTGTAAAAGTGGTTTTCATCAATTAAAATTAACCGAAGATTCTAAACAACTAACAGCATTCAAAGTCCCCCAATGGATTTTATGAATGGAATGTATTACCTTTTGGATATAAAAATGCCCCAGGAAGATTCCAAGCATTTATGGATAAGTATTTAAATCAATTATCAAATTGTGTAATTTATATTGATGACATTCTGATCTATTAAAAAACACAAGAAGAACATTTTAAGTTGTTAGAACAGTTTATAGACATTATTAAACCTAGTGGTATCGTTTTAAGCAAAAAGAAAATGGAATTATTTAAAACACAGATTGAATTCTTAGGATTTGAAATAGATAAAGCTGGAATAAAAATGCAAGATCATATAGCTCAAAAAATCATTGAGTTTCAAAAGGAAATAAATACAAAGAAAGTATTACAAAAATTCCTAGGAATAGTAAATCAAGTTAGAGAATTTATTCCTAAATTATCACAATATACTGAACCACTAACTAAAAAACTAAAGAAAGACTACGATTTTAGATGGGAAGATACTGATACAAAAATTTTAGAAAAAATCAAAGACTTAGTCAAAAAAAATTACCAAAACTAAGTTTTCCTGATGAAGACAAAGAATTTATATGGATAGTAGAAACAGATGCTAGTGAAACCAATAACGGTTATGGAGCAGTATTAAAATACAGATATAGAAATGATATGTTTGTCGATATCACTCGGGAACATTTAAGGCAAATGAAATCAATTGGGATATAAATAAAAAGGAATTAAAAGCAAGTAAAATATGGAATCAAAAAATTTGAATGTTATATAGTCTATAGTAAATTCATAATTAGAACAAATAATAGAACTCTTAGAATTTGGTTAATCCAAAAATTACAAGATTCCATTACAAGAAAAGAAATAAATCGAATAATAGCAGACATCAATCAGTATGAATTTTCTATTGAATTATTAAAAACTAACGAAAATTATTTTGCAGACTATCTCTCAAGAAATAGCTCAACAACTGGCTCTAGAAAATCAGGAGCTCAAGATACAACTCAAAAAGTTAATGGAAGAACTCGCTTCAATGAAAGAGAAGCCACTTCCAGTAATCCTAGTATGGAGCAAGCAGATATTGGCACTCGCCAAAAATATAAATGCCGAATTATTACAAGAAAAGTTAATTCTCCTTCCTTGAACAATATGTCCTTACAAACTTATCAAGCTAATAACCCTTCACCAGTTATCAATGAAATAAACATTCCTAGCTTAGTACCATATACCACATCTTTCAGAGAAAAGCTAACTTTAGGAACCAAACAAACTATATCTCCTACGGTTCACCAATATATAGATAATTTCTTATTTATTGCTAACAAACTAAATACCGTCCCAGAATTTACCACAAAGAACCGCCACGGAGAGATAGAAGGAGGTTATGTTACTAACCCCTTAAAAAAGATAAACGAGTTAATAGCATTGCCTGGTTGCAATGCAAATTTAATTAAAGCAGCATATGATTATGGCCTTCTTAATTCAGTATACACACTAAATGGAGAAGAGCTATCATCAATTCCTGAGTTATATAAAGCAGCTAAAAGTTACTTGCATATTACAAAATCTCCTATGACTTTTGTAAAATGCTATACCGCCCAGCGAAGTTACCTTCTCTGAAATAAAACAATGTATTAGGGTTGTTAAAATGGGTCATGACAAAGCAAATTTATAGTTTTGTAAAATTGTACGGCACTTGTAATATCTTCTCGCCTATAAATAAGATCACTGGGGAAGCAAGAGGCATCATCAGCTTCTCCCCATTTCTCCACTACTCTCTACTAAATTTCCTTCTTCTCTCGCAAAAACTCTTAAAATTTTCACGCTTCTACCATAGTTGGTATCAGAGCTTACTATTCACAAGACCTAGGCGCTAATTACCGGAGCTTATTCCTCAAGATATTATACAATTAATTATGGAAGCAGATAAGGTAATCCCTTTTCTTATGAACTAAATTTAAATTCAATCCCTTAGTTTATAATAATACCGAGATCCGTTAAAATAATTCTATAATTTCATATAGGTAGGTTTTCGGTTAAAAGTCGTTTAGATCTATAAATGCTTAATCGTTTCTTTACTATTTCTAAATCTTCATAGTTTGGTTTAGAGTATAATTTTAATCCTTTTTCTATAGGTAATATAAGATCTCGTAAAAGGGGTATCTATAGTAATTGGTCTTAATTTGTTTTTAGTATAAATCGATGTTGATCCGTTAATATATAAGCATTCTTACATTGTACTGTCATGACTTTTGATCCAGTTGTCATGTTTATTCCATCTAATTTCCAATATAAGACTAATGCCTTTTCTATATTTTGGTCGTTAAACTTATAGAATAATTAGGCTTAATTATAAATCTAACTTTCGATAAATAAGATTTCTTTTAAGTTGTGCTATAATAGCTTGTTCTATTGGTTCTTTGATTCTATCATCAGCTAATTCTAATTCTAATGGAGTATATATTCCTTCTTTAAAACAAGCTTTTATTATTATTTCTATGGCAACTAATTCTACAAATCTAAATGTAATTGGTTTAGTTTTTAATACGTTATTGATTTTGGTTATTTCTTCATTTAATACTTCTTGTGTTATTAATGGGACTCTAGTGTTACCTTGTACTTGTGTTATATCTATAACATGTTCCCTATCGCCTATAACTAAATATTCTTCCTTTTTCTTTTTGAAATACTTAGTTAAATTGAGTAGGTCAAATTTTTTCTTTTCAATAATCTTGTCGGGGACAAGGTAAATCCTTCATACTTTAATGCTTTCTATTTTTGTAAGTCAAAATTGACTCTCGATTTTTATGTTGTCTTGTAATATCTTCATCGTAATCAACTTCTTGTAATTCTTTATTCATTATCATCATCGGTTTCAGTATTAATTATACCTAAAGTATACTTTTGTTTCGAATTAATAGGAAAAGACATAATACTAGGAACTAACTTTCTTAACCAATATAAACCTTTTAGTATAGGTAAAGAGTTTGTTACATTATTTACTCCTTGTAAACATAAGTTAAGATCTAAAATAGTCAAAAATAGAGAAAGGATGCCAATAGATTGGGAAAAATGTAAAATAGGCGAAGAAACTCAATTAGTCCAAAAAATGACAACCAAAAAAGAAAATATTAATAACTTTGAAATTATAGAAATTGGTATACTCCATCTAGATAAGCTTACTCTTTTAAAAACCCAATTAGAAAAACTATGTAGTGATAATCCTTTAGAAAATTGGCATAAGCATAAAACAGAAATAAAAATGACATTGAAAGACCAAAATAGCATAATATCACAAAAACCTTTTAATAATACACAACGAGATGAAAAAGAATTTAAAATGCATATAACGGAACTATTAGCTGGAAAATTGATCAGACCTAGTAATTCAAAACTTAGTAGCAGTGCTTTTATAGTTAATAATCACTCGGAACAAAAACGAGGAAAAACAAGAATGGTTATTGATTATAGAATTCTAAATGAAAAACAATTACTTACAATTACCCTATACCAAACAATATACTTAAAATGAGGCAAATACAAGGTTACAATTATTTCTCAAAATTTGATTGTAAAAGTGGTTTTCATCAATTAAAATTAACTGAAGATTCTAAACAACTAACAGCATTCAAAGTCCCCAATGGATTTTATGAATGGAATGTATTACCTTTTGGATATAAAAATGCCCTAGGAAGATTCCAAGCATTTATGGATAAGTATTTAAATCAATTATCAAATTGTGTAGTTTATATTGATGACATTCTGATCTATTCAAAAACACAAGAAGAACATTTTAAGTTGTTAGAACAGTTTATAGACATTATTAAAACTAGTGGTATCGTTTTAAGCAAAAAGAAAATGGAATTATTTAAAACACAGATTGAATTCTTAGGATTTGAAATAGATAAAGCTGGAATAAAAAAGCAAGATCATATAGCTCAAAAAATCATTGAGTTTCAAAAGGAAATAAATACTAAGAAAGAATTACAAAAATTCCTAGGAATAGTAAATCAAGTTAGAGAATTTATTCCTAAATTATCACAATATACTGAACCACTAACTAAAAAACTAAAGAAAGACTACGATTTTAGATGGGAAGATACTGATACAAAAATTTTAGAAAAAATCAAAGACTTAGTCAAAAAATTACCAAAACTAAGTTTTCCTGATGAAGACAAAGAATTTATATGGATAGTAGAAAAAGATGCTAGTGAAACCAATAATGGTTATGGAGCAGTTTTAAAATACAGATATAAAAATGATAGAAAGGAATATGTTTGTCGATATCACTCAGGAACATTTAAGGCAAATGAAATCAATTGGGATATAAATAAAAAGGAATTAAAAGCAGTAAAATATGGAATCAAAAAAATTGAATGGTATATAGTTTATAGTAAATTCATAATTAGAACAGATAATAGAACTGTTAGAAGTTGGTTAACCCAAAAATTACAAGATTCCATTACAAGAAAAGAAATAAATCGAATAATAGCAGACATCAATTAGTATGAATTTTCAATTGAATTATTAAAAACTAACGAAAATTGTTTTGCAGACTATCTCTCAAGAAATAGCTCAACAACTGGTTTTAATGGAAGAACTCGCTTCAATGAAAAGAGAAGCCACTTCCAGTAATCCTAGTATGGAGCAAGCAGATATTGGCACTCGCCAAAAATATAAAAGCCGAATTATTACAAGAAAAGTTAATTCTCCTTCCTTGAACAATATGTCCTTACAAACTTATCAAGCCAATAACCCTTCACCAGTTATCAATGAAATAAACTTTCCTAGCTTAGTACCAGATACCACATCTTTCAGAGAAAAGCTAACTTTAGGAACCAACTATATCTCCTACGGTTCGCCAATATATAGATAATTTCTTATTTATTGCTAACAAACTAAATACCGTCCCCGAATTTACCACAAAGAACCGCCACGAGATAGATAGAAGGAGGTTATGTTACTAACCCCTTAAAAAAGATAAAAGAGTTAATAGCATTGCCTGGTTGCAATGCAAATTTAGTTAAAGCAAGATATGATTATGGCCTTCTTAATTCAAGTATACACACTAAATGGAGAAGAGCTATCATCAATTCCCCGAGTTATATAAAGCAACTAAAAGTTACTTGCATATTACAAAATCTCCCGTGATTTTTGTAAGATGCTATACGCCCGGGCGAAGTTACCTTCTCTAAAATAAAACAATGTATTAGGGTTGTTAAAATGGGTCTGATACAGCAAATTTTATCTTTCCCGAAGAAATTAAGGCTCAACCCGAGTTAAACCGAAATGAAATACCCGATCTCCTCGAGAAAAACGAGCAAGTAAAAATAAAAGCAATTTATGAAGCCTTGATCACCATGGTCAAGTCTCATGTTTGGATAAATTATCGAGATTTAAATACATTAATTATATCTCAAAGCAAAACATATGGCGATGATACGGTCGAAACTATCAAGTCATGGGTATGGAGCCTGCTCCATCCGGATCAAGAACCAGTTACACGGTATATACCCAGGAATTTCTTAACCGAAAATACCCTAAAGAGATATTGCGGCTAGATGCAGCGAGAATAATAACCACTCATGTAAAATGTGTGGAGTTAAACAAATGACTGTACCAATAATCGAAGATATGGACAAGTGTGGAGCGTAATCATCTAACACAAGACGGCATCTACTACCGAGATAGAGCACACCTTATAAGAATAAGACACCAGTTAAGATAAAGGATAGAGATATGTTTGTAAAAATTATCATGTAATAGATAAATATTGTAAATGCTTATAATACGACAAAAGATAGGCGGCGCAAAATATGTAAAATATGTGAATAGTGAATAGTGTGAACAAGACTTTCTTTACCGTAGCACTTTCACCGTAGAAAATAGTAATTGTAATAGTATGAATAGTTTTGTAAAAATGTACGGCACTTGTAATATCTTCTGCCTATAAATAAGATCAGCTGGGGAAGCAAGAGGCATCATCAGCTTCTCCCCATTTCTCCACTACTCTCTACTAAATTTCCTTCTTCTCTGCAAAAACTCTAAAATTTTTTCTAATTGGGTTTTTAAAAGAGTAAGCTTATCTAGATGGAGTATACCAATTTCTATAATTTCAAAGTTATTAATGTTTTCTTTTTTGGTTGTCATTTTTTGGACTAATTGAGTTTCTTCGCCTATTTTACATTTTTCCCATTCTATTGGCATCCTTTCTCTATTTTTGACTATTTTAGCTCTTAACTTATGTTTACAAGGAGTAAATAATGTAACAAACTCTTTACCTATACTAAAAGGTTTATATTGGTTAAGAAAGTTAGTTCCTAGTATTATGTCTTTTCCTATTAATTCGAAACAGTATACTTTAGGTATAATTAATATTTTATTCCAAATTTGTATTTTTACTTTTATTTGATATAGGGTAATATTACTACTGTTGTTATTAAACCCATTGATTCTAAATGGTGTGTAAGCTTGTTGTACCATAGTATTTATAGGTATTGGTAATTTTTCAAAATATAATTTTCGAAATACAGCTAATTGTTCAGGGGTTTCGGTTCCTAATTCATAATAGTTCATCTGAAAAGCACAATTATATTTATTTAGATCTTCTGGACACATGGCACATATTTGCATATTATATAATTGGGACTTACAATACTCTTTTTGGGCTATTGCATATTTTAAATCTGCATTTGGATTGCCAAATTCTCTTCGAATTATTTTTTTCATATTTTTTCAACATTTGTGTTGAATCAGTCATCTCTGTTCCTTCTATCTTAGTTTTTCGCAATTCTGTTAATTCTATTATTCCAATGTTAGTTAAATAGCTTCTTGCTATTCCTGTTATAGTTGCTTCAATATAACTAGCCGCTGCACTAACTGGTATTTTAGCTTCTATTAATTTTGCATTTATTCTAGCTGTCCAATTTTGTATATCCATTTCGGTATTAATAGAGCAATCTAGATTTAAAGTTTCTCCCGATTGGTTATCTCTGGGTATGTAATCATTTTCTAATTTTCTTCGATATTTCCATATATAGTCACTATTTTTATGTTTATAATCATATTTTTTCTTTTTAAAGGTAGGTTTATAACTTCTACTGGTTTCCATATAATCATAATCGTCATCTATATAGACTTTAGTAAGTACGTTAATTTCTTCGTCTTTTTCTGAATTAAAATCTGATTCTAAATAATTTGAATATCTAAATTCTTGACTAGATTGTTCAGAATAAACTTCTTCATTATTTTCTGCTAGAGTATTTACCTCTATATTATTTACTTCAAGTCGTTCAATTTCAGTAGTTAAAGTTTCTATGGTAGTATTATTTATTACTTCGTTATCCGATTCATGGGTTTCTATATCTTCTGTATTGTTTTTGATATTACATATAAGTTGTTCTTCTATTTTATCGAACCTACTATTATATTCTATTTTAAGATTTTGTATTTCTTCATTTAAATTATTTTTTACTCTGTGGACTTTGTCTAATATTTGTTTAGTATTGATATGGATTATTTTAATAGACTCTTCTGTTTTTCGCATTCTCTCATCATATTTTCTTTCTAGTTTTTCTAATTTCTTGTAGATGTCATTAATTGTTTTATTGTCTTGATAGCTACTTTCTATATTAGTTACTTGTACAAAATTATTTTCTAGTGCTAATCTCCTTTCTCTATCAAATTCATTTTCTAGTATCATTTGTTTCCTATCATTTATTGAATAAAATATGCTTTCACTAATTTTCGCAAATTGTCTATTTTGATTAGTCTTATGTATTTTAAATGGACCGTCAGGGTATATAATAATTTCTTCTTCAATGATTTTTTCGTTTTTATTCATTATTCTGATTGTTCAATTATTCTTTCATATTCTATTTCTATTCTTTTTCTCAAAAGTAATTCTGGAAATAACTGTGAATATTCCTTAGTTATCTTCTTTTCTAAAATTTCATAACCTTGTTCCTAGCTCTATTGGTATTTTAGTATTACTAGACTCTGGTTTATCTAAATCTTTCTTACTTTCTTTTTAGTAGTTGTATAATTAATAAAATATTTTTGTTAATTATCTTTAGATTAGTTCCTAAATTTTCTTCTTTTTCTAGTTCACTCATAAGTATAAAGTTGATTTTCTATTTAATTTATAATTATTATAATCTTCTAGTATTTTCTTAGCTACATCTTCTTGTTCCTTAATTTGTATTTCTAGCAGTTCTATTTGATCATCAAAAGGTTTTAACTCCTTTTCAATTTCTTCATAGTCATAATTATCATTTAATGTTGCTTGTTCTAATATTTGTAGTTTATTAATAATAGCCATTTGTTTTTGATTTCTTAATTCTAAATTTTTAATATCAGATTGCATAATTGATATAAAATATTCCCAATTAGCTCTTCTCATTGCCTTTTTTACTTGTGATTTAGTACTCATATGTATAACGAATTTTGTAAGTGTTTAAGTTCTTGTTTATCCGTTAAGTATTTATTCTTTCTATTTTTTAGATCATTTAAATATTTTACTAAAGCATTCGTCATTTCATTATCTTTTCTAGTATAGGCTTCGAATAAATAATTTTCAAATTCATCTATTTTATCTTATAAAATCCCGATTTGAAATTTTAACATAAAATTTCTCATTTCTATATGTTCTTTAACATTTCTTATTTGTGTTTTCATACTTAAATCAAACAAATAATTAAGCAAATAAATAGTATAAGGAGATATTCTTTTCTCGTATGAACTTTCGTTTAGACTCAATCCCTGTTGCTCATAATAAACCTTAATCGGTTAATAACAATTCTATCAGCTTTCATATAAGTACTGCTAATCCGCTTTGACAACCCTTAAGCACTTAAGCAGAATTAAATAAATTCATGTTTTTTAACCTCACCACATAGGTTTTATGCATCACGCCCTCAACGCCTTCTCATTCTTTAACGGCTAAACGGGCTCCCGCTACCAATTGTCTTTTGGTTTCTAAACATGATTTTACTTAATCGGGAAAAGCATAATTAAGATAGCATACATCCTATATGAAATTATAGAATTATTTTAACAGATCTCAGTATTATTATAAACTAAGGGATTGAATTTAAATTCGGTTCATAAGAAAAGGGATTACCTTATCTCGCTTCCATAATTAATTGTATAATATCTTGAGGAATAAGCTCCGGTAATTAGCGCCGGTCTTGTGAATAGTAAGCTCGATACCAACTATGGTAGAAGCGTGAAAAATTTCGAGTTTTTGCGAGAGAAGAAGGAAATTTAGTAGAGAGTAGTGGAGAAATGGGGAGAAGCCGATGATGCCTCTTGCTTCCCCAGTGATCTTATTTATAGGCAGAAGATATTACAAGTGTCGTACAATTTTACAAAACTATTCATACTATTACAATTACTATTTGCTACGGTGAAAGTGCTACAAAGAAAAGTTACTGTTCACACTATTCACTATTCACATATTTTACATATTTTGCGCCGCCTATCTTTTGTCGTATTATAACCGTTACAATATTTATCTATTACATGATAATTTTTACAAACATATCTCCATCCTTTATCTTAAAAGGTGTCTTAATCTTATAAGGTGTGCTCTATCTCGGTAGTAGATGCTGATGTGTTAGGTGATTCTGCTCCACAACTGTCCATATCTTCGATTATTGGTACACTCATTTGTTCAACTCCACACATTTTACATGAGTGGTTATTATTCTGCTGCATCCAGCTGCAATATCTCTTTAGGGTATCTTCAGTTAAGAAATTCCTGGGTATATACCGCGTAACTGGTTCTTGATCCGGATGGAGCAGACTCCATACCCATGACTTGATAGTTTCGACCGTATGATGGCCATATGTTTTGCTTTGAGATATAATTAATGTATTTAAATCTCGATAATTTATCCAAACATGAGACTTGACCATGGTGATCAAGGCTTCATAAATTGCTTTTATTTTTACTGCTCGTTTTTCTCTGAGGAGATCTGGTATTTCATTTCGGTTTAACTCTGGCTGAGCCTTAATTTCTTCGGGAAAGATAAAATTTGCTGTACAACCCATTTTAACAACCCTAATACATTGTTTTATTTCAGAGAAGGTAACTTCGCCGGGCGGTATAGCATCTTACAAAAATCTTAGGAGATTTTGTAATATGCAAGTAACTTTTAGCTGCTTTATATAACTCGGGAATTGATGATAGCTCTTCTCCATTTAGTGTGTATACTGAATTAAGAAGGCCATAATCATATGCTGCTTTAATTAAATTTGCATTGCAACCAGGCAATGCTATCAACTCGTTTATCTTTTTTAAGGGGTTAGTAACATAACCTCCTTCTATCTCTCCGTGCCGGTTCTTTGTGGTAAATTCTGGGACGGTATTTAGTTTGTCAGCAATAAATAAGAAATTATCTATATATTGGCGAACCGTAGGAGATATAGTTTGTTTGGTTCCTAAAGTTAGCTTTTCTCGAAAGATGTGGTATCCGGTACTAAGCTAGAAAAGTTTATTTCATTGATAACTCGGTGAAGGGTTATTGGCTTGATAAGTTTGTAAGGACATATTGTTCAAGGAAGGAGAATTGACTTTTCTTGTAATAATTCGGCTTTTATATTTTTGGCGAGTGCCAATATCCGCTTGCTCCATACTAGGATTACTTGGAAGTGGCTTCTCTTTTCATTGAAGCGAGTTCTTTCATTAACTTTTTGAGTTGTATCTTGAGCTCCCGATTTTCTAGAACCGGTTGTTGAGCTATTTCTTGAGAGATAGTCTGCAAAACAATTTTCGTTAGTTTTTAATAATTCAATAGAAAATTCATACTGATTGATGTCTGCTATTATTCGATTTATTTCTTTTCTTGTAATGGAATCTTGTAATTTTTGGGTTAACCAACTTCTAACAGTTATTATCTGTTTCTAATTATGAATTTACTATAAACTATATAACATTCAAATTTTTTGATTCCATATTTTAGTGCTTTTAATTCCTTTTTATTTATATCCCAATTGATTTCATTTGCCTTAAATGTTCCCTGAGTGATATCGACAACTATATTCCTTTTTATCATTTTTATATATGTATTTTAATACTTGCTCCATAACCGTTATTGGTTTCACTAGCATTTGTTTCTACTATCCATATAAATTCTTTGTCTTCATCAGAAAACTTAGTTTTGGTAATTTTTTGACTAAGTCTTTGATTTTTTCTAAAATTTTTGTATCTCGTATCTTCCCATCTAAAATCGTAGTCTTTCTTTAGTTTTTTAGTTAGTGGTTCAGTATATTGTGATAATTTAGGAATAAATTCTCTAACTTGATTTACTATTCCTAGGAATTTTTGTAATTCTTTCTTTGTATTTATTTCCTTTTGAAACTCAATGATTTTTTGAGCTATATGATCTTGTATTTTTATTCCAGCTTTATCTATTTCAAATCCTAAGAATTCAATCTGTGTTTTAAATAATTCCATTTTCTTTTTGCTTAAAACGATTCCACTAGTTTTAATAATGTCTATAAAACTGTTCTAACAACTTAAAATTTCTTCTTGTGTTTTTGAATAGATCGGAATGTCATCAATATAAACTACACAATTTGATAATTGATTTAAATACTTATCCATAAATGCTTGGAATCTTCCTGGAGCATTTTTATATCCAAAAGGTAATACATTCCATTCATAAAATCCATTGGGGACTTTGAATGCTGTTAGTTGTTTAGAATCTTCAGTTAATTTTAATTGATGAAAACCACTTTTACAATCAAATTTTGAGAAATAATTGTAACCTTGTATTTGCCTCATTTTAAGTATCTTGTTTGGTATAGGGTAATTGTAAGTAATTGTTTTTTCATTTAGAATTCTATAATGAACAACCATTCTTGTTTTTCCTCGTTTTTGTTCCGAGTGATTATTAACTATAAAAGCACTTGCTACTATGTTTTGAATTACTAGGTCGATCAATTTTCCAGTTAATAGTTCCGTTATATGCATTTTAAATTCTTTTTCATCTCGTTGTGTATTATTAAAAGGTTTTTGTGATATTATGCTATTTTGGTCTTTCAATGTCATTTTTATTTCTGTTTTATACTTATGCCAATTTTCTAAAGGATTATCACTACATAGTTTTTCTAATTGGGTTTTTAAAGGAGTAAGCTTATCTAGATGGAGTATACCAATTTCTATAATTTCAAAGTTATTAATATTTTCTTTTTTGGTTGTCATTTTTTGGACTAATTAAGTTTCTTCGCCTATTTTACATTTTTTCCATTCTATTGGCATCCTTTCTCTATTTTTGACTATTTTAGCTCTTAACTTATGTTTACAAGGAGTAAATAATGTAACAAACTCTTTACCTATACTAAAAGGTTTATATTGGTTAAGAAAGTTAGTTCCTAGTATTATGTCTTTTCCTATTAATTCGAAACACTATACTTTAGGTATAATTAATACTGAAACTGATGATAATGAATAAAGAATTACAAGAAGTTGATTACGATGAAGATATTACAGTACAACATAAAAATCGGAGAGTCAATTTTGACTTACAAAAATATAATGCATTAAAGTATGAAGGATTTACGTTGTCCCCCGACAAGATTATTGAAAAGAAAAAATTTGACCTACTCAATTTAACTAAGTATTTCAAAAGAAAAAGGAAGAATATTTAGTTATAGCTGATAGGGAACATGTTATAGATATAACACAAGTACAAGGTAACACTAGAGTCCCATTAATAACACAAGAAGTATTAAATGAAGAAATAACCAAAATCAATAACGTATTAAAAAATAAACCAAATACATTTAGATTTGTAGAATTAGCTGCCATAGAAATAATAATAAAAGCCTGTTTTAAAGAAGGAATGGATACTCCCTTAGAATTAGAATTAGCTGATGATAGAATCAAAGAACCAATAGAACAAGCTATTATAGCACAACTTAAAAGAAATATTATTTATCGAAAGTTAGATTTATAATTAAGCCTAATTATTCAATAAGTTTAATCGACCAAAATATAGAAAAGGCATTAGTCTTATATTGGAAATTAGATGGAATAAATATGACAACTGGATCAAAAGTCATGACAAGGTACAATGTAAGAATGCTTATATATTAACGGATCAACATCGATTTATACTAAAAACAAATTAAGACCAATTACTATAGATACCCCTTTTACGGATCTTATATTACCTATAGAAAAAGGATTAAAATTATACTCTAAACCAAACTATGAAGATTTAGAAATAGTAAAGAAACGATTAAGCATTTCTAGATCTAAACGACATTTAACCGAAAACCTACCTATATGAAATTATAGAATTATTTTAACAGATCTCAAGTATTATTATAAATTAAGGGATTGAATTTAAATTCGGTTCATAAGAAAAGGGATTACCTTATCTCGCTTCCATAATTAATTGTATAATATCTTGAGGAATAAGCTCCGGTAATTAGCGCCGGTCTTGTGAATAGTAAGATCCGATGCCAACTATGGTAGAAGCGTGAAAAATTTTAGAGTTTTTGCAGAGAAGAAGGAAATTTAGTAGAGAGTAGTGGAGAAATGGGGAGAAGGCGATGATGCCTCTTGCTTCCCAGTGATCTTATTTATAGGCGAGAAGATATTACAAGTGCCGTACAATTTTACAAAACTATAAATTTGTTGACTGACCCATTTTAACAACCCTAATACATTGTTTTATTTCGTAGAAGGTAACTTCGCTTTGGGGCGGTATAGCATCTTACAAAAGTCATAGGAGATTTTGTAATATGCAAGTAACTTTTAGCCGCTTTATATAACTCGGGAATTGATGATAGCTCTTCTCCTTTTAGTGTGTATACTTGAATTAAGAAGGCCATAATCATATCTTTGCTTTAATTAAATTTGCATTGCAACCAAGCAATGCTATTAACTCGTTTATGTTTTTTAAGGGGTTAGTAACATAACCTCCTTCTATCTCTCCGTGGCGGTTCTTTGTGGTAAATTCGGGACGGTATTTAGTTTGTTAGCAATAAATAAGAAATTATCTATATATTGGTGAACCGTAGGAGATATAGTTTGTTTGGTTCCTAAAGTTAGCTTTTCTCTGAAAGATGTGGTATATGGTACTAAGCTAGGAAAGTTTATTTCATTGATAACTGGTGAAGGGTTATTGGCTTGATAAGTTTGTAAGGACATATTGTTCAAGGAAGGAGAATTAACTTTTCTTGTAATAATTCGGCTTTTATATTTTTGGCGAGTGCCAATATCTCGCTTGCTCCATACTAGGATTACTTGGAAGTGGCTTCTCTTTCATTGAAGCGAGTTCTTCCATTAACTTTTGAGTTGTATCTTGAGCTCCCGATTTTCTAGAGCCGGTTGTTGAGCTATTTCTTGAGAGATAGTCTCGCAAAATAATTTTCGTTAGTTTTTAATAATTCAATAGAAAATTCATACTGATTGATGTCTGCTATTATTCGATTTATTTCTTTTCTTGTAATGGAATCTTGTAATTTTTGGATTAACCAAATTCTAAGAGTTCTATTATTTGTTCTAATTATGAATTTACTATAGACTATATAACATTCAAATTTTTTGATTCCATATTTTACTGCTTTTAATTCCTTTTTATTTATATCCCAATTGATTTCATTTGCCTTAAATGTTCCTGAGTGATATCGACAAACATATCATTTTTATATCTGTATTTTAATACTTGCTCCATAACCGTTATTGGTTTCACTAGCATCTGTTTCTACTATCCATATAAATTCTTTGTCTTCATCGAGGAAAACTTAGTTTTGGTAATTTTTTTTGACTAAGTCTTTGATTTTTTCTAAAATTTTTGTATCAGTATCTTCCCATCTAAAATCGTAGTCTTTCTTTAGTTTTTTAGTTAGTGGTTCAAGTATATTGTGATAATTTAGGAATAAATTCTCTAACTTGATTTACTATTCCTAGGAATTTTTGTAATACTTTCTTTGTATTTATTTCCTTTTGAAACTCAATGATTTTTTGAGCTATATGATCTTGCATTTTTATTCCAAGCTTTATCTATTTCAAATCCTAAGAATTCAATCGTGTTTTAAATAATTCCATTTTCTTTTTGCTTAAAAACGATACCACTAGGTTTAATAATGTCTATAAACTGTTCTAACAACTTAAAATGTTCTTCTTGTGTTTTTTAATAGATCAGAATGTCATCAATATAAATTACACAATTTGATAATTGATTTAAATACTTATCCATAAATGCTTGGAATCTTCCTGGGGCATTTTTATATCCAAAAGGTAATACATTCCATTCATAAAATCCATTGGGGACTTTGAATGCTTGTTAGTTGTTTAGAATCTTCGGTTAATTTTAATTGATGAAAACCACTTTTACAATCAAATTTTGAGAAATAATTGTAACCTTGTATTTGCCTCATTTTAAGTATATTGTTTGGTATAGGGTAATTGTAAGTAATTGTTTTTTCATTTAGAATTCTATAATCAATAACCATTCATGTTTTTCCTCGTTTTTGTTCGAGTGATTATTAACTATAAAAGCACTCGCTACTATGTTTTGAATTACTAGGTCGATTAATTTTCCAGCTAATAGTTCTCGTTATATGCATTTTAAATTCTTTTTTCATCTCGTTGTGTATTATTAAAAGGATTTTGTGATATTATGCTATTTTGTTCTTTCAATGTCATTTTTATTTCTGTTTTATGCTTATGCCATTTTTCTAAAGGATTATCACTACATAGTTTTTCGAATTGGGTTTTTAAAGGAGTAAGCTTATCTAGATGGAGTATACCAATTTTTATAATTTCAAAGTTATTAATATTTTCTTTTTTGGTTGTCATTTTTTGGACTAATTGAGTTTCTTCGCCTATTTTACATTTTTCCCATTCTATTGGCATCCTTTCTCTATTTTTGACTATTTTAGCTCTTAACTTATGTTTACAAGGAGTAAATAATGTAACAAACTCTTTACCTATACTAAAAGGTTTATATTGGTTAAGAAAGTTAGTTCCTAGTATTATGTCTTTTCCTATTAATTCGAAACAAAGATACTTTAGGTATAATAAATATTTTATTCCAAATTTGTATTTTTACTTTTGTTTGATATAGGGTAATATTACTATCTTGTTGTTATTAAACCCATTTATTCTAAATGGTGTGTTTAATTTTTTGCATTATGGTAAACAATTTTCTTTCATTATTGTTGGTTGTGCTCCTGTATCTACCATTGGTGTATAATATCGACTTTTATATCCTTTAAAGATTATTTTTATAAGTATATTGGTTAAATTACTCATTTTTATTGAGAATTGCTAAGTCATTTTTCATTTTATATAATCTTTGTTCTAATATTTCTATATCTCTGGTTTTTTTCTTGTTCCCTTTTAGATAATGCTCTTATGCTATTTCTATGGCAACTTGCAAATATAATGTATTGTAGTCTTTGACTTAGATAAACCTTTTCTTCTTTTGCTATTTCTATTTGTTATTGTAATTTTATTAGTTCTATTAAACTGGGTATAATATTACTCATTTATAATTTTGGTTTTATATTGAGTTTGGTTATAAGTAAATTTAAAATAATCTGGTTCTATTGTCCATGGTTTAACCTTTTCTAAGAAATATTTTCCTAATATTATCTTATTGTTTAAGGTTATGACATAGTCGATGTTTATATCTTGTAGTGCAATTTTTATTGTTAATGTAATTAATCTATTAAAATTTTCATTAATATTAACTATTTGGTTTGACAGTTTGTCTAATGGTATATAATTACTTTCAGTATTAATATCTAATTGTGCTGTTAGATTTTTTGTTCCTATTTGTATTATTATATAATATTCATATGATTTTATTGGAATAAGTAGGTTTTCAGTTAAATGTCGTTTAGATCTAGAAATGCTTAATCGTTTCTTTACTATTTCTAAATCTTCATAGTTTGGTTTAGAGTATAATTTTAATCCTTTTTCTATAGGTGATATAAGATCTGTAAAAGGGGTATCTATAGTAATTGGTCTTAATTTTTTTTTAGTATAAATCTGATGTTGATCCGTTAATATATAAGCATTCTTACATTGTACTGTCATGACTTTTGATCCAATTGTCATGTTTATTCCATCTAATTTTCAATATAAAACTAATGCCTTTTCTATATTTTGGTCAGTTAAACTTATAGAATAATTAGGCTTAATTATAAATCTAACTTTCTGATAAATAAGATTTCCTTTAAGTTGTGCTATAATAGCTTGTTCTATTGGTTCTTTGATTCTATCATCAGCTAATTCTAATTCTAAGGGAGTATCTATTCCTTCTTTAAAACAGGCTTTTATTATTATTTCTATGGCAGCTAATTCTACAAATCTAAATGTAATTGGTTTATTTTTTAATACGTTATTAATTTTGGTTATTTCTTCATTTAATACTTCTTGTGTTATTAATGGGACTCTAGTGTTACCTTGTACTTGTGTTATATCTATAACACGCTCCCTATCGCCTATAACTAAATATTCTTCCTTTTTCTTTTTGAAATACTTAGTTAAATTGATTAGGTCAAATTTTTTCTTTTGTTATATCTATAACATGTTCCCTATCGCCTATAACTAAATATTCTTCCTTTTTCTTTTTGAAATACTTAGTTAAATTGATTAGGTCAAATTTTTTTATATATATACACACACATATACACACACACACACACACACACACACACACACACACACACACACACACACATATATATATATATACACACACACACACAAACACACACACACACACACACACACATATATATACATATATATATACATATATATACATATATATATACATACATATATATATGTATTAAAAGTATAGATTCCGGTCCAACAGGTCCAAAACCGGACCCGACCTGAAAAATTCAGGTCCTGATCCACAAAATTCCTAGATTTCGGTTCACCTGTCCAACCGGTTCCGGCCCGGTCCTGGACGGGTGCACAACCCACTATCCGCTACACCAACAGAAATGATGTGAAGAGTTATGCGTGGGTGATTAGGGGGGACAAAGGAGGGAAAGGGGTTCACACTATTCACTATTCACATATTTTACATATTTTGCGCCGCCTATCTTTTGTCGTATTATAACTGTTACAATATTTATCTATTACATGATAATTTTTACAAACATATCTCTATCCTTTATCTTAACAGGTGTCTTATTCTTATAAGGTGTGCTCTATCTCGGTAGTAGATGCTTCGCCGTGTTAGATGATTCTCGCTCCAGTTTGTCCATATCTTCGATTATTGGTACAGTCATTTGTTTAACTCCACACATTTTACATGAGTGGTTATTATTCTGCTGCATCCAGCTGCAATATCTCTTTAGGGTATTTTCAGTTAAGAAATTCCTGGGTATATACCGTGTAACTGGTTCTTGATCCGGATGGAGCAGGCTCCATACCCATGACTTGATAGTTTCGACCGTATCATCGCCATATGTTTTGCTTTGAGATATAATTAATGTATTTAAATCTCGATAATTTATCCAAACATGAGACTTGACCATGGTGATCAAGGCTTCATAAATTGCTTTTATTTTTATTGCTCGTTTTTCTCTGAGGAGATCTGGTATTTCATTTCGGTTTAACTCTGGCTGAGCCTTAATTTCTTCGGGAAAGATAAAATTTGCTGTACAGCCCATTTTAAAAACCCTAATACATTGTTTTATTTTAGAGAAGGTAACTTCGCCCGGGGCGGTATAGCATCTTACAAAAATCACAGGAGATTTTGTAATATGCAAGTAACTTTTAGCTGCTTTATATAACTCATGAATTGATGATAGCTCTTCTCCATTTAGTGTGTATACTGAATTAAGAAGGCCATAATCATATGCTGCTTTAACTAAATTTGCATTGCAACCAGGCAATGCTATTAACTCTTTTATCTTTTTTAAGGGGTTAGTAACATAACCTCCTTCTATCTCTCTGTGGCGGTTCTTTGTGGTAAATTCAGGGACGGTATTTAGTTTGTTAGCAATAAATAAGAAATTATCTATATATTGGCGAACCGTAGGAGATATAGTTGGTTCCTAAAGTTAGCTTTTCTCTGAAAGATGTGGTATCTGGTACTAAGCTAGGAAAGTTTATTTCATTGATAACTGGTGAAGGGTTATTGGCTTGATAAGTTTGTAAGGACATATTGTTCAAGGAAGGAGAATTAACTTTTCTTGTAATAATTCGGCTTTTATATTTTTGGCGAGTGCCAATATCTGCTTGCTCCATACTAGGATTACTGGAAGTGGCTTCTCTTTTCATTGAAGCGAGTTCTTCCATTAAAACCAGTTGTTGAGCTATTTCTTGAGAGATAGTCTGCAAAATAATTTTCGTTAGTTTTTAATAATTCAATAGAAAATTCATACTGATTGATGTCTGCTATTATTCGATTTATTTCTTTTCTTGTAATGGAATCTTGTAATTTTTGGGTTAACCAACTTCTAAGAGTTTTTTTTTCTGTTCTAATTATGAATTTACTATAAATATATAACATTCAAATTTTTTGATTCCATATTTTACTGCTTTTAATTCCTTTTTATTTATATCCCAATTGATTTCATTTGTCTTAAATGTTCCTGAGTGATATCGACAAACATATTCCTTTCAATCATTTTAATATCTGTATTTTAATACTGCTCCATAACCGTTATTGGTTTCACTAGCATCTGTTTCTACTATCCATATAAATTCTTTGTCTTCATCAAGAAAACTTAGTTTTGGTAATTTTTTGACTAAGTCTTTGATTTTTTCTAAAATTTTTGTATCAGTATCTTCCCATCTAAAATCGTAGTCTTTCTTTAGTTTTTTAGTTAGTAGTTCAGTATATTGTGATAATTTAGGAATAAATTCTCTAACTTGATTTACTATTCCTAGGAATTTTTGTAACTCTTTCTTAGTATTTATTTCCTTTTGAAACTCAATGATTTTTTGAGCTATATGATCTTGCATTTTTATTCCAGCTTTATCTATTTCAAATCCTAAGAATTCAATCTGTGTTTTAAATAATTCCCTATTCTTTTTGCTTAAAACGATACCACTAGTTTTAATAATGTCTATAAACTGTTCTAACAACTTAAAATGTTCTTCTTGTGTTTTTGAATAGATCAGAATGTCATCAATATAAACTACACAATTTGATAATTGATTTAAATACTTATCCATAAATGCTTGGAATCTTCATGGGGCATTTTTATATCCAAAAGGTAATACATTCCATTCATAAAATCCATTGGGACTTTGAATGATGTTAGTTGTTTAGAATCTTCGGTTAATTTTAATTGTTGAAAACCACTTTTACAATCAAATTTTGAGAAATAATTGTAACCTTGTATTTGCCTCATTTTAAGTATCTTGTTTGGTATAGGGTAATTGTAAGTAATTGTTTTTTCATTTAGAATTATATAATCAATAACCATTCTTGTTTTTCCTCGTTTTTGTTCTGAGTGATTATTAACTATAAAAGCACTGCTACTATGTTTTGAATTATTATGTCTGATCAATTTTCCAGCTAATAGTTCTGTTATATGCATTTTAAATTCTTTTTCATCTCGTTGTGTATTATTAAAAGGTTTTTGTGATATTATGCTATTTTGGTCTTTCAATGTCATTTTTATTTCTGTTTTATGCTTATGCCAATTTTCTAAAGGATTATCACTACATAGTTTTTCTAATTGGGTTTTTAAAGGAGTAAGCTTATATAGATGGAGTATACCAATTTCTATAATTTCAAAGTTATTAATATTTTTTTTTCGGTTGTCATTTTTTGGACTAATTGAGTTTCTTCGCCTATTTTACATTTTCCCCATTCTATTGGCATCCTTTCTCTATTTTTGACTATTTTAGCTCTTAACTTATGTTTACAAGGAGTAAATAATGTAACAAACTCTTTACCAATACTAAAAGGTTTATATTGGTTAAGAAAGTTAGTTCCTAGTATTATGTCTTTTCCTATTAATTCGAAACAGTATACTTTAGGTATAATTAATATTTTATTCCAAATTTGTATTTTTACTTTTGTTTGATATAGAGTAATATTACTACTGTTGTTATTAAACCCATTGATTCTAAATGGTGTGTTTAATTTTTTCCATTCTGGTAAACAATTTTCTTTCATTATTGTTGGTTGTGCTCCTGTATCTACCATTGGTGTATAATATCGACTTTTATATCCTTCAAAGATTATTTTTATAAGTATATAGGTTAAATTACTCATTTTTATTGAGAATTGCTAAGTCATTTTTCATTTTATATAATCTTTGTTCTAATATTTCTATATCTCTGGTTTTTTCTTGTTCCCTTTTAGATAATGCTCTTATGCTATTTCTATGGCAACCTGCAAATATAATGTATTGTAGTATTTGACTTAGATAAACCTTTTCTTCTTCTGCTATTTCTATTTGTTTTTGTAATTTTATTAGTTCTATTAAACTGGGTATAGTATTACTCATTTATAATTTTGGTTTTATATTGAATTTGGTTATAAGTAAATTTAAAATAATCTAGTTCTATTGTCCATGGTTTAACCTTTTCTAAGAAATCTTTTCCTAGTATTATCTTATTGTTTAAGGTTATGACATAGTCGATGTTTATATCTTGTAGTGCAATTTTTGTTGTAAATGCAATTAATCTATTAAAATTTTCATTAATATTAACTATTTGGTTTGACAGTTTGTCTAATGGCATATAATTACTTTCAGTATTAATATCTAATTGTGCTGTTAGATTTTTGTTCCTATTTGTATTATTATATAATATTCATATGATTTTATTGGAATAGGTAGGTTTTCAGTTAAATGTCGTTTAGATCTAGAAATGCTTGATCAATTCTTTACTATTTCTAAATCTTCATAGTTTGGTTTAGAGTATAATTTTAATCCTTTTTCTATAGGTAATATAAGATATGTAAAAGGGGTATCTATAGTAATTGGTCTTAATTTGTTTTTAGTATAAATCTGATGTTGATCCGTTAATATATAAGCATTCTTACAATGTACTGTCATGACTTTTGATCCAGTTGTCATGTTTATCTTAATTATGTGTATATATTGTGTATATATATATATATATGTATATATATGTATATGTATATGTATATATATGTATATGTATATATATATGTATATATATGTATATGTATATATATATATATATATATATATGTATATGTATATGTATATATGTATATGTATATATGTATATATGTATATGTATATATGTATATATATATGTATATGTATGTATATGTATATATGTATATATGTATATGTATCTATGTATATATATGTATATGTATATATGTATATACATATATGTATATATGTATATATATTGCACATTTTTCCCACTCTATTGGTAATCGTTCTTTATTAGTAACTACCTTGGCTTTTAACTTATGTCTACAAGGGGTAAACTGAGTAAGAAATTCTTTATCTATACTAAATGGTTTATATTGGTTTAAGAAGTTTGTTCCTAATATAATATCTTTTCCTATTAATTCAAATCAATATACCTTAGGTATAAGTATGATTTTATCCCAAATTTGTATTTTTACGTTTGTTTGATAAAGTGTAATTTTACTGCTATTGTTATTAAATCCATTTATTCGAAAAGGTGTGCGTAGGGTTTTCCATTATGGTAAACAATTTTCTTTCATTATTGTTGTTTGTGCTCCTGTATCTACCATTGGTGTATAATATCTACTTTTATATCCTTCAAAAATTATCACAAATTAAATAAAAGATATAAAGCAAAAAGACCTAAATTGATGGGAAGACGATACAAAAGATTCAAACCATATGGAAAATATAAAAATAAGAAAAGATCAAATAAAAATTACTTTATTAAAAGAAAAATTTATAAATATGCTAAAAACCCCAAAAGATGTAAATGTTACAATTGTGGACAGATAGGTCATATAGCAAGAGAATGCAAAACAAAGACAAATAGAAATAATACAAAAAATATAAAAAATGTAAATTTCATTGAACTCCATATAGCAGAATATGAATTAGGTAAAACCAATATACCACCAGATGAGTAAACTAAAACAATGAATGAATAACACTATTCCCAGTTTAATTGAACTAGTAAAATTACAAAAACAGTTAGAAATAGCAAAAGAAGAAAAGGTTTATCTAAGTCAAAGGTTAAACTACATTAGATTTGCAGGATGTCATCGCGATAGTATACGATTATATTCTAAAAAAGTACAAGAGAAAACTAGAGACATAGAAATATTAGAACAGAGATTACATAAAATGAAAAATGACTTAGTAATTCTTAATCACCATGAGTAATTTAATCTATATACTTATAAAAATAATTTTTGAAGGATATAAAAGTAGATATTATACACCAATGGTAGATACAGGAGCACAAACAACAATAATGAAAGAAAATTGTTTACCAGAATGGAAAACCCTACGCACACCTTTTCGAATAAATGGATTTAATAACAATAGCAGTAAAATTACACTTTATCAAACAAACGTAAAAATACAAATTTGGGATAAAATCTTACTTATACCTAAGGTATATTGCTTTGAATTAATAGGAAAAGATATTATATTAGGAACAAACTTCTTAAACCAATATAAACCATTTAGTATAGATAAAGAATTTCTTACTCTGTTTACCCCTTGTAGAAAGCGTGTTTATTTATTGAGAGAAGAAAAGTTTGGGAGAGAGGAAGAGTTATGAGTGGTGAGAAGCTTGCTGATGATTCTTTGCTTCACCAGCTGATCTTATTTATAGGCAAAGTTATTACAAGTACCGTACAATTTTACAAAACTATTCATACTACTATTTGCTACAGTGAAAAGTGCTACAGTAAAAGTACTGTTCACTATTCACTAGTCACATATTTTACGCGTTAGCCGCCTAACTTTTGTCCCGTTGTAACTATTACAAAGTTTATCTGTTACATGATAAAATATCTCTATTTTACAGTGCTTATCTTTGTAGACAGATGTTTTATTCTGGTATGCTGTGCTATATCTCTGTAGTTGATATTGCTGTATTAGATGATTCCGCTCTGTCTTCATAGCTGTCCATATCTTCGATTATTGGTACAGTCATTTGCTTAACTCCACACATTTTACATGAGTGGTTATTATTTTGCTGCATCCAACTGCAATATCTCTTCAAGGTATCTTCAGTTAGGAAATTCCTAGGTAAATACCTTGTAACTGGTGCTTGATCCGGATGGAGCAGGCTCCATACCCATGACTTAATGGTTTCGACCGCATCATGGCCGTATGTTTTGCTTTGAGAGATAATTAATGTGTTTAATTCTCTATGATTTATCCAAACATAAGTCTTGACCATGCTAATCAAGGCTTCATAAATTGCTTTTATCTTGACTGCCCTCTTTTCCCTGAGGAGATCTGGTATCTCATTGCGGTTTAACTCTGGTCGTGCCTTAATTTCTTCGGGAAAGATAAAATTTGTTGTACAGCCCATTTTAACTACCCTAATACATTGTTTTATCTCCGAAAAAGTAACTTCGCCTGGGGCAGTATAGCATCTTACAAAAATCATAGGAGATTTTGTAATATGCAAGTAACTTTTAGCTGCTTTATATAAATCAGGAATTGATAATAGCTCTTCTCCATTCATAGTATATACTGAATTAAGAAGGCCATAATCATAAGCTGCTTTAATTAAATTTGCATTGCAACCAGGCAACGCTATTAACTCGTTTACCCTTTTTAAGGAGTTAGTAACATATCCACCTTCGATTTCTCCATGGCGGTCTTTTGTGGTTATCTTTGGGAATGTATTTAGTCCCGTTGGCAATAAATAAGAAATTATCTATATATTGGCGAACTGAAGGATTCATAGTTTGTTTAGTTCCTAAGGTTAACTTTTCTTTGAAAGATGTGGTGTCAGGTATGAGGCTTGGAAAATTTAGGTCGTTGATAACTGGAGTAGGGTTATTGGCTTGGTTAAGGTTATAAGTTTGTAAAGACATACTTCGTTTGAAAGGTGAGTTAACTTTTTTTGTAATAATTCGACTTTTATATTTTTGGCTAGTGCCAATATCTGTTTGCTCCATACTAGGATTGCTGGAAATGGCTTCTCTTTTCATAGAAGCAAGTTCTTCCATTAACTTTTTGAGTTGTATCTTGAGCTCCTGGTTTTCTAGAACCAGTTGTTGAGCTATTTCTTGAGAGTATTAGTTTTCAATAATTCAATAGAAAATTCATATTGGTTGATATCAGCTATTATTCGATTTATCTCTTTTCTTGTAATGGAATCTTGTAGTTTTTGGGTTAGCCAGCTTCTAACAGTTCTATTATCCGTTCTAATTATGAATTTACTATAGACTATGTAACATTCAAATTTCTTAATTCCATATTTGACTGCTTTTAATTCCTTTTTATTTATATCCCAATTGATTTCATTTGCCTTAAATGTTCCTGAGTGATATCGACAAACATATTCCTTTTTATCGTTTTTATATCTATACTTTAATACTGCTCCGTAACCGCTATTAGTTTCACTAGCATCTGTTTCCACTATCCATGTAAATTCTTTGTCTTCATCGGGAAAACTTAGTTTTGGTAACTTTCTGACTAATTCTTTAATTTTTTCTAAAGTCTTTGTGTCAGTATCATTCCATCTAAAATCGTAGTCTTTCTTTAGTTTTTTAGTTAATGGTTCAGTATATTGTGATAGTTTAGGGATAAATTCTCTAACCTGATTAACTATTCCTAAGAACTTTTGTAATTCCTTTTTAGTATTAATTTCTTGTTGAAACTCTATAATTTTTTGAGCTATATGGTCTTGCATTTTTATTCCAGCTTTATCTATTTCGAATCCTAAGAATTCAATTTGTGTTTTAAATAGTTCCATTTTCTTTTTACTTAAAACTATACCACTAGTTTTAATTATTTCTATAAATTGTTCTATTAACTTATAGTGTTCTTCTTTGGTTTTTGAATAGATTAGTATGTCATCAATGTAAACTACACAATTTGGTAATTGATTTAAATATTTATCCATAAATGCTTGGAATCTTCCAGGGGCATTTTTATATCCCAAAGGTAATACATTCCATTCATAAAATCCGCTGGGGACTTTGAATGCTGTTAATTGTTTAGAGTCTTCGGTTAATTTTAATTGGTAAAAACCACTTTTACAATCAAACTTTGAAAAATAATTGTAACCTTGTATTTGTCTCATTTTAAGTATCTTATTTGGTATAGGGTAATTATATGTAATTGTTTTTTCATTTAGGATTCGATAATCTATAACCATTCGGGTTTTACCTCTTTTTTGTTCAGAGTGATTATTAACTATAAATGCACTGCTACTATGTTTTGAGTTACTTGGTCTAATTAATTGGCCAGCTAATAGTTCCGTTATATGCATTTTAAATTCCTTTTCATCTCTTTGGGTATTATTAAAGGGTTTTTGTGATATTATGCTATTCGGGTCTTTTAATGTCATTTTTATTTCCGTTTTATGCTTATGCCAATTTTCTAATGGATTATCACTACATAGTTCTTCTAATTGGTTTTTCAAAGGAGTAAGTTTATCTAAATGTAATATTCCTATTTCTATTATGTCAAGAGTGTTACTTTCTTTTTTAGTATGCATTTTTTGGACTATTTTTGCTTCTGTACCTATTGCACATTTTTCCCACTCTATTGGTAATCGTTCTTTATTAGTAACTACCTTGGCTTTTAACTTATGTCTACAAGGGGTAAACAGAGTAAGAAATTCTTTATCTATACTAAATGGTTTATATTGGTTTAAGAAGTTTGTTCCTAATATAATATCTTTTCCTATTAATTCAAAGCAATATACCTTAGGTATAAGTAAGATTTTATCCCAAATTTGTATTTTTACGTTTGTTTGATAAAGTGTAATTTTACTGCTATTGTTATTAAATCCATTTATTCGAAAAGGTGTGCGTAGGGTTTTCCATTCTGGTAAACAATTTTCTTTCATTATTGTTGTTTGTGCTCCTGTATCTACCATTGGTGTATAATATCTACTTTTATATCCTTCAAAAATTATTTTTATAAGTATATAGATTAAATTACTCATGTGGATTAAGAATTACTAAGTCATTTTTCATTTTATGTAATCTCTGTTCTAATATTTCTATGTCTCTAGTTTTCTCTTGTACTTTTTTAGAATATAATCGTATACTATCGCGATGACATCCTGCAAATCTAATGTAGTTTAACCTTTGACTTAGATAAACCTTTTCTTCTTTTGCTATTTCTAACTGTTTTTGTAATTTTACTAGTTCAATTAAACTGGGAATAGTGTTATTCATTCATTGTTTTAGTTTTATATTGGGTTTGATTATATGTAAATTCAAAATAATCTTGGTTTAGTTTCCATGGTTTAACCTTTTCTATGAAATCTTTTCCTAATACTATTTTGTTATTTAGGGTTATAACATATTCAATGTTTATATCTTGTAGTGCAATATTTGTTGTTAGGGTAATTAATCTATTAAAATTCTCATTGATATTAAGAGACAGTTTTTCTAATGGAATATAATTATTTTCAATGTTGATGTCTATTTGTGCTGTTAGGTTTTTTGTTCCTATTTGTATAATTATATAATGTTCATATGATTTTAGTTGAATAGGTAGACTGTCAGTTAAATGTCGTTTGGATCGAGAAATACTTAACCGTTTCTTTACTATTTCTAAATCTTCATAGTTTGGTCTTGAATATAATTTTAATCCTTTTTCTATAGGTAAAATAAGATCTGTAAAAGGGGTGTCTATAGTAATTGGTCTTAATTTATTTTTGGTATAGACTTGATGTTGGTCTGTTAAAATATAAGCATTCTTACATTGTACTGTCATAACTTTTGATCCATTGGTCATGTTTATTCCACTTAGCATCCAATATAATACTAATGCTTTTTCTATGTTTTGGTCAGTTAAACTTATAGAATAATTTGGTTTAATTATGAACCTTACTTTCTGATAAATAAGATTTCCTTTAAGTTGTGCTATAATAGCTTGTTCTACTGGTTCTTTTATTCTGTCATCAGCTAATTCTAACTCTAAGGGAGTATCTATTCCTTCTTTAAAACATGCTTTTATTATTATTTCGATGGCTGCTAGTTCTACAAATCTAAATGTAATTGGTTTATTATTTAATGTATTGTTAATTTTGGTTATTTCTTCATTTAACACTTCTTGTGTTATTAAAGGAACTCTAGTATTTCCTTGTACTTGGGTTATATCTATAACATGTTCCCTATCTGCTATAACTAAATATTCTTGCTTTTTCCTTTTAAAATACTTTGTTAAATTTGTGAAGTCAAATTTTTTCTTATCTACTATTTTATTGGGTGACAAAGTAAATCCTTCATATTTTAATTCATTATATTTTTGCAAATCAAAAATAGCTCTTTGATTTCTATGTTGTTCCGTAATATCTTCATCATAATCAACTTGTTGCAGTTCTTTATTCATCACTATCAGTTTCAATATTATATTTTTCTTCATTACTTTCTTCATGACTTTCTATTCCATTGATTTCATCATTATGTGTTTCATATTCTAGTACATATATTTCTTCATCTGGTGGTATATTGGTTTTACCTAATTCATATTCTGCTATATGGAGTTCAATGAAATTTACATTTTTTATATTTTTTGTATTATTTCTATTTGTCTTTGTTTTGCATTCTCTTGTTATATGACCTATCTGTCCACAATTGTAACATTTACATCTTTTGGGTTTTTTAGCATATTTATAAATTTTTCTTTTAATAAAGTAATTTTTATTTGATCTTTTCTTATTTTTATATTTTCCATATGGTTTGAATCTTTTGTATCGTCTTCGCATCAATTTAGGTCTTTTTGCTTTATATCTTTTATTTAATTTGTGACATCCAAATTTTGGTATTTCATATTTTTCACAACAGTCACTAAATTTAGCTTGTCGTTTAAATTCCTTTTGGTTATTAACTTCCATACAATAATTTTTATACCATGCTTGTAAATATGCTATTTGTTCTCCTAAAGTTCCTGTTTTAGGTTCTGTGCAAAAGGCTTGTTGTACCATAGTATTTATAGGTATTGGTAATTTTTCAAAATATAGTTTTCGAAATACTGCTAATTGTTCAGGGGTTTCGGTTCCTAATTCATAATAATTCATTTGGAATGCACAATTATATCTATTTAAATCTTCTGGACACATAGAACATATTTGCATATTATATAATTGGGACTTACAATACTCCTTTTTGGCTATAGCATATTTTAAGTCTGCATTTGGATTACTAAATTCTCTTCGAATTATTCTCTCATATTTTTTCAACATTTGGATTGGATCTATCATCTCAGTTCCTTCTATCTTGGTGCTTCTTAATTCTGTTAATTCTAGTATGCCTATATTATTTAAAAAGTTTTTAGCTATTCCTGTTATTGTAGCTTCAATATAATTTCTTTGCCGCACTAACGTGTATTTTTGCTTGGATTAATTTTGCAGTTATTCTAGCTATCCAATTTTGTATGTCTATTTCAGTATTTATATAACAATCTAGATTTAAAGTTTCTCCTGATTGATTATCTCTTGGTATATAATCGTTTTCTATTTTACTTCGATATTTCCATATATAGTCGTTATTTTTATACTTATAATCATATTTTTTCTTTTTAAAAGTAGGTTTATAACTTCTATCGGTTTCCATATGATCATAAATGCCATCGTTGAAGACTTTTGTGAGTACATTAATTTCTTCATCTTTATCCGAGTTAAAGTCTGCTTCTAAATAATTTGAATATATGTATATATGTATATGTATATATGTATATATATATATGTATATATGTATATATATATATGTATATATGTATATATGTATGTATATATATATATATATATATATACTTACATGAGAAATGAGAATGGATTTTACGCGCTATAACTCTAATGAACAAGTGATGTAACTCTAATTAAAAAGTGATGTAACTCCAAAAACAATTTAGAATTTTTTTTTTTTTTGGCTCGAAGTTTTTTTTTGGGGGTATAACTCTAATGAATAAGTGTTGTAACTCTAATCCAATTGTGTGGTTGAGATTCATTCTCATTTCTCATGTAAGGAACATTCTCATGTGATCATGCCCCTATATATGTGTGTGTGTGTGTGTGTGTGTGTGTGTGTGTGTGTGTGTGTGTGTGTGTAAGGATCTAGGGTATTTAACAGATATTTAAGGAAATTAAAAACATGTATGCATTAAACAAAGTAAAGGAAGGCGGTTTAACCGGCCATGGTTTTACTGAGAAAAGGCTCACAAATTGTCTTAAAATGAAACCGATATTAAAGAGAGTTACAATTTTTTGTGAGTGAAGAGAGAGAGAGAGATAGAGAGAGAGATTTTCAGAGGAGCTTATGTAGCAGTGTATTTTGCTCTGCCTAGAACTGAAGGAGAGGCCTCAATTTATAGGTAGGGGAGAACAAATCAGTCATGTTGTTAAACTGTGCATGAACAATTTGTCTTGTGCTTTAAACTGTTCAAATTTTGTCTTGTTGAAGCTTTATACTGTTGATGAATAGTTTTGCAGCTTTACACTGTTGAAGACTTTGTCTGTTGCTGTTCAAAACTGAAAGGAGTTTCTTTTGTTTTGTCCGTTGCGATGTTTACCCTGTTGCTGCTTGAAGATAGTGAAAGTAACCCTTTTTTTAAGTCTGGAAACCAGCATCTTCTTCATCGTCACTGAGGTGGATGGAGGAGACTGCTGTTGTTTCATTGTCTGAAGTTATGGAGGATTCAGACATACTATTAGCTAGTTGTCGTAGGATCCGTGCGTAATCTTCAGGGGTTTTTGCTGATGCAAGCAAGGAATTTGCTTGTGATTTACGGGCTAGGAACTGAGATTGTTCTGGTCCTGATGTCATGATACATGTGTTACAATTTTTCTTCAACCATTCTCTAATGGCTGGTTCGAGAATAGACTGTGGTGTATTGAAGTTTGACCACCATCTAGTTTCAAACTTTCTTTGGAGAACCACGCCCCCTTGATCTTGGTTTATTTCGAGGAACCATTGACAAACCTAAGGGAGGTAGAACTTCATTGAAAATAAACATAAGGCGGGAAAACGCCTTTCGATATTTGAAGGTTTGTATTTGGTTCGAAAAGTATTATAGCTTTTTGCAACTTCAGGGTGAAGAATTTCACTAGAAGAGCCATAGAATTTCCACCATTAGGTAAACCAAGATGGCAACTTTTCTGGCTGTATGGTTTTAGTATTGAAGTAGATTAGCCAGGAATGGGATAATCTATTATTTTGTATTAGGAAAGTGGAGAACCATGACTGTTGGTAATCCCTATAATTAAAGGTTTTATAGTGTGAGAAAGTGTTATTGAAGCTAATGGGGAAGGCTTTGTGTTTTGACAGGTCTTGACTCCAGTCGTGAGGACTGAGAACCTTTAGGATTTTAATGGTTGAATAGGAGGGCTCGGCTTGCTCATTCTTGTAAAAGAAGTGTTTGAATTCAGCGGAGCCAGTAACCTCAAGGATTGTCTGGTAATATTCTGTTGTTTTAGTACGATCCCATGGTTTATAGAACCAGATTTTTCCAAAGATTTTTTGTATTGAAACATAGGGATCTTCATCATGATACCCATGTTCAATTGTTAGGCATTTTTAACAAAATATTCGGAAGTCTCCTTTTTTTTAGGTTGTGCAACCACAACCTGAGAGCTACCTGGTTTTAGAAATTGTTTTTGAGAATGGGTTTTTGGGGAGGATTCTCCTTCCTCTGGTTGTGAAACAACAGTAATATTTTTCCCTGCGGGAGTTATACCTTCTGTAGCTGCTTTGCTTGAGCTTCCCTGGTTTTGCATAGAGTTGGAAGGCTTGGAGGAGTTGGGGGTGTTTTAGGATAGACGAAAGATGCTCAGAGATGGAAAGGAGCCATTCTTGAACTTCCTGTGTTCTATCGATGGAGGAGGTTTCACTCTCCATATTATGATCTGCTTCGTACTAGGTTTTAATGGGTTTTTGTGTGGTGCATATGATTTTCTAAGGAGGAGGTCGAAACTTCTCCTTATCTTTTGTCTTTTTAGGCATTTCTGTAAGAAATTCACGGGTTAAGAATTCAGGGATAGAATTCTCTTCTCCTTTTATATGCTCAATCTCAAATTAAAAAATGCTTAAGATAGACTGCCATCTGGCAAAAATATATTTTACAGCAATGTAGACACATAATCGTGTCTCCCCATTTATAAGGATCCGATGATGAAACATATCGTGGTCTTAATTGGTCCGATCCAAGGGTAGAGCAATCTAAAAAGTTATTCAAAACTATTTCGAAAAGCGTTAAAGTCCTATTTTAAAGCCCAATTAATTATTCATGATAATTAATTGTATTTGAGCCCAATTATTTGAAAATCCCAATTAATTGATAATTAATTGATTTATTTTAATAAATAAATATTTTCAAAAGATATTTTTTTATAAGTCAAAATCAGAGTTTATCCCGTAAAATCATATTTTCGTAGTTAAAAGATAAAAGAAAATCTTTTAGAACGCGTTTTTATCAAAAAACTATCAAAATATGTCAAAAACAAGTGATGTGCTTAGAGGTGATCATGGGCCGGGCCGCGCAAAGAAAATTTTGCCCATTGTGCGGGCCGGGCCCAAATCCGGGCCAAAAATTTGTGCCCAAAGCCCGGTATTTCGGGCCGGGTCGAGCGGGCTTTTGCGGGCCAAAACGGGCCGGACCCCAAATTTAGACTAAAAAGTGTTTTTGGCTTGTCAAAAGCCCGCCCAAAAAAAAAAAAATTTGGTCTGGCCCGCCCGCCCGCGGGCCCAAAAAAACTGCCCAAGTCCGCCCAAAAACCGGGCCGGGCTGGACTTGATCAGCTCTAGATGCGCTGAGCGCAATTGCCACACCGAGCGCTAGGCCTGCGCCGAGCGCACGTGTCCTGCCACGTGGACTTCCACGTAAGCTGCGCCTAGTGCACAGCCTGTGCCAAGCGCACCAGAACTACCACGTAGACTTCTGTTTCATGTTGAGTCCTGCGTCAAGCGCAATTCTCTGCTTCAGACGCGGAAATTCTTTCTTATCTTTTTCAAAAGCGCGTACCACGTGTACGCTTTTGACTGGTCATGCCGCGTCATGCACTTGCCACGTCAGTTGCGCCAAGCGCATCTAGCGCGTGAGGCGCAATGCCGTTTTTTCAATAAATAGGCCTGATTTCCGAACAGATTGAAGAACAGATTTCTTACATAATACTCGACGAATAGTTTACGAATCTCTCTACAAACTACAAAACTTCCCTACAAAATTCACACCTTTCAAACACATATACATTCAATCTACATACTTTCAGACATTCAGATTTTCAGGCTTCACAATTGATCGTCCCGAAGGTTGTCAATCTCTCAGACCCAAGCCACGGTATAATCCTGAGGGTCCATAAATATATTATTTTTATATTGAAGTTACTAACATTTTTCTTTCATGATGTAGATCTTTAATGTAAAATCGCTCTATTGTATACTCTAACCTCTTTTTATACTTTATCTTATATTTCATATTATTATTATTCATGCCTTTGTATATTATCATGCTGCCTGATCATTCTATGCCTATTATATGATTGTCCTGCTTAATGCTTTTATCACCCCACATGTTATTTTTGCTAATCAAAGACCTAAATAAATGTTCTAATATTAATCAGATTAATCTGAACAACCTGCTAGGTTCCCTGTAATATTGATTGCCTAATAACTTGTCACTAAAAATTAGTCTTTTATGTGTTTCTTGAACCAATTTTGACTAAATATTTTTAGTGTGTATAAAAATATTATATGATTATTATTTGGCATAAAATCTGCAAATGAATCGATATTTATTAAAGGCCAGCAATGTGCAATATGGTTCCTGACCATATTTGTACCCTCACCCCCGAACTCAATCTCTGGTTCATTTTGACCATCTATGGAGTCAGGACGGGGAAATCTTGATGCGTATGAGAAGTGTTAATTATGTAGTATTCTAGTTATGTTAGAATTCTATGTAATTTAGGTGTTATAAATCCAAGTTCTATTAGGATTTGTTTGTTTTCCTAATTCTAGTAGGAATAGGACTCGTAATATCCTAATCCTAGTAGGATTAGAACTCCTAGTTCTGTTAGGAGTCTAAAAGTCTAGTGTCTTTGTAATTCTAGTTGAGTTAGAAATCCAAATCCTAGCTGGATTAGGATTCTAATTGGAGTGGAGTTATATCTTTAATAGGAGTCTAGTTAGTGTGTGCCAAGTTGAGTTTGTTCTACTTGGTTTAGGAGTGTGATTTCTTTATTATCTTGTTCGTAGTTTACCTAGCTTTAGTAGGACTAGGGTTTGCTTTGCTGTTTTGCATGCCTATATAAGGCTGTTTCATTCATTAATAAAGGATAGATTGTTTTGAGTTTAAGAAAAGTGTTAAGCTTGTTGTGCTTGCATAGAACTGAGAGTTCAAATACACAAACCGCGACTTTGTGTGATCTTGGAGCCGAGAATCACAAGAGAACCTCTTAAACTGCGATTTAAGAGCCTATCCCTTTTTATTTTATTGTTGTTCATCCATAAGTTCATAAAAACACAAAAAGAGTTCGAACCGCCAACAAAAATCACATCAAGTGGTATCAGAGCAGGGTTCATTGAGATGGCGTGTGAGAGCGCGTGCGTTGACCAAATTGTGATGTTTTTGTTTCTGTGGAAAGCTAACATACAGGTCTAGGTTGTATCAAAATTTCAGCCCGTTCCGATCAGTAACGAAGTCGTAGTGAATGCAAACGTTGAACAGCCCATCCCTTTTTATTTTATTGTTGTTCGTCCATAAGTTCATAAAAACACAAAAAGAGTTCGAACCGCCAACAAAAACCACATCAAATCTACATTGGATAATTTATCCCTACAGTTTTCCTATATCCAATTAGGTTTATGATTCTTCCTAAAAAGAATTGTTGGCGACTTCTTTCAATACAAAACAATTTTCAATAAAACCTTAACAATGGGGTAGTCAAATCTAACACGCGCTCACACCGTGTAGGCGAAATAAAAGCACGCCTACAATTTGGCGACTTCACTGGGGAGGATTTAAAAAAATTAATTTTTTAAATAAGTGGGTGAAACTTGAAAAATACGATTCATTCTTATTTTTATGCCGTAGAATAATATACAGTTTTGCATATGCATGGCTATTGTTCAGCCACCATAAGGACAATCTAGCATGCCTCATTAGCACATGTTCTATGTGTGAGGTCACCCCAGGGGGTTTGCGATTTGTCCTTCCAAAAAGCTTCCTGAGCGATAGTGTTGGATCTTAGTCATAAGCAAACCTACCCAACCATGGCATTGTTCTCTTGTTCCTGACTTGAGACTGGAGTGCGTCTTACACGTGGCCACCTCTTTAAGCAGGGGTACGAAGCGTGGGATCAATCTCTTAGTCATGGACCTTTTCAGCCTTAACCTAAACCTGACCAATAGTTGAAGGTAGAACTGGACTTTAGGTTGAGAACTTTTGCATCCATGTTACCTGACATTTATGTGTAATTGCAATTTTTGCCTGCTAATATGCTTTACGCCCGAAATTATTGCAAATCGCGTCAACAACAAATCCTCGTTTTCGCCCGAACCTTCGTCAACTTATCAATACGCGTGCCGCAGAGCATTGCGCCAAAAGCATTAAGTTGCGCCTGGCGCAATGCACCTGCGCCAGACGCATAGGCTTTGTACCGCGCGCACCAGTTGCGTGGCACGCAGCCTATTCGTCCCATGCTTATTGATCTTTTGACCTTTATTCGAGTCTAAGATAACAAGTTTGCATCAGTATAATATTAAAAAAAAAAAGTCAATCTTTTCATGCAAGGTTGAGTCTGTACTAAAAAATGCATCTAGAAAAAATGGTCATTATAGAGGTAGAGTTGTCATGCATGTCTACCTCTTCCCATTTCCTCCCTGCTGTTCAACTAATCTTCCCTGTCAATCCTACCTTTCCATATGCATCAATTTCAAAAGCTTACATCTTTTCAAAATCAATCCTGCATCCTATCCTATTCTACCTTTTTTTCAAAAGCATTTACTAAACATCATCGTACCATGACAATTCAAAAAAAAAAACATTTTGAAAATTAATCCATCATCTTTTCCTAACAAAAGATAAAACAAGGGGTTCCTTTCAAAAATGAATTTCGAAAATTCTAAGGCCAGTCTAAACACCTTCAATCCAATCAATTCAATCCAATCAACCAAATTCAATCCAATTCATTTGCATTCATTCTACGCCCATATGCATTAGAATCCATTTTGCATTCATTTAGGCCCATGTGCATTTTAGTCCATACATTCTCTAGCATTGAGTCGATCTTAGGCCCATATAAATCTAGTTCATCTCAAAATCTAGGCCCATATGCATCTTTATGCGAAGTCCAAACCATTAAGTCTAGCTAAGCTAGTATCCCTGTAAGACCATAACGGCACCCCTTTGACTTAGCTAGGCTAGTCATCCCTATGAGACCATAATGGCACCCCTTTTGACTTAACTAGGCTAGTCATCCCTGTAAGACCATAACGGCACCCCTTTGACTTAGCTAAGCTAGTCATCTCTATAAGACCATAACGACACCCCTTTGACCTAGCTAAGCTAGTCATCCCTATGAGACCATAACGGCACCCCTTTGACTTAGCTAAGCTAGTCACCCGTAAGACCATAATGGCACCCATTGATTTAGTAAAGCTAGTCACCCCTAAGACCTTAAAGGCACCCTTCTAGCTCAGCGAAGCTACTCCTATCTTGCATCTAAAGCAATACCAAATCATCAAGTCTTGCGAAGCCAGTTCTTTCCTAAGCCTAGCGAAGCTAGCGTAGACGATCCTTTTGAGCCTAATCTATTTGTCAAGTCTAGTCCAGTCTGCTTGCATGTCCAGTCCAGTCCAGTCCAGTCCAGTCATTTGCATTATCTGCATATAGTTAGGCCCATGTCACCATCATAGTCATAATCATACCCATCTCTAATCAGTTCCCATTTCCATTTCACCCTCCATTTTGTCATCCCTATTTCCACTATCATCTTCATTTCTCATCTCCATTTCTCCATCCCTCATTTCCATTTCTCATTTCGAAAGCATCATTTCTAAAAATTTACGAGGTCCATTTGATTATGTTTAGGACGGATCGTGAGATTATAACTTGGGAGCGCTCGACAGAGAGGATACAAGGTCGACCTACTCCTAGACTCGTCAAACACAACCTCACATTTTCAGATGAATCCTCCGACTCTTCTGAATCATCAGCTGAAATGGGAGACACTAATGAACAGCTCAGTGCCATTATGGCCCAACTTCAACTGATAAACTCACGTCTTGTGGACCAAGACAAAGAGATTAAGGCACTGAGGGAGAAGTTAACTAAAGAGGACGAGCAAGGCGACACTCCATCACCAATCAAGACCAACACATATTTGAGGTTTGAAAAACTCGAGCAATTGATCCAGTCAATTCCTGCGCTCGAGGGTTAGGCTTATGGCCATGACATTATTGATCCTGAACTGAGGGAAAAACTCCCTAAAAAGGTAGCATTGGGTGACCTCCCAAAATTCAAGGGGGTCGAAGACCCAGATGACCACTTGAGAGCTTTCTCCATCTCTATGGCTCTAAAGGGCATGAGCAAGGACCTGTTTGATTATGTCTTTCCTTGAACTTTGGATGCATATCCATCTAAGTGGTTCAGATCACTAAATAAGGCTAAGCTAAATGACTACAACTACATCAAAGAAGAGTTCCACAAACAATACATCTACAATACTCAACTTCCCATTGGCCTTCGTGAGTTGGAGTTAACTAAGCAGAATTCCAACGAAGATTTTGTCACCTTCCTTAACAGATGGAAGGAAAAAGCTGTAAAAATGACCAATAGGCCATCTCAGGATGATCAAGTCCGACTGGTTATCCGTAACCTGCAGCCTAAGTATGGGGATCATATCAAGTTCCAACCCATAGAGTCTTTCATGAAGCTCTATAAGGTAGGCCTCTTGATTGAAGAAGATGTACGGAGCCAACAAGAACAAGATTTCTAACAATAACAACTCTTTCAAGAAGAGTAATAATAACCCTTCTACCTCTAAAAGCAATGACATAAACGCCCTAACTACTGACAAGAGAGGTTATCAAGGACCTCAAAGGACATTCACTCCCTTAGCATGTCTCTAGAAGAAGCCTTAACTAGGCTTCATGCAAAGGGAGCACTTCAGCCTCTTGGCCCCACTCCGGACCCTGCTCCTGAGAAGAGATCCAGTAGATGGAATCCTAATTCCTACTGCAAGTACCATCAAGGAAATGGTCATCTGACATCACAATGCTGGACTTTGAAGCATCATTTGCAGGATATGCTTGAAGATGGTAGATTGCCAATTCCGCCTGCAGCAAAAGTCAGCAATAGTGGCAACCCCTTGGGAAATGCCTAAATAATGCAGGGGGCTTAGTCATTTAGCGTTGGTTTTCTAGGTTGAGTCGGAGAGTTCTTCCACTAGCTCCTTTATTTCCTTTCTAGTCGAGTCTATGTCATTTAGGATTTTTATTTCTAATAAGCCTTGTATCATTCATTTTCAATTAATAAAATAATCGCAGTTTCTTTTCATCTTCATTGGCCTTCAATCATTTTATTTATGCTTATAATTCAATGATGAAACTTAAATCACCTAATGAACTTGACTAACAATAATAATATAAAAGATCTGGAAAAAAAAATGACAATAAAAAATGGAGATACTTTGGATCAGGAGTTATTCCTCTCTCCCTTCCATTAACTTTCATAGGCCATCTCTATACTAGCCAAAATAAAATCCTTTAAACCATCATCTCCATGATACTTAGCCAAATAATTCCTCCATTACTCAAAGCTCCACAAATAGCCTTCAAACCTTCCAATACCCAAATCCAATAACTTGTGTGCAAGCCTTACTACTAAAAAAATAAAAAAGTCAATGCCAGGCAAAAATAAAAGTGAAATGAAAAAAAAGATCAAAGTGCAAAAAGAAAAAGCCAAAGGCAAATAAATAAAAAGTCCAACTAGGGGGCTTGCACACAAGTTCTACCCCTTATTCAAATTCTTTCAATCCATCAAAACCTCAAAACCTTAGCCGTATAATCCAAAATCCTTCAAACCTATATTAATGACCCCTACCTTTGCCCAACAAACTGAATCTTCAACATTCATCAAGCCTTAAACCTTTCAACCTTTCATCGACCCTAACTCCTTTTTCAAGGTATGTCCAAGCCCGCTAGGTTGAAAACCCGAAAGGGCGGCCTAGGCAAAAGTTAGGGCACAAAAAAAAAAAGAAATCAGATCTGGAACTACGAATGGTCTGATTCCGCAAGGATACGTAGGAATCCTCATCTCGAGGTCCGACCGCTAAAATAAAAATAAATTAGTCAAGGTATAATGATTTGATTTTCTAGAGTTCAGGAGCATAATCTCTTTCTAGATCCCGACATAGACTCGTCAAAGCCTTTTTCCACCTACATCTATTTAAGTCACAAATTCAAACTTTTTAATTTTCAATCCAAGCTATCCTTTTCCCCGAAGGACAATCCGACAATTCCATGGTTTCTGGCGATATTTGACTTTGCCTATATCAACTTCCCAAAGAAGAATCCCCAGTACAATCCCCAGCGATAACGTTCAACGTTCAAGACAGATCAACTACATTTCCATATCTGATCAAGTATTGTTCGATTAAGGCTCATGCCTAATTCAAGGCAAGCTCACCCAAAGTGGGGGACTTCCTATGTGTGGTTGTTCCTCCAATCCAAATCAAACTCCCGAGAAGTTGTAATCTGCGGACCTCGTTTACAGACCCCAAATCATTTGCTAAAAACGATTTTCGAAAATCATTTTATGCATTTCTAATCAGTCTATCATTCTATACATCTTCTAGCCTTGCAAAATCCTAAACTTGCATTGCAACCTTGTAAAACCCTGACCTTGCATTGTATTTCATACATTCTAGTCTTGCATAACCATGACCTTGCACGACGTGTCATCCCTTAGCTTTGCATAACCTAAAATCCTTGCATTGCGTCTTGTGCATCCTTAGAGAGTCTAAGTTTGCATCATTTCCATCACTATGTGCTTTATCTGAGTTGTTTGCACCTATCTGCTGACACCTTCTTCTGCAGGTAATCAGATTGCTTGTGGTTATTGTCCTGCATACTAATTTTTTTTTGCAGAGATCGGCATATATAGATCAGTTCTAAACTGCAGAACGTTTAAAATCGTTCTCCGTCCCGACACAGCATACTTTGACTATCGGTTTCCTGAACCTCAGTCAAAGTGGGGGCTTCTGTAGACACATAATCGCGTCTCCCCATTTAAGGATCCGATGATGAAACATACCGTGGTCTTAATTGGTCCGATCCAAGGGCAGAGCAGTCCGAAAAGTGTTAAAGTCCTATTTCAAAGCCCAATTAATTATTCATGATAATTAATTGTATTTGTGCCCAATTTTTTGAAAAGCCCAATTCATTGATAATTAATTGATCTATTTTAATAAATAAATATTTTCAAAAGATATTTTTTTATAAGTGAAAATCAGATTTTATCCCGTAAAATCAGATATCCGTAGTTAAAAGATAAAAGAAAATCTTTTAGAATGCGTATTTATAAAAAAAAAAAAACTACGGTTTTTTCACCATATACCCCTGACAAATTTTTTTTTGCACCATATACCCTTTCAAGTTTCCAAATTCACCATATACCCTTCACTTTTCAAAAAATACATTCACTTGCCCTTAATGACTAACGGCGTTAACGCCGTTAGTCATTTAACCCCCTAATTCCTCCCTAACCCTACTTAACTAACATGAACCCTAACCCCCTCTAGCCTAATTAACCCTAAACCTTACCCTAATCCCCCCTCTAACCCTAAACCTACCCTAAACCCACCACAGCATCCTCTCCCCCCTCCCCCCTTCCACCGCATACCCTTCCCCCCCCCCTTCCCGGCGCCCGAATCCCCGCTCCTCGGCAGCCCACACCCACCGCCCCCTCCCCCCCCTCCTCCTTCCCGCATGGCCCCTCCCCCTCCTTTCCTCCTTCCTCGCAGCCCCTTCCCCCCACGTTTGAATCCCTTCCCCCGCAGTCCCCATTACCACAAATCTAACGCACACTATGAGCTAATTGGTCGATTATGGGCTTCAATGATTCGATATCACCCGATTCAACCGTGGTGAATAATGGTTGCTGCTAGAATTAGACGACGCAGCCTTCGTCTCCATTTTCGGTTGATAGTGAAGGGGGAAGGGGGCGGGTGGTGGGGTTGCCGAGAAGCAGTGGATTCCGGCGCGGGGGAAGTGGAGAGGGGGAGGGGAGGGTGTGGTGGGGGGCTGCCGGGGGGGGGGCGTAGTGGTGGGGGGAAGGGGGTGGGGTGGGGTGGGGGAAGAGTGGTGTGTGGGTGGTTAGGGTTAGGGTTAGGGTTAGGTATTAGATTAGAGGGTTAGGGTTAGGGTTTGGCTTAGGTTTAGGTTTAGGTTAGTTAATTAGGGTTAGGGGGGAATTAGGGAGTTAATGACTAACGGACGTTAACGCCGTTAGTCATTAAGGCAAGTGAAGGGTATATGGTGAATTTGAAAACTTGAAAGGGTATATGGTGCAAAAAAATTTGTCAGGGGTTATGGTGAAAAAACTATCAAAACATGTCAAAAACAAGTGCTGTGCTGAGCGCAAGGCCTGCGCCGAGCGCACGTGTCCTTCCACGTAAGCTGCGCCTAGCGCACAGCCTGTGCCAAGTGCACCAGAACTGCCACATAGACTTGTTTCATGTAGAGTCCTGCGTCAAGCGCAGTTCTCTGCTTGAGATGCGTAATTTCTTTCTTATTTTTTCAAAAGCGCGTACCATGTGTACGCTTTTTACTAGTCATGCCGCGTCATGCGCTTGCCACGTCAGTTGCGCCAAGCGCAGCTGGCGCGTGAGGCGCAGTGTCGTTTTCCTATAAATAGGCCTGATTTCCGAACAGATTGAAGAACGGATTTCTCACATAACACTCGACGAATACTTTACGAATCTATCTACAAACAACAAAACTTCCCTACAAAATTCACACTTTTCAAACACAAATACATTCAATCTACATACTTTCAGACATTCTGATTTTCAGGCTTCACAATTGCTCGTCCCGAAGGTTGTCAATCTCTCAGACCCAAGCCACGGTATAATCCTGAGGGTCCTTAAATAAATTATTTTTATATTGAAGTTACTAACTGTTTTCTTTCCTGATGTAGATCTTTAATATAAAATCGCTCTACTGTATATTCTAACCTCTTTTCTATACTTTATTTTATATTTCATATTATTATTATTCATGCCTTTGTATATTATCATGCTGTCTGATCATTCTATGCCTATTATATGATTGTCCTGCTTAATGCTTTTATCACCCCACATGTTATTTTTGCTAATCAAAGACCTAAATAAATGTTCTAATATTAATCAGATTAATTTAAACAACCTGCTAGGTTCCCTGTAATATTGATTGCCTAATAACTTGTCACTAAAAATTAGTCTTTGTATGTGTTTCCAGAACCAATTTAGACTAAATATTTTTAGGGTGTATAAATAAATAATATGATTATTCTTTGGCATAAAATTTGCAAATGAAACGATATTTAGTAAAGGCCAGCAATGGGCAATATGGTTCCTGACCATATTTGTACCCTCACCCCCGAACTCAATCTCTGGTTCATTTTGACCATCTATGGAGTCAGGACGGGGAAATCTACATTGGATAATTTGTCCTTACGGTTTTCCTATATCCAATTAGGTTTATGATTCTTCCTAAAAAGAATTGTTGGCGACTTCTTTCAATACAAAATAATTTTCAATAATACCTTAACAGTGAAGTAGTCAAATCTAATACGCGCTCACACCACATAGGCGAAATAATAACACACCTACAAGCAATGTTTTGGACATCCTTTTTTAAAACAACTTCAGCAGCTTGACAATCAACTCGTAATAATAATTTTTGATTTAACAAATCAGACTGGAATTTGGTAATAGATATGACAATTGATAATATTTCCTGTTTTATAGTAGAGTATTTTTTCTGGGTATCATTATAGTGTCTTGAGGTGAACCTGATAATGTACTCTTTACCATTGTCGACCTGTTTTAATATACCTCCATAACCCTTGTCACTAGCATCTGTTTCAACAATTTTAGGCAGGTCAGGGTTTGCTAAACTAAGGCATGGGATTCTAAAACTCGGGTTTTTATTGTTTTAACAGCCTGGGTATGGATATCAGACCAAGGCGGTGGGTTTTTATTTAGTCTATCATGGAGAGGTTTTGCAATTCTACAAAGATTTTGGATAAAAACCAAACACATAATTTACACTACCAAGAAATCTTTGTAGTTGAGTTTTGTCTAAGATTTTATAAGGAAATTTACTAGTGAATTGGAGAGATTTATCAATAGGGGTAATAGTCCAACAAGACACAAGATGACCGAGGAATCTAATTTTTGTTTGAAATAAAGAAATCTTTTTTACTGAAACAACGAGACCATTTTTCTTAATGAGATAGAAATAAGTCTTTAGGTTTTTAAAATGCTGATCAATCGTGCTTGAGTAAACTAGCACGTCATCAATGTATACTATGCAAAAATCTATATAGGGGTTGAAGATATCGTTCATTATCCTCTGATATTCAGAGGGAGCATTTTTAAGACCAAAAGGCATAACGTTCCATTCATACTAGCCAAAAGGAACAGTAAAGCGGTTTTATAACGGTGTTGTGGCTTGATCTGTATTTGCCAAAATCCAGATTTCATATCAAACTTTGGGAAGATAAAGGCATGGTGTAATTTTTGCATCTAATCTTTTTTATTAGGTATTGGATAGCAGATCCAACGTAGGGCATCGTGAAGAGGTTTGTAATTTATAACTAATCTGGGTGTGCCACGTTCAATTTTTGAAGCCTTGTTAACGTAAAACGCCGCACAGCTCCAAGGGGAGCGGGATTTGGAAATTAAGCCTTTGCTTTCGAGAAATCTAATCTCTTCTCAACAATGACGTTCTAAGTCGGCATTCATCTGAGTTGGCCGTGCTTTGGTAGGGATATTCTTTTCATCATAATCAGGCTCATAAGGTAAGTCGACCATGTGTTGCTTTCTACTCCAGAAGGCATTTGGAAGATCAGAGCAAACTTCCCGTTCGAGGAGGCTTTGGAAGTTAACTATCTGAGTTTTTAGAACACTACTTTGTAACTGGTCATCGATTTTTTGTAAATGGATTTTTTGTTTTAGATCGTGCACATCACTTTGTTTCAATTGATAAGAGAATTTATCTCACTATTATAATGGAGCTTGCCTTTATAATGTTCAGATTTCTAGTCTTGGGTTTTTCTAAGAAAAGGAAATCAATCCTTTTATTTTTGGTTTTGAAGGATATCCCATCATAACTGACATTGTAAGAGGTTATTATATTTATGAAAGGTGTTCCCAAGATTACTGAATGGTGTATATTGGTAACAAGGACAAAATGGCTTTTTAGAGAAAGGCCTTGATTTAATATGCTTGCATCTGTTTTCCCTTTTATCTGCATTTTGGTATTATTAGCAGAGCTAAGTCTTTCAGAAGTTTTTTGATGAAAGCGTTTTGGGACGAGACTAGATTTAATGCGATTTAAATCTGCTCCGGTATTGAACAATGCTATAGTATTAATTTTAAAACAAAAAGGAAATCATCTGGGACTTTTGGGCTATTTTCTTCATCTGGGACAACGACAGGATCACTCTCACTAGGGATATTTGTAGCCATATGAGAAGTTAGAAGCTGGATTATGGCAGAGTCGTGTTGCTGTTTAGTTTTAAGATCTTTTATGTCAGTTTTAATGGTTTTTACTTCAGCCTGAAGATCCTGTGTGGTCCTTTCTGGCTTCTTTCTAGAACTTCTCTTTTCTAAAATAGAAGTGAGGTTGTACGGTTCAGTGCTTGAAGAAGGGGGGTTAGGGTCTTTTTCTTTAGGACTTTCTTCAAGGGATTCACGAAGGTGCTCAAGGTACTGTTTTTGTAGATTAGGATTGTTAATATCCTAGATAACATCTAAGATGAGGCTTTGTTCTTTGGTGAGAACGTTTAGGGTATATTCCTCATCATTATATGAAGATGAGGAATCTATGTCATCATCCTGAGGGCCATGACTCTCAGCAGAATTATAAGATTCGGTTTCCTCATCAGAAGACTCTAGTAGAAGGGCTGAAATTCTTCCTAGAGTCTCATCATCTAGGTCAAGGTTTTAGATCATATTAGACACCCTACAATATCTAGCCGTATGACCTTTTTTATCACATTTGAAACAAGTTATGTTTTTAAAGTCAGGTTTTGTGGTGGTCTATTAGTGTTTATTATGGGTCTTCCATTTCCATTGCTCAAAAGGTTTTTTATGGAAGTCTTTCTCAACCTTCTTATAGAACCTTCGGTCTTTATAGGGTTTTTGGTAAGGGGTCGGTTTACTACAGCTCCCTTTACAAGTGTTTGTCTGAGGGGAGGAGTTATCAAATTGTTGGCAGAAGAAACCTAACTCCTTTTTAGTTTCTTTTAACTCCCTCTTTAAGTGTTTTTGGAGCTTCAAATCTTGACATATTTGAAGGCCTTGTTTAGAGGTTAGACTTACCAACTCACCGTAGGTTAGCCTATCGTAAGGGATAATATGTTCTCCGCCAAAATCCTCACGTATTCTGTTTCTAACTTTTTCTCCTAAGATGGTTGGAAGACCTGCTAGGAATTTTTCTTTCCAAAAGGGTTGGTTAGAATCTTCTCTAAGCATCACCCTAGTTAGGAAAGTATTCTTATACCACTGGAAACCACTAAGTTCTTGCATCAAAGATTAGACAAAAGATCTGCGTTTTTGTCTCTTAGATGGGAGGAATCTCCAATGAAATGTAGTGATAAGGTAAAAATTAGGGTCGAGACTCGATACATAATCTTGGACTGGTTCTCCATTGTGGTTGAGAATAGGAACCCCATCTTCAGTTGTCTGGATCGCATTCAAGATATCCAATTGTTGTTGTTTGGTGAGATAGAAATCCCACCACCCTTTTAGCTGGCCAGAGAAGCATGCAGTTAAGAGTTCTGCGACTGTTCTATCCGTCGTACCGCATTGGGTTTTGTAAGCGTTTGAAGCCATTGTCATTTGTTGTAAGAGGTTTAATATTTGGCGTTCACTCATGTTGTCTATATTCCATTCATAGATGGAAGAGGCATTATATTTTGGTTAATCAATTGTTTTAGGCTGACTTTCGACTTGAAATTCACTATACCTCATAGGAATAATATCAAGAGGTCCAGTATTTTGCCAAGAGAGTTTAGCTAATTCAGGTGTTTTGTCATGGTTGGGGCTGGTCTCGGTATCGGTTTCGCCACTTAAATCTAGGACACTGGCAGTATTATTCTGGACTGTTTATTCCTCAGCTATTCTAAAGGTAGAAGGTTCAACCCTGCTAATTTGTTCTTTGATAGCTTGACGAAATTCAGTCTTAGGGTTTGCCTAGAATGGCTGAGATAGGCCCGAAAGAGTTACTACCATAAAGATTACAGGCTTTAATACATGCCTGGATCGGGCTCAAATTGTAAAGCCCGTAATGTTTCCCCTCCAAAGCCGAGTAATACATTACCCACCCTACCCCTGGGTAAACATTACAAGGGTAATGTTTCAGCCCTTTCTCTCTCCTCCTTTCTTTCATAATTTCTGGAAACATCTCCCATTGAGGTATTATCTCTCTCTCTTTCCTCTTCCTTTGATTTCATGTCAAATTTGATCATAATTCTTCAAACTTTTTCAAATAATTTGCTGTAATATGATTTTATTTGTTGGATTTTCTACAAATATTGCTTCTTTTTGCTTGATTCTGCTTGATTTTATTATTGAAAGTTCTGCATCCCATAGATTTTTTTTTATCGATTTGCTACGATTCTTTGGATTCTTCCATGAAATATGGATTTAGTGTTGTAATAAGATGATTGAATTATCTGCAAATATGCTGTTCTTTTTTGCTTGATTCTTGATTTAATTGTTCCATGTTGATTTATTTGATGATAAATTTGTGGAATTTTAGGACCATACATGTAATTTTGTAAAATCATTTTAGAAAGAAAATACAAAATGGAACTTAGCTTGTATTATGAATCATACGCCACTTTTTCACTAACTATGCTATTAGGTGGATTTGATACTTGTTAAATAAACTAAAAAAAAAAATCAGTTAAAGTTCAAGCCATAATTTTCCTTGTTGTAATTCTTTTAAAAAAAATTATTTTGATGCAGTTATGGCTCGTATGCCATTATCGAAACATGAAAAGAAGATTGTGATTCTAATTTGTTACATTAGACTAAGGGATATGATAATGATGTGTTTATATCTTTACATCATGCTTATACTCGAGTCAATGAAGATCCTCGCAAAAAATAATAGCCATTATGGCGAAGATTATATGCGGGGTTTAAAAAACATAAATGCATTCCTTCAAAATAAAATCAGTTGTTTTGACCAACTTAGAATGGATAGAGATACCATTTATACATTATGTGGGTTGATTCGTGACCATGGTGATTTAAAAGAGTCAAGAAACATGTTTCTTGAAGAGATAGTTGCCATATTTTTTAATATATTAGGCCATGATAAAAAACAAAGAATGATTGTGAGACGTTTGAGAAGGTCAAAGGAAACTATTACTAGAAACTTCCGACAAATATTAAGAAGTGTCTTATGATTGCACAATGTTTTGATAAAAATTCGGAACCTATTGAAGAGGATAGCACGAGATGAGAGATGGAAGTGGTCTAAGGTACAATAATCTCAATTGAGTTAGCATATGAGTTAGATAAGGCATTTATTGTTGTAGAAGCTAGTTTACTAATGTCTATTTATTTTATGATGTGGTTGCATTCATAATTGTATTGGAGCTTTAGATGGAACACATATCAAATTGAGAGTTAATGAATTGGATAAGCCGAGATATAGAACAAGTAAAGGAGAATTAGCGACAAATGTTTTAGTAGCTTGTTCGGTTTATATGCGGTTTACTTACGTTTTACTTGGTTGGGAGGGATCTGCGGTGATTGTAGAGTCTTGCGAGATGCTATTAGCGAAAAAAATCCAATTAAAGTTCCTCGTGGTGAGAAAATTAAACTTTGCACACACATATATAATTTGGCTTTAAGTTACTAAAATAGATGTTTATCTATAATTGATTTGTTTGGTAATTTCATAGGACACTATTATTTAGTTGATGCCGGTTATACGAATGGTGAAGGCTTTCTTGCCCCTTATAGAGGTCAAAGGTATCATCTTAACGAATGGAAAGATGGATATAAGCCAACTACTCCGGGAGGAGTATTTTAACATGAAACACTCAGCTGCAAGAAATGTAATTGAGAGATGCTTTGGGCTGCTTAAAATGAGATGGGCAATACTAACAAATAGTAGCTTCTATGGTACTGAGGCACATACGGATATTATTAGTACGTGTTGTCTTCTACATAATCTCATTCGTAGAGAAATGGATTTTGATCCATTTGAACCTTTATTGGATACTGAGTATGGAAGACAGTTCATGGATGACAACGATGACGACTACATAAATGTCCTTGAAACTTCTAATGCTTGGACTCTTTGGAGAGATAATCTCGCACGTCAAATGTTTGACAATTGGAGGCTTCATAGGGGTGGTTAACCCGAAGTGTTTTTTCTGCTTGTATTGTTCTTTTTTTTCCCCTCCTGTTATGAGGTGTCTTTTTCACATGTGTAGGAGGAATGAAAGTTGTAGCTAGCTATAAATAGAGGCTAGGTAGTAAGAGTAAGGTATCCAATTAAAATTGTTAGTTCCTTAGTATAATTTGGGAGAGATCTTGGCCTCTCGAAAGCCTTGAATTTATCTTGTATTTCCTTTAACAGTCAATCAAAATACCTCGGATTTCTCGTGTTATCCATTAAGTGAATATCAAGTGCCATTAACTGCGTGATTTTGTTGGCATGGAGGTAATTTGTTTCATTATTGCACATTGATAGTTTATTATTATATATTGTAACATATTTTTCTAGACAGATTTCAAAGTTTGATATCTAGTTGCTCAATTATATTGTTGAACATATAGTAAAAAAGAAATGACAACAAGTGATAAGGTTGCTCCGAGGAGATGGACCGGGGAAGAAGATACTATGCTGGTACATTTTTTGGTAGGCATGAATTCGGATGGTAATAAGTGGAAGGCAGAAGGTGGCTTTAGAAGTGGCTATTTGACTCATTTAGAGAAATTGTTATGCCCGAAGCTGGATTTAAAGTTACAAATATTGATTCAAGATTGGGTTATTTGAAGAAGCAATTTAATATATTACTTGAGAGCAAGCACAAAGGGAGTGGATTCGGATGGATGATAATCTGAAGATGGTGACGGGTGATCGTAAGTTGTTTGAAGAATGGGCTAAGGTAATATTTGTTATCATTCTGCCATATATAGTCTACTACTTTGTTCTGTCTCTATCTCTCTTTAGCTTACTGGTGTGTTAACTGTTATATATGGTCTTATATGTTTTGTTAGCATGCTACATTTACTAACATCTATATAGCATGCTCTATTATTTCTTACTAGAATGTATGTTTTGTACCCTCCAATTCATGAGTATCAATGCTACTGGTGCTTTCCACTTTTATACCAAGTAGGTTTTCGGAGGGTGTGTGCTCCTCTATTAGATGGATGCATTGGCAGGACCAATATAATCTCCTATATCTTTATTTCTTACACTCTACATAACTCTATTATATATGTATGAATATGTGTGTATAGTATGTATATGGTTTTGACTCGTTTGTTTTTAACTTATTTTTAGAGTCACAATGAAGCAAAAGATTTGTATCGAAAATCATTTCCACTGTTCGACGATCTTGAGGAAATATTTGCCAAGGACAGAGCTACTAGGCTAAAATCTGCAATGCCGGTTGATAGAGATGATCAAGAAGTAACAGAAGATGCAACTCATAGTCAAGGAAATAAGCCAACTGAAGTATCATCTTCAAATCAAGTTGATAGCATGCCAGATGAACAAGTGCCTACTGAAGTTTCTGAAACTGCTAAGAGGGTTGCTGATGAAGGCTCATCCAAAAGGGTAACCAAGAAAAAGTTAAAAACAAACAAAGACATTCAAACCGTTCAAAAAAGCCTTGAAAGTATGATGGGTCAAATGATTGAGAATAGCAATGCTCAACTTGACAAGTTGGTGAGCATTATTGAAGGGCCTAAAAACTTGAAAGTTGGCCTGCGTAAGGAATTAGCCAATGTTCCCGGTATTTCAAGGAGTAATGCATTCACCTTGTGTGTCAAGATAACAGAGAATGAAATTGTGATTTTCCGTGATTTGGTGGATGACGATGAAAAATATGATTTTCTAACTATGATTTTAGAGAAACCTTAAAGAGTGGGGTGATGGGAGTCGATGTTGGTATTTTTTTATACCATATATCTGATCTTGTTATTGTGGGTAGGCTTTTATATGTTGGTCTTTTATTCGAAATAGCATTATAATGTAATGTGCACTTGTCTTTTGCAATTTAATTTAAAACTCAATTATTCCTCCACTCTCAAGCCTCTTCCTGCCAGTTCTTGCTGCTAAATCCCTCAACTTGATTTTATTTTCTTAGTTTTTTAATGTTTATCTTGAAATATTTTATTTTATTTATATAATAGGAAAATAAAATCTCAAAAAAAATGTTGGAAAAATAAAGTGGAAAAAAAGTATAAGCAAATAAAAGTTTGTTGAATCCGTATTGTGTTGCACCGTAAGGAATGTCATGATTGTCATGAGGTGGCTGGGCTGAAATCTTAACAGAGGGGAATATTGCCAAACTTGGTAATGGGCTGGAATTTATTAGGCCATTAAAATTGCCAAACCTGGTTAATTTTACCCTTTGAGAAACTTACCCCCTTATATCTCTTCCCTAGTAATAGTTTAGGCCCGAAAACCTACCCTATCATATTTACAAGCAATTCAGGTGGGCCCTTAAAAGTCGTGACTTCTTTTTGAGCCTTTTGCGAAATCTGAAATGGTTTAAAAATTGAATTTCGGAGGGTCTTTTCCATAGGAGTAGAGACTAAGCTCGTCTCTGCTTTAAACTATGGTCAAAACTATGAAGTTCAAACCAATCAAAAAATAAAATATGAGCTCTACGTTGTTTTACAAAGTTGTAATAGCTTTCTTCGATCTTTTCCCAAAATTTAAGAAAGTGCTTGAAAAACCACGTTCTCTTCGAGAGGTTATGTAATAAAAATCAAATCATAGTATATGAATCTTCATTTGTGGGAATTTCAACAAAATGACCAAAAAAAATCTAATTTGAGTACATGTACTGTTTAAATTTAAAAAAATAACTTCGAAAGCTATTCCAACTTTACCAGACCAACAACATCAGCACAATTAACATCATCACAATTTCACAATCAAATTGAAAGTTACCGATTTGGATGATGTTGATGTTCCGTTCATGTTTGATTGTGAATTTAAGAATGCAGATTGGCGATTTTCCGCTAATGTTTCCGGCAAATTCACAAATTCACAATCACATATTTGATTCCAACAAATTCACAATCACTAATTCGAATCAGTCGCGTCGATCGGGGGAAGGAGGAGGAAAGAAAATTGCGACGAACGACGGTGATGCGGTGGCGATCGCTGGATGTTGGTGGTGGTGGTTCCAGCATTGATGGTGAGAAAAGAGAGAAGGAGGAGGTGAAGAGAGAGAAAATAAATAAGGAGAAATGTCGTATTTGGAGAAATGTCGTAATTGATGGTGAGAAGAGAGAGAAGGAGGAGGTGAGTGTGAGAGTTAATTATTTTTTTCCAAAAAATTTCAACCATTGGAGCTAAAATATTCTATGGTCATGATTTATTCTCATATTTAGAGGTGTTCTCATATAAAGTAGGTGTTCTCACAAGAGTCCTCCCCTAAACATATATATTAATGAGATACATTAAAATCTAATAAATCTAACAATAATAATTTGAAGGTAATAAAGAGAAGGTTTTATCTTTCTAACTTTTAAAATATGTTTAACCTTTTAACTTTTTTTTTTTACTAAAAAACAGAAATTCTGGTCCACCGGTCAGGACAACAATTTTCCGGGTTTGGATCAAACCGAAAATCCGAAATCGTGAATTTGGGTGGACCGAGGACTGGACCGTAATCTTCGGTCCGGTCCGGTCTGATCCGGTCCAAATTCTGGTATGGTTCTGTCCAGATTCCGGTCCGACCATGGTCTTTACACAGCTCTAGCCGATGGTGTCCTCTCGTTTTGCGGAGAGTGTAGCTTTCCCGCTCTTCTTGCATCTCGTTATTCTACTCGGTGGATTTCCACCGCATGCTCGACGAAAATCACAACTACCTCGTGTTGCATTTTTGCCACCATTTGTGCTCATTTGTTTTCCTCTAATTTGCTTCTACTTCCAATTTGGATCTATTCTTGCAATGGTTCCGTAATTTGTTTGCAAATATTACCATTTACTTTTCTTGTCTTTTTGTGAGGTAAAAGTTGGAGACTTTTTCTAATTTCTTCAATTCAAAAACATGATTTGAATGAGTTATCTTATTATTCCTTGGTGATTGGGTTTTAATTCTTGTTTAACAACAAGATGAATTTATGAATTTAGGAATATGACCTCTGCTATTGTTATCCACTTTGGTTTGAAGAGTTTAATCAAGTTATAAAAATGAAATATTATATTGAATCAAATTATTATTAATTTCGTACCAAAATGCTCATTTGAAACCATTTCCTTCTTCATCTTGCCATATTCAGCCTTTTTCAAGCTCTACTTCATCTTCTCAAAAACTGCATCAACCCTAGCCTTCTCTTTTCAAACACGTAACCCACAATTGCGTTTAATCTCACTAATTGCAGTCATTTTGACTGCATCAACATACAACAATATTTACCAATTACGAAATTGCAAAATAAAAAAAAACCCTAGTTTGCGAAAATGCAAAATTAAGATTAATGGCAACTTAAAACTTAATTATTTGGAATTGAACGAATGGAGTCAAATTTTGCTGGACAACAGTTAATTAATGCAAAAAACCACCAATGGAGCTTGAGAATGCACAGAGAGAAGAAGAGGACTTGAGTTTGAGAAGAACTCAAGAACAAGGTTTATGTGTGGGTGATTAGAGGGGAAAGGGGAGGGAAATGGGTTTAATTAGGAAGAATCGGCTGCACGTGAGGAGCACACGAGGGTTCAATGAAGGTCAATGCTGGATTTCGGCGAGTCAATGTCTGAAATTTAGTCAAGGTTGTTCTTTGTTTAAGGTGTAAAGGTGCCCAAATTTGTTTAAAAGGTTGTCTTTCGTAAAAAATGGTATATAAAAGGTTGTCTATATATGACAAATTTCTCTCACTTTAATGTTATTTTCTCAAAGTAGAATGAAATTTTGGATGAACATGGACCAAGAAGGAAAGAAAAGCACACAAAAAGAGAAACTGTTAACGCCAGAAGAGGTGGTCAATGGTCGAATCTAATCAAAGACAACTTCTTAAAAAAATTTTGATTTAAAAGATATTTTCTTACATTATGTTTTTTATAATGTAGTTTTTGAGGCGAGAAATAACTTGATGAAGCATTCCGACAACGTTTTAAAATGTACTCCACTCAAGATTATCCAACAATAGAATTTCTATTAGATATGGGAACTCTTGACGAGTTTGGTGTCCACTCTCTTTGCCCAAATTATCCCTCAACTACAAAGGTAAGTACAATATATACTAGTCATTAACTTTTTTAAATAAAGGGAAAAAGAATCCCTAACAAACTGCATAGCAGTTACTATAGGTGATCAACATGGGTCCGGCCGGAAAATGGGCGGGGTTTGGGCACGATTTTTCGACATGTGGTTTGGGCCCGGCCAGTCCCGATCCATTTTTTTGGGAAAAAAAAAGGCCAGACACAACTTAAATGTGAAAAATCAGGCTAAACTTTAGCCTGGTCCAAAATGGTCTAAAAAGCCCGCTTGGCCAGACTCGAATGAGCGGGTTTTGGTGTGGGCATTTCGACTCGAGACTTGGGCCCGGCTTGAGGCGTGGGCACGAAACGAACTACTCCCTCCGTCCCAAAATATAGTTCCCATTTTCCTTTTTTTACGGCAATTTATGCAAGTAGAATCTAAGAGGGATAGTAAAGATTTTTTGGTTATCTAAATAAATGTTGTATGGGAAAAGATGATTTTAGGAGAGAGAATGGAGAATAATTGGTGAAAGAGCATCAATTGTAACACTTGTGTTGAATAAACAAAGCAAAAAACAAAATTCAAGAAGCAAATAAATAATGGGACACGGTTTTTCTAGACAAATTACGAAAAAATGTGGAACTAAATATGGAAATGAGAACTATATTTTGGGACACCCAAAATAGAAATGAGAACTATATTTTGGGACGGAGGGAGTACGCTTTTTGTCCAAAGCACTGCCTATGATCATCTCTAGCAGTTACTGACTTACTTCCACTGCTCAAGTAAAGTAACCAGAAAAAAAATACCCTAACAGTTTCTTTCTCCATCTTCTTCCTTTTCTCAACCTTCGATTACCCTGCAAATTCTCGGTGTGTACAAAATATTTTTTCGAAACCTCCCTGAAATGGAAAGGCGCGGAGCTTGATAACAGTATCCAGTACACAACAACCCAGCCCGACTATCATTTTCAAAAAATCAGTATATGCGATTACAAAGCTTGCCACTGCACCGCCTACTTGTTTCGAAACCTCCACCTTTCTTGGCCAGAAACTCCGTTTTCACTCCCTTTCTCTCTCTCATAGGGTTTTATTTTCTCTCTCCTCTCCACTCGCATGCCTTCAGAACTTCATCAATGGCGTCTTCTCAGGTCTCTTTTAATCTCTCTCTCTTCCTCTCTATTTCTTCCTAATTTGTGATGTTTTTGACACTTTTTTTTTCTGTTTTATTTTGTGCAAAAGGTAGGAATTTTGATTCCGCTGAATAAGAGCTTGGAGAAGGAAAAATCGTTGCCGGAATTTCCGGTTTCTGAAGGTGATAATGTGATAGGACGTAATAATGTTCCGGTGACTGATAAAAGACTCAGTCGAAAACACCTCATTTTGTCTGCTTCTTCCTCTGATGCTGCTCTTCGTGTGGTAAAATAATTTCAATTTCCTAATTTTTTTGAAGTTTTTGTGTGTTCATTTTGTGCATTTTGCGAGTTTTTTGTGTTTACTGGAAATTGGAGTGAGATATATATGATCATTCTAAAGTCAGTATTATTTTATGTTCATTTTAGATTTTATGATGAAGTTAAGACTTTTTGTGTTGGCGAATTTACCTTTCTTTGCATTTTTTATTTGTGACACATTTAAGTTATGAGGAATATCTATGTGGCAACTCTTGAGGAGTTTGGTGTCCACTTGAAATACCTTAAATGCCCTTTATTTTTTTAAAAATATTTTACAATTTAATGTTAATATACTATGACTATCGTAGTCTTTTTGTAACTTGCACGCATTGCGTGCATTTGAATCTAGTAGCTAACGAAATTTAACATATCCTATTATATTGCATGTAAATTGAAAAAGATAGCTTTGCATGATGCATTTTCATTGCAAATACAAAAATAGCTGTAATTGTTTTGCATGGAGTGTAACCTTGCTTCTCTAGAGAGGGACTTAGAGGAATGGTATGGAGAGAGATGCAATGGGCTATGTCACGGCGTAGTATCACACTGAGAGTGCAAGTTCTATTAAACACGTAATTTTAGGGGGACAATAGACAAGGTAACCAAACATGGAGTATTAAATAAAATAATCTAAACACCGGTAAGAGGAGTGATTTGGATATCAAATGTATAATTTTGTTTAATAATTTTGTGTTGATGAAGTGATTTTATGAGTCCTCAACTTGTTACTAAGACCTGGTGAGCTGTGCCCTATCCATTAGGCATGGTGAATGGTCTGTTTAAGCTTTTTTCAAGAATTCTACTTGTAAAGTATTATAGCATATCTGAATATGCATGTCATGCTCTTTTGGTATATCCATGTATTCCAAGGATTAGACAAGTAAGACGACAATACTATGGTGTATGAATTTGGAAACATCTTAGTACAAACTCCAAACAACATTGTTGTTCTTTCTAAATTTGGATCTTGACTAATGACATGTCAGGAAGGAATGAATCCAGTGGTGATTAATTCTGGTGATCAGAGGAAGATATTGAATTCTGGGGAAGAAGCTACCATTAAAAACGGCGATATTTTGGAGTTGATTCCAGGAAGGCACTATTTCAAGTATCTAACTATAAGTAACCAGAGAGATTGTGATGTGTTTAGCAAAGGAGACGAAGGTGGCAGTGAACATACAAATTTTGGAGTTGGTAGGAAAAGAGCACGAGAAAATTTGAACCCTGGAGCTTCTGAGGAACACATGATGGTACTCTTTACTATTTGAATTCTCACAAATATTGCTCACTTTATTTGTCAACTTCCATCCTGTTTCACTTTGTGTGGATGTAGTTTTGATCTGTTCAAGATAGGGGTGAGGAATTTGATTGATCTTTGTCCTTGTGGCTTCAATGGTGGGATAATAAAGAACCAAGAGAGGCAAAGTGTAATTTTGTGTCATGGAAAAATATTCGAGCCAGGAAAATATTCGTCTGCATTTTCGTTTTCTTTTGCATCTTGTTATTTTGTTACTTTATTTTGCTTGTGTTCTTGATTCAATTCTCTGTTTCTTTTTTGAATTGTTTTGATCTTGGCGTCATTTAAGTCTTCAAGATGAGAAGGAGAATTGGATAACATGATTGAATTGAGATCAGAATGCAGCTCAGACTTCTAGGTTGCTGCGAGTTTATTAAAACGCTCTCTAGTTCATGTTTTTCTCATGCTATCATGCATTACTTACAAGATCATCACCTTACCTCCTTTGCTGCTTTCCCTCCTTCCTTCCCAAAAGAATAGGCGTAAGAGCAGAGAGAGATCAAGGAATAAGAAAGGAAGAGAGATACAACCATTGCTTTTGTAGATCTTTTTATTCTTAGTAGCTATTTGGGTCAGCAAAGGAAAATCCTTGGGCTTGTTTCTTTGGGTTCTTCCCCTCCCCCTCTATATATACTGTTCAGACCCTTGGGCATAATAATTGGGTTATTAGATATGCAAAGATAGACAGAAGTATATTTAATGATTTCTGCATTTCCTCACTTACATTTATGCCTAGTTTACTGCTGGGCCGTTGAAATCATTTTGGAGTCACTAAACTAATATAGAAGTTAGGCTGCTTAAAGTAGGAGTTCTGCGATTGTTGTATTACAAGGAGGAGTAAGAGAACTATGCCTTGTAACTACTAAATTTATCCAACCTTAAATTGACATTGACCCTTTTTTTGGCACCCAAAGAACAACAATTTCATCACAAAATGATCGATCTAATTATGAGTAGAACAGCAAAATCAAACCCAAGGCAGTAGGAGAAAAATAATATGGTATCCTACTGAAAGCATACAGTAACTGGAACCATGATACCTTAAAAAAAACAGCAAAGTGATAAAACCAATACTATTTATATTAAAGAAAGTAAGCGAACTATGATCTGCCTCAGTAGTCAATTGATACAGCCTGCACATGAATTATACATCACAATGCTTGTCTGACTCTATTGACTCTACATCTCGAGTACTTGGAGGAAGTGAAAAGAGCTATTATGGACATTGGAAATGATCCTTAGCCCGGCAAAGCAGGTTATCACTTACTCAAAGGCACAGGAAGTCAAAGTGCTTTTTTATTCTCGTAAAGAAACCCCAAATTAGAGATTGATTTTGATATGGTGGCAGACAAAGAAGAGATCAAGGGAGAACAATTGATCATGAGTGGATTGAAATAATATAATGGATAAAATGAAGATGGAAGGTTTCTTTATCTTTTTAATCTTTCATTTTGAGAGAAGATTATACTTCAGGAGTATAATGTTGAAGAAGAATAACAGTTGGGCTGCTGCGGTTTACAATCTGAAACTGGTTTTCGTTGTTTGTCATCATGGAAATTGAGAAAATCAAGTTTGCTGCGGTTCACAATCTGAAGCTGATTTTCGTTGTTTTACGGAGCTCGGGCCCCTCCTAGTTTTGGGGTGTGCTAGTGCACAGGCTAATAACCATACCTGACGCAGTGAACAGTGGTTAATATAAGTGCTTCCTACTATCTTTTTCTCTCTCTCCTTTTTGAATTTATTAAGAGAATAATACCTGCAAATTTTAGTGTTTTGTGCATTTTTGTTGGTTGCCTCTTAACTCTTACCTGCCTTTACGCTCTGTTTTTGTTTGTACAGGTTCAGCATGGAAGTGGGAGAAAACTAAAAGAAACTCTAAATAATGTTAAGTTTGAATCAAATAAACAAAATCTTCCAATCTCTGGGAACAATGATGAGGCACTACGTCACTTTCATGTATCCGATGATAGATCAGCTTTAACATTTCGCCTCATGAAAGTGCGAGGGCTACCAGAATGGGCGAATACCTCTTGTGTTTCGATAGACACTGTCATTGAGGTAAATTCTATTGTGATTTCATATTCCACTGGATCTTTTCGCTTGTGACTCCTTAGTTTAGGAAGCGACATTTTTAATGGATGTCCTGAAACTTGACAGGGATTTATGACTTGGCATCACTAGAATATAGTTATACTTGATCAAGATTCACAATTAGGTGGGAACATTCATTATTGCCTTGTGTTTGAAGAATTAGCAACTGATCTCTTGAAAAGGTCCTGAGCTGCTCTCTGTGTTTTAGATAGTGAGATTATCTTGAAAAGATTTTGACAACCGGGATGGATGTTATTTGATGTATCGAGTCTTTTCAAGTATCTACCATTACTGCAGGGTGGAACACAATTGAATCACTTGAAAAATCATTTAGCTTCATCAGTTACATTTTGACACTTATAGCTGTCTTACTGTCTTAACATGGAAATTGAACAGGAATACTTTATTATTTTTTATATTTATATTGGCAATATGTTTCCTGAGGTCATTTGACTTTTAATTACTGTTCTTGCCTATAGGGGGATGTGCTTGTTGCCGTACTTTCAAATTACATGGTGGACATAGACTGGTTGTTATCTGGTAATTACCTTGCAAAGTCTACATCTCTCACCTTGTACTCTTGTAGTATCTCAGATATTGTGTTTTCGAGGTCCAGATATAAGCAGGTGGCTTCCTAATATTGCTGTTCTGCAGTTATTGTGGCATCAGCTTGCATAGAGCTTATGATGTGGTGTGGAAAGTTGTTTCTGTATATGCATTATTGTCTGTTTATCTATATGCTGCAGTAAGTTGTAATATGTATTCATGATTTATGCATATATCATTAAATCTGTCCTCTGGAAATTTTATTCTTTTCGATGGCTATCTCATGTAAGATTTGAGGAGGATTGAGTATATGGTTTAGCCGTCTTGTCCTTCCAGTTACTGTAGCCATTGCAGTCTGTAGTTTTAGTTTAGAAGAAAAACACATTCTTCAGGGTGCTTGTGGGTGTGAAGCTAAGTAAAGATTGTTTAGTACTTTAGTTACGTAAAGGCTGTTTTATAACAGATTTTCAATTTACCTTTATGCAGAAAATCTGTTCCATAAGATGTGTCTTATAATGACACTGCAACGTCAGGTAATAGAATGTTATATGACCACGTTAGCTTTATAATCCATTCTTAAAGCCACATGGGTGTTGACATTATTGAAGTTCATGCTTTAGACTCGAATTATAGAAAGAAAAGGTGCATTGTCCTCCATTTCTTAGCAAAATAACAAGATGAGGTTTTGGACAAAATGTTACTAGTATAATTAATTTATGATATTTTAAAACACTTGATCTAGTTCGTTTTAGTTTTCAGTTTATCCATTCACAACGTAACGGCCTCGATGCCAAATGTAACACCTATGAGATACTGTTTTCGCGACTCCGCAGCCATAGTACAGTCATGATTGTGACCCTAGTTTTCTCTTTGCATGTGGCCTTGACGGTTCTGTGATGATCAATCACATATTTTCAGTAGTACCTGTAATGAAATTTCATAAAACGCAATTAGCTAATTTCTTTTAATTTCAAGTAGGATCTTTCCTTGTTAGTTGGTTTTAGTGCGGATATTATGTATTGTTACTGATCCTTAGCTGTTGGATTTTCTCTATTATCCTGCCACAGCACTTTGTTTTGGCTAGACTGTTTACTTTTTGACTTACTTTCGCCATTGTTTGGTTCTACTGCAGCGTGTCCAATGCTTAAGAAAGTTCCTCAGGTGCTGGTTGTTCATGGAGAAAGTGATGGTACTGTTGAATACATGAAGGTTTGTTATGTGGATAACCTGAGACTATAATTTTAGTCACGCTCCAGATCTGTAATCCGAGTGACTAGTAGATGGACTTACTCAGCATCAGATAGTTATCATTATTTTGTAGAGGAACAAGCCTAGCAACTGGATTTTGCACAAACCACCCTTACCTATATCATACGGGACACATCATTCAAAGGCTATGCTCCTTGTCTACCCTCGAGGAGTGAGGGTCATTGTGCATACAGCAAATTTGATTCATGTTGATTGGAATAATAAAAGTCAAGGCTTGTGGATGCAAGATTTTCCTTGGAAAGACCAGAATGAGGCGAACAAGGGATGTCCATTTGAAAATGACCTTATTGATTATCTACAGGCTCTGAAGGTACCAATATTTTCTATATCATGTGTTGTGTGAAAGGTTAAATTGTTGCATCTAATACTTAATTTACTAATATGGTCATGTTCTAAGGTACCATCATTTTGAGACTTCTTTATTATGTTGACTTTGCTGTTAAACTATTGTTCACGCATATATTTGAACAATGGATTAAAAGCGTATCATGTTCTTTTTCGTCTTCCTTTTTTCTCTCTCAATCATTTCAAATATATTTGCTGGCTAATCTTTATTCTGATAGTGTGTATCATGTCTTTTCAGTTGCCTGTTTTTACTGCGAATTTGCCAGCCCTTGGTAGAGTGACAATTGATCCTTTCTTCTTTAAGAAGTTCAACTATGGAAATGCAGCGGTAATATTTGATTTCCTTTCTATTGTGAACTTCAACTTTCCTGAAAAAAAGCAATAATCTTACTTGCTGTTGAAAGTTTTTTCATATTTGGAGCTGCTCTTGGTTTGATTTTGCTTTAGTTTGTCATTGCAATCTTATTATGTCAACATTTTACATTGCTAAGAAGTGGTATTGGACCTATTGGTGTAGTATATGACATTTCTTCTATTTGTTGTATATTCTTAAGGTTTTATAGGTAGCTAATCTCTTGTATACTTTGGAGATGGAAGCCCTTTTCAGTTTAGGAGTTATTAATTAAGAGCCCTTTCGTGATTGGCTTTTTTATTTTTAGTTTTTAGTTTTTTTTGAAAGCTAGAAACAGGAAATTGGAACCAGAGAAGTGATTTTTGATTTTTCGTTGTCAATTTTCAAAGTAAAACATGATTAGAGTAATTATGAATAATTTTAAGTACATTTGCAACATATATCATATGACTTTCAAAATCTTAAAACCAAGAAGCTAGAAATTGACAGTGATATGGAATGATACCTATACCTATTTTCAACAATATTTAGAGGACAAACAAGATTGTCCAATATTGGAGAAATAGGACTTGTACTTGTTTGTAAGCACAAAGGAGATGCATCAAGACTACTCAAATTTTCTAGGGATAAAGCTTTGTATGCCATGATACAGTAAAAATCATCTCAGTATTTATTGTTCTGAATTTGCTATTTGTCTTTTAGGTCAGATTGATTGCATCTGTTCCAGGATATCATTTGGGCTCTAATCTGAAGAAGTGGGGTCATATGAAGCTACGCTCTATCCTAGAGCAATGCACTTTCGATGAAGAATTTAAAAGATCGCCTCTGATTTATCAGGTATAGAAGAGCATTTTATATTTCAACTGACTTCTTGAAAACAAGGATATGTACAATATTATAGAATATATGCTAAATATATTCTAACACACCCCCTCAGTCGAAGCAGGAGGTTCACGTATGCTTAGACTGTCCCTAAAATCATTAAATAAAACGCGCGGAAGCCCTTTTGTGAAAATATCAGCAATTTGGTAACGGGACGGCACATGAAGCACACGGACTTCGCCACGAGCTACTTTCTCACGGACGAAGTGGATATCCATCTCAATGTGTTTGGTTCGTTGATGTTGAACCGGATTGCCGGACAAGTATATTGCACTCACATTGTCACAGTAAACTAAAATAGCTTACTGATTGCTAGAATCATGGAAAGCAAATATTGACTAGCTAAAACAAGGATATGTACAATATTATAGAATATATGCTAAATATATTCTAACAGACTTCTTGAAGCTTTAACACTTCTTTTCCTGTTTGTTGCTTCTATATTATCTGAAGGGAGACTTGGATTAGTTTAAAGGGGAGGTCCTTTGGTATGAAGTTCAGTCCATCCTGTTGAACAATCTTTCTCCATCTAGTCTTCAGATTTGCACACACTTGTGCTGTAATTATTTGAACATGATTATAGAGCCCGAGCAATTAGGTAGTAGGTGGGGAGTGACGGCTATGCCTTTATTGAATGAAGCTTGCATGAATTTTTTGTGGTTTCATCTAATTGTAAGCTGAGTATGTATTTGCGTTCTGAACTATTAAAATGAATTCTCAGAAAGTGAACCCTGCTTTGGGTTTTTACACCTTGTTGTAAGAGACTCAGCTCTACGTTTTCAGTTTAGTGACTTGGTGTAAAAGTCGGTTTAAATAGAAAATAAAATTTTGGCTTTGATTTTCTTTTTTGGGGGGAGTTCGCAACAAACCAGAAAAATGGGATACATCCATGATTTATCTCTTAGACATTTACTGTCCCATACTTCTTTAATTTGATGTTCAGGTTGATTGTTATACTTCCTCCGTTCTTTTTCTATTGCAACAATGAGATTTTTACATTATTCACCACTCTTTCACTATCTCTTGTGATTTTTACGCAAGGAAAAATATCATCATGTGGGATCTTGTTAGATTCGTCTCGATTTATACTTTCGAACTATCAAATTTGTATAATTTTTACTAAAAAGTAATTAAAGATATTAATAGTTTAAGTTGTGCATTGGCAAGCATGAAAACTCTATTGTTGTAAGAAAAAGAACGGAGGTAGTTTTAAGTTTTTGATAAATTTTTGGTATTTTCAGGAAAAGTGATTTTTACTCACATTAGAAGTTTAGAACTCAATCTTGGCCACATCACTGCATTGTGGCCGCATTTAGAAGGTCTTTGGGCTTATTGTGGCCTTTGGGCTTATTTTCACCGAGATATTAGGAAGTGATGGCAGCAAACCATTCACATTGCTGATGGAGGTGGTTCCATGTCCATTATTGTGATCTCGACTACGTCCAATATTTGAAACCCTAAATTATCTTAGTTTTTGTTTGATGGATTATTTTTGAAGCAAAAAAAGGCTTTATCTGCTGCGTAAATTGAGGAGGTGGAATCATAAGGGAACCAAACGAAGGGGTAGTTAAGAGAGAAAATAAGAGTTCCGAGATTATTGAATGATTGATGCAGGGCTGGGTTGACACTATTAGAACTGGCATTATTAGATTGACTATTTGGCATTGTGAGAAACTGGTTACCACTTTAAGGAGTTGGGTGAAAAAGTTTAAATCTTAAAAAACTGATTGAATGCAATCTAATTTCATCCAATATTTGGCCTTTAAATGAAAATAACAACTAAGAACACATAGCTAAGCATATCCTTAGGGATTCATTCAAGGAGCGCCTTTGTCAACTCTTTTGTTGACGACCCATGCGCTTGTGGTTTGTTGTTAAACTTATTTCTTAACCATTTTTTCCTGACAAGAGATATTCAATCTGATCAATATCCATTTGGAAGTCAATAATTCATTAATCTTTGAATGGAAATAAACTAAATTATTCTTTATACGAATCTTAATTCTGAGACGGTATTTTGTATTAGATCTAGGGCCAATTGGAACAATTTGTTATAGCCTTTTTTGGGAACTGTACTGTTAGCCTCTTTGTTATTACAGGGGTCGGCTAGAATTATTGCGTCCCGTTCTTCATGCAAGGCAGGAGACTATCACATGCATTGGGGTAGAGTTGCTGTTGGTGTTGACATTGGACATCATTAGTCTTTATAATTTATGGTTGCCTTATGCTCATATAATTTATGGCCTTTTAGAAACAATGGCTGCTTCCCTTGCATCTTTCACTCTCTCATGAAAATCATAATTTGGTTCAGTTCTCGTCTCTTGGTTCACTGGATGAGAAGTGGATGACTGAGCTAAGAACATCAATGTCATCTGGCGTGTCAGCTGATAAATCGCCTCTAGGTTTGGGAGACCCACTGATAATATGGCCTTCTGTGGAAGATGTTAGATGTTCATTGGAGGTAATGTTCATGGATAGTATCTTATGCATTTTTAAAATTTTATTCCATTGTTGTTGATACATATGTAAAACTTGTCTGCTTGTCATAGTCATTAATTGTAAAAGTCTCTCTTGCTGACAACCCGATGTTATTAACCCCTTCACATTTAATTGGTTTTTATGATCCTTTTTCCGCAGTGGTAGATTCTAGTATAGTACTTCCTTTGTTTCTTGATAGATGCATTATATTGACTGGCCACACTTGTCGATGTACATCTTTGACCATCAATATCTTCAATTATACTTTCTCCGTTCTTTTTCTATTGCAACAATTTGATTTTTACACTATTCATCCACCACCCTTTCACTATCTATTGTGAATTTTACGTAAGGAAAAAATATAGTCATGTTGGGTCTTATTAGATTCGTCTCGATATATACTTTCAAAACATCAAATTTTTATAATTTTTGCTAAAAAGTAATTAAAGAAATTAAGAGTTAAAATTGTGCATTCGCAAGCGTGAAAACTCAATTGGTACAATAGAAAAAGAACGGAGGAAGTATATTATTAAAAATTTTAAAAAAATAATATGTTGAAATTATACATTAAGATTAACCCATCAACAATTAAATTATGACATTTATCTTTATAAATTATGACAATTAAATTATGCCACGAAATTATCCAACTTTAGTAGACTGAGGGGCTGGTGGTGTTAGATAATGTTTTTAGGATAATTGGGAAGTACATTGAAAAAGGATTTAGGAGGAAGAGTAAATTCTATGAGGTCAACATGCGCAATTCTAATGTCTTAATAAGTGAGTCAATGATTCCTAAACATGAATTATTATTGCACTGTGCATCTGACCTTGACGGAGTTTGAACATAATAAGTTTTTTTGAAGCAACTACCTATTATCAAGTATATCTTTGAGTGGCACTATCAAATGACAGAAACCATTAATGAATTCCATCAATGGGCCCCAAATCTTCCTCACACAATTTTGCAGGTTATGCTCTTCAATTTGTCATCTCCCTGATACATAGCATCAGGTTGAAGACAAAAAATGTTCAAATTGTGCACTTAGCAACAAGTTATTACATCTGTCTTCAAAATTTTAAAATTTTGGAGTTAGGGTTTATATTTTTCGAAAATTTTGCAAACTAGGGTTTCAGGGAATTTGGGCGTAATTATGCATAATAGTGTTATGAATTAGGGATAATTGTTCATCAGTTCAGCAATAATTTTGGAATTGCGGGTCGGATATTGCAAAGCAGGGTTCTAAAAATTGGAATAGGGTTTAATTTTTTCATTTGGGGTCTACTAATGGAATTCATTAACATTTTCCATTATTTGGTAGTGTCAATCAAAGAAAAACTTGATAACAAGTAGTTGTTTTACTAACAATTCTACCCTTTCTCATCAGTTCACTATATTTAATTTCTTATTGATAAAAATAAGGAAATTTTGTGAAACTCTACCTATTAGTTTTCACTTTTGAAAGAACTACGTAAAGTTTAGGGTTATTTTCATTTCCTACGTAAAGTTTACGTGGTTTTCTACTCCTCTTAGAAGTTACTGAATGCAGATTTATTTATTCTTACAAAGTGAGTTTCACCTGTGAAATCTTCCGTGACAAAATATAGACTGGTAGAGGAAATAATTTAGTTAGTGTCATAATTTGGTTAGTGTCAACTGTCGTCTCTGTTTCCCCATCAGGCACTACTTATTGGTGAATTGGGTATGTGTAGATGATGTTCGAGTAATTACGAGGCTTGTAAACTTCTGTAAATCAGCATTTCGTAGGTTATTGGACAAAAAATTTCTTCATTAATTTGAGTACTAGACAATCATTAAACTTTGCACTTTTTGATTCAGGGATATGCAGCTGGAAATGCCATCCCGAGTCCCCTTAAAAATGTGGAGAAGGGATTTTTGAATAAGTACTGGGCTAAGTGGAAGGCTACCCACATGGGCCGCTGGTACTGTCTTTTTATTCTGTTCATGTTGCTTCTCTTGTTTTGTTCTCTAAGTGACCAACTCTATATCATCAGCATAGGTTGTCTAAATAGTAGTGACTGGTAGTTTATACGGGAGCTTCCCTGATAATAAGGGTTAGGAAGTTTTCGGTTTCTCTTTTTGATTAATTTATATCTGATGCGGTTGCAACGCCAATATTGCATCTGTTGTTTACTTGTTATCCTCGTTTGAAGGATGTAAGAGTTCTGGTTTTACACCATTTGGAATTGATCCTTCATTGAAAATTGTCATCTAGTTGCATTCAGTTCACCACACTTGAACTGGGATAGAAGGATTGTTTGTACATTTGTGTTAGGAGTTGCTCTCAATAGGGGTCTAATCTTGATTAATTTTACCCACTGCTGTCACCCTAGATTGGGATAGAAGAGGCAATGTGTTGACATGTTTTTAATCAACTGTACTAGGCAAGGGCCTTCGAGCTTATCCAAAAGAAACCTGACAAATGAATGATATGCAGAGACATGTAATTTTAACTACCCCAATAAACCTTGTAAAAGGAATTAGCATGCTTGTGCTGAGTTCCCATGTGACTCATCGTCTTGAATCCTGATGTTATCAATTGGTGCATCTGTCACTTTCTCGCAAACTTCATTCATGGCAGGTATGTTCTAATTGGTTCTTGATAGATGCTTGTGCAGCTGTACCATGTAAATCTTGGATGCATGCTTAGTGGAACCAACATAGCTTCATATGTTATGTTGGAGAGCTGTCCTTTAGGTTGAGAAGGGAAAATAGAACTAGCTTGGCTCCCCTGCACCCCCTTCTTTAGCTGATTGAGTGGTTTTATTATTAATATTTGTCGACACTGTCTATTGTGTTAATGGTTGATAATGACAGTTTTTTTCTTTTCTTTTTTTCCCTTTTGCAGCCGTTCGATGCCCCATATTAAGACATTTGTTCGTTATAATGGTCAGAATCTAGCGTAAGAACACTTTGCTCTATCCCTTTTTTTTAATAGTGGTTGTTTTCAACAATTATTGCACCATAGGGTTCTGAGACGTGTTTCATATATTACAAAACAGTTGGTTCTTGCTAACATCAGCGAACCTCAGCAAAGCTGCTTGGGGAACCCTCCAAAAGAATAATTCTCAATTGATGATTCGTTCTTATGAGGTATTTAACACTTTCATTGAATACGAAGGAGATACTTGTTTGGATGTGGACATGTGGTAATGTTGATGATACATGGTTACCTGCATATGTATTTAGGATAAATCCTGGATGACACCCTTTATAATAAGTATTGTCATTTTTTTCTTTTCATGCCTTCTTTCTTCTATTTTATGACCTGCTTTTTTGATTTGACATCGTACTTTATGTTCTCTAAAGGAAATCACAGTTTGGAGGAAGATGAGACTTAGGTGAGAGAAACTTAACACTCCATAGTCTTTCTGACCTAGTGCCACTGTGAAGAACAACTATTTTCCTGTTGTGAGCTTCTGTATTTTATAGTTTTTCCTACGTAAATAATTTTTTTTTATTGGTGTGGATGTAAATTTCTTGGTTAGTTTAATGCTTGTTTGTATGAAATTGAAAAAGGCTGCTCCATCACCTAAAGGCCATTCAGCGAAGATCTTCAAGTTGTAATTTCATAGAAAGCTGTCTCGTAACATGTATCAACATCTTTTGTAGACATGTATGCCATTGCATTAGATGTTGCAATGCTTTCATAAAGCTGTTACGTGAATAATTTTGAAAGTCAGAAGCAAACTTCAATTCTTAATTAATGTGTAGAAATTTGTTTCGTTTCCTCAGAAAGTAAGGTCAGGTGTTGGAAAGTTAAAATAAATATGTTAAGTATGATGTGAAATAAATTTACTTCCTCCGTTATGTTTTAAATGAAACATTGGGTGAAATGACACTATTCATTGATCAATTTTGACTCCAATTTAACGCCATTATATAAAGAAAAACATAGTCAAGTGGGATCTTGTTAGATTCGTCTCGATGTATACTATCAAATTATAACTTTTTTATATTTTTTACGTGTGCACAACTAAAGGTATTAATGATTAAAGAAGCGCGTTGGGTTGTGTGAAAATGCAAACGTTTCATTTAAAACAGAATGGAGGAAGTATATCAATTCCTGTTTAGTGTTTACAATGACGAAGAGGCTTTCCTCCACCATGTCAATTCATGCCACAATGGCCGTGCACGATGGAAGCCCCGCGAGATGTTAATTTGGGAATTCCATGACCATTACCAACCCACTGTTATTAGGACACTACCACTATTTTTTTGCCGAGTCCTTATACTGTTACGACACATTTGGTAGATAACAATGAAAGGTGGTAATGGTAATGTAATTATAGGTAGTTTCCATCTCTAACCACCTTTTTTTTCACATTTTTCTATTACCACCCTTTACTACTTTGGAAGTGTTATTGAGGTCTAACGAAAATTTTTAAAAAAAAAAACATGTTTGGGGATGAAGTTTATTACAATATGCATTAACATGAGTGTTTTTCTTATAAAATTGCATATAATTTCGTTACCATTACTACCATATCTTGCCGGTCAACAAAAGAGTTGTTAATTCTCCTGGAAAGTGTTATTTTGGAGCTGGTATGAAAATAATTTAGGTGTCATGATTGTGTTTTTGAGAGTTTACATACTTCGGCTGGGGTCAGATTTTGGCTTTTGACCTCAAGCTTTTGGGTCACCTGGTATTTAGTGGAGCATAGTGCTTCCTTGTATTTCCAGTGCCTTCCTCTAGGTTTTGTAATTTGTATGCAATGATGGAATCCGCTTACTATCTGATTTGGCTGTAAAGGTGTGTTCTCAAAAGGAGGTGGTTTCCTAGCTGTCTTGTGTCAAGAAGTAGACAATAGTGGCTGGTTGAACTAGGCATGACTGTAAGCTGATTGTTGGGTCTTCTTACTCTTATAATCCATATAAGTTTGTCTAAGATCAACAAGTGTTTATGGTGTTGGCGAGTTTGAGTACTTTAATTAAATAGCTTGCCTAGTTTGGAACTTTGTACTATTAGAGGTGATAGTGGAGGATGGAATGCTTATGTAAATCCTTGATTTTCAACATAGCTGTCCATGAGCTATTAGTCGTCCCCCCCAGCCACCATCTCAATGAGCAGATTAGAGGTATAAAAGGAGCTCTTAGTCAAAAAAACCCTTTGAGACTTGTCACTCAGTTCACTGGTTCTTCTAACACACATACTTCCTCCGTTCCAAAATAAGTGAAACACTTGTCTCAAAAAGCTCTCACATAAATGAGAGAAGTCTTTCATTTATTTTGGAACGTAGGAAGTATAAAGACTACTGTACTCACCTTGTCTAGTGTTCCCCCCTTCTATTCTTGTGATCCTTGTTCTCCATCTTGTAATGATGGCACAATATTAATTTTTAGATCTGGAAGTAGATATGTGATGCTGGTGATCGCAGCAACGGTTATGGGGTTGGGGAGCAACATCTTGCAGACACTACATTGTCTTCCAATGTGATTTTACAAACTGGAAAAAGTTTCACTTTTATCATCGATATTCAAGTGCTTTTAGCTCTACCTTTAGAAAGTACTTGGAAAGTATACATTTTTAACACCTTAGTTTGTATTATGTGAATGAATTATAGGTTCTAAACATTTATAGTGAGTAGTGACTAAATTATTTACTGTATGTATGAAGTTTTCTTTTTATGAATATCAATTGGATCGATCCGTTTAATGACTTTTATAATGTATTGTAATGGCTAATGCATTAACATAACAACCTATAATGGGGCAATTCTAAATAGTACTTGCTATGCAGTGACAAGTTAAAAATCATTTATGGAACATTTTTTACCTAATTGAATTGTCTTTCTTTAACACCACAATTTATTTCTCTTAAATCTACAGGGTGGGTTACAAAGTGATCTTCCTGAAGATTTGTCTAACACTAAGCCCTAATAGCCCAATAAATTATGATTTGATTTTACCACTATGTTCTCTGTTCAGTCACTTATCTTTCTCTTCAGGAACAGCATGATTTTTACAACCGTTGTCACCGTGTTTTAGGTCTCAGATTTGAGCCCTCTGGCTTGGCACCCTGTTCTGTTCATATAAAAGTGGATGGTGGTATCAACTATCAACTGACATTTTGGCTTGTGAGATGAAGTAAAATTGTTATTTTTATCTCTTCTGAGCGGAATATATTGATGGTCAAAGCAGTAGTAAAGATGTTTATCATTGCGCTCGTGTTTGCCTTCACATTTTTGCATTGTGCTTGTATTCACTGTCCATTTTTCAAATAGCATTCATGTCATTATAGAGCTTGTATTAGCATGTGCATAGCTTCCTCCTCGTTATTCATTTGGGTTTCTATTGTCTTTCATAGTATTCTGGGTTTGCAGCTATACACTAATTTTCTTGAAAAGAATTTGGTGATTTCTTCTCACTCAGATGTGATTAAAACTCATCACGGGCCTTACATTAATAATGTATCTCATGCTTTGTGTTTAATCTGTCTGAATGACCCAGCTTGGCGTGCTGTTTTTGCCTTCTGTTGTCAAATATGGTTTTGGATTTTCTTGCACGGGTAACAAGAGCTCTCTAAAGGTATTTTTCCATCCTGCTTTTATTGTTTAGCCTATGCAATTTTGTTGGAGTTGGTGTATCAGTGTAGGCGTGTATAGTCTGATCTCGTAATTACAATGGCAGGATACAAAGGGATCAATGAGTAATTGTAGAAATCGAAAGATAAAACTGGTTTCTCTGACTTGGCAAGGAAGAGATAATGATGATGATTCTGATTCTGATTCTGAAATAGTCCGTCTCCCTGTGCCTTATGAACTTCCTCCAAAGTTGTACTCCTCTCAAGGTCAGTTCTATTTCTAAAAAACTAGTATTGTGTTTCTTTTAGAAGGTCATTCTTATCAAGCGTCTAGACTGGCTCCTCGTGGTACCTAGATCTTCGTTAATTTCCCTTTAGGCATGTCTCATTTATTTCTTTAAATGCAGATGTTCCATGGTCTTGGGACCGTGAGTACAAGCAAAAGGATGTTTATGGTCAAGTTTGGCCCAGACGTGTCAAGCTTTATTCTGCTCAAGGTGACTAACACTTTGTGTCGATAAGAGGAATTGGAGGGAAAGGGTCCCTTGTTTGGATAAGAGGTTGGGGAAGGAATGGGAGGGAGAGAAATGAATGCATTTTCCCTCCCTATTTAATAAATACCATCCCTCCAAAATTAGAGAGATTTGGAGATAAAATGAAGCTCCACCTTCTATGTTGCTATCCAAGCAAAGTTTATATTAGCACCTAATACTCCAAGCGTGGCATAAAACTGCATTTATGCGTGCTCTGACACTGAATTTGTTGCTGTAGTGAACCAGAATTATTCTTGAAGGTGTGCATTGCCTCTCTGATCTTAGTTATCGTTTAATGTGTAGATAGTAGGGTGCCAGACTGCCAGTGGATTAAATCTCTTTACTTCCTCTGTAACAAAATAAGTGCAACAAGTGAATACTTTATACCTTACAAATAATACCCATTTGTTGCAGTTATTATGTTACGGAGGAAGTAGTTACTTCGCACTTATTTTGGATAATAATGACGAAGGAAAGAGTAGGGGAGGGAAGGCGAGGAAAGGGGGAGGGAAGTGAGATTGTATTCTCCCTTTCCTCAGTGGTTGATGACAATAATGTCTGGTACCACCATCATCTCAAAGATATTGAGGTAAAAGGAATAAGAACAGTAAACAGGTGCATGTTGAAGACATAACTTACTACTAGTATTTCACAAGCATAGTTCTTTTACTAGGGAAGACTATTTATATTATATTTCATGAGCATAGATCTTTCACTAATGAAGACATTTAAATGTGACAGTAACACTTTGAAGCAAATTTTTTTATCAACAAAAAGTACTACTGAAAGTAGAGAATAAGCACCTTTTAAAGATTTAGAAAAACAATGTTTTTGTGTTTTGCACTAATCAAGTGTCGAGAACATATATCTCATTGCCGTTGTTATTTTATTTGTACTTTAACAAGCAAGGGGATTTATTGGTAAGTAAAATATCCAAAAAGTTCCTCTGAAGGTGAATCTAAATTGAGAGTTAGCCAATTTTCCTACCAAATCCTCTTCCTCGAATAGCCTCTTTAGAGATTGAAACTTGGCCATATTATTCGCCATTAACCCCCCCCCTTCTCCTCCTCCTCTCTACATGGGTTACACTTTAATAGCATTTCAGAGACCATGCAAGCATCCCTTGGATTTGGAGAACAAATGTAGATCAGACACTCATTCTGCGTCATTCTGTCTATGGCTACCACCTAAGCATGTCCAATGCTAAACTGTAACATGCAAGCTTCATGCAACTTCTTAATTTTGGAGAGGAAGTACGTTTCAGAAAACTGATGTTTTTGAAAATGAGTCTATGCTTCACGTATCTTTGAAACTTGATACCTAATCGATATGAAAAAACACCAAGATATGCCTGCATAGGAGTCTAAGAGAGTGGATAAGTGAAGATGCTGCGGTGGACTGCTATTATGACAATTCTGTGGTGTCTGTGGTTAGAAAAGATTGCGTGAATTTTCTCATGATTTACTCTTGGGATGGAATTATTTATCTAGTGTTTTGGCAGGCTAAGATGAATGGGGATATAACAGTTACTTGAATGAGGATATTCAGGAAAACAATTTACATTTGTAATCAATGTTTGCTGATGATGTATACAACATTATACTTTTCATTCAGGAAAATAATTTACTTACATTCTATATTTTCTGATGATGTATACAATAATTTCATTATAAGGTGTTTGCTTAATTCAGAGAAAACTGGCAACCACAAGTACTAGCTTGAGTATGATTAGAAAAAGCTTCCATCACATCGATTTGACAAATATACAACCCCTGTGGACATGAGCAATACCTACTAAAAAGTTTGTGGGATAGCAGCTTCTGAAGGGGTTTCATGGGAACCAAATATAGAAGTACCCTGTTCTGATGCAATGGGATCTACTATTTGTGAGGGTGTTGGATGATTCATAGAGTTGGAGTAAGATCTATTAGGAACAGACGAGGCTGTCTGACCATTTGAAGAGTGGTATCTAGATGTCGTCCTTGGAGCATTGTCATGGAGAGAAAAGGCCGGCCCATGGGGAGTAGTGAGGTAGTTTGTTGTCTTTGCGGAACTAGTTTCGAAAAGCTCTGATTTACTAGATTCAAATAGATACTGATGAGACTTGTAGGTTGACTGATAAATGTCCATCAAAAGCGGGTACTGCTGTAAGGTGAAGAGTGTGACAGGGATTGAGGCAATTAAGGCGATAGGAATTGGAGCCCAGTTTACACCTTCTCGGAAAGTGATGAAGAATGTCGCGGTGAAGGGCTACTATCATGGTTGCTATTGAAATGAGTAGCAAGATAAGCCCACTCATGAGCTTCAGTGGCAATGATACAAGGAAGTCTTGCTCTGCATATCTTGAAGTAAGGATTGACAAGAACATCAATACTGAAGCAGTTGAGGTGAACAAAGATACCCCATTTGATATGGAAAAAACCACAAAAGAAGCCCGTTTTTGTAGGACTGGATAACCTTTTTCGTTAACACCTCCTGGTAATTGGAAGGCTGCTGAGAACACGACCGTAGCTATTAGAGTTGCAACTAGAGCACATGATTCTGCTGTCTTCTTCATCCACTCCTCCCCTTTTGTCCTTAATCTTCCATGCTCTTCCCTAAACAATGCATGAGGTGTTTTTTTATCATTGTTTTCAGCTTCAATGTACTCAGGCCTGACTATCTTCTTCACTGCCTGCAAACCAGACAATTGTTATTTGAATTGACGGGAAGTCTTTATGGAAGATCAACAAACCTTAGACTTAACTAGTACCTTGAACCACAATATTTCCCGTTGCATTTGCAAAGTCGCCCCAGATACACAATCAAGCCGATGTGGAGGTGCCAACTTGCCAGCCAAGTGCAACATGTTATTTCCATCATCATCTTTGTAAGTAGCTATTAAATCTTTAATGGCTCCATTCTCATATATAAGTTTAAAGATCTCCTCTTGACGATGCGTAACGGCTATGTGAAAAATAGTGTACCTATTTTCATCTACCTTCCGTATAAGATCAGGATAAGACTGGGTCAACATTGTTAAGAATTCAACCTTTCCTAGTTTAGCTGCCACAAATAGTAACCGCCATGGGTAGCCAATCAGTTTAGAGATTTCATCTTCCTTCCTTTTGATGACTTCATTCCATAGGCTTTGTACTAGCTAAAGTGCAACTTGGGGCTCCATGTTTTTATCGTGACTTATGCTGGTCCCTGAAAAGAAATATTTCATTAGCTTAATATGCTCATCAATACATTTGTGACTTATCGAGGTGAGTGTCTTGGAAGTTACATTGCACTGAAAACCTCTTCCAAATGCCCAGTTGACAATCAGCTGGCTTTAGTGGCTTTCTAGCCAATGCATGTAATGCAGTCTCCTCCTTTGTATCCCGAAGAAGGGCCAGGTACCGGTGCTTGCTTAGAATATGCAATGCGACATCTGTGCTAGGAAACATATACAGAAGGAGGTAAAGAAATTAGTATTAGTATTTGAAAATGTACTGCTGGTACCGATTATACTGATTCGACTAAGAGCATGTGTTCAGGTGTCAGATTGTCCTTTTATGAAAAATTTGCATGTTCAAGTGTGTACCCATGTTGAAATGTTTTAAGTATCTCACATGAGTAGTTGAGGTGAAATGAAGAATCCCAGTAACGTAGTCTATTGTTGCTGTCGCTGTAGAATTATGGCTTACCGAACATATCAGTGTCGATTGAGCTGGTAAGTAACCCTATTCGATCTTGGTCTGTCATTTGTTCGTCATTGGTGACTTCAAGAAGGTACCACACCATATGTCGATCTCCTAGCAAGACGGCCATGTGTAGTGGTGTCATTCCTTGACTACCTCTGATGTTTGGCAGCTCTTTGTTTTTTTCCACCATCACTCGTGCAATTTCTACCACTCCAGAAACAGCAGCAAAGCAGAGAGCTGTGTTTCCAAGTTTGTTGGTTAAAGCAAGAGAATCTGCATCCATCATATGAACCAGCTCCTTAACAAGATGAAGGTGCTTGGCTGCTGCTGCTATGTGAAGAACTGTTTCCCCACCTTTAGTGATCTTTGAGCGAATCCATGTTGGAGATATACGAGCAACACGCTCTATTGCTAAATATTCACCTTTAAGTGCTGCTCGGTACAGCCTCACTCCATATGCCAAGAATTCCTCGCCTGATACATCTACAATGCAGCCAAAAAATTACATCTACAAAATATTCTTTGCTTATTTTGTTTTTTACCCACAGAGATTTCCGAGTTGAGAGTAAAAATTTGTCTGGCAGCTCAGTAGCTTAGTGACTGTCAGAAACTGATCTTGTGTGAAAGTAAGAAAGTTTATCCAGATTCATACTCGTAAGTAACTTCGGTGAGGTTCAATACATGAATCAAAAAAGCAATATTGTACAAAATGCTTTGCCCTCGTTTGGTAGAAATTATTATAGGTCCCAATTGATTGAACAACTGGATCATTAGAGTTATCGTGTTATTAGTCTAGGATTTATCTTTTTAACCATAGGTATTCTTTCAGGAGCAGTATGGGCCAATGAGGCATGGGGATCATATTGGAATTGGGACCCAAAGGAAACTTGGGCATTTATTACTTGGACCATATCTGCAATTTATTTGCATATCCGAACAAATAAAAATTTGCGGGGTGCAAATTCTAACTACTCGAAAATTATTGCAAGAATGATTCACAATGTTATGATTGAAGTAGAATCTTTGAAGTAAAATATAAATTTGAAGATTAAAAGATTTTAAATTGTGTCTATATTTGTAATTTAATATTTTATGCTTTCTATTCTTTTTTGGCTACTTTCTCAGCAAAAATTCAATGCTATTACAGTATTACTGGTATAATGCAACTTTATTAAACACGAGATGTTTTCGTTAGAGAGCAGTTGAACTCACCAGTTTCGAGTTTAGTACGAGGAGAAGCAACTGGAATTGGTGTTGGATGTGGTGGCACTGGTGTAGATGAAGGTGGAGGGAGCGGTAATGGTTGAGCTAGAGAAAGAGGATGCAATGGAAGTGCGTCTTCTGCCCAGCCTGAAGTATTCATTTATTGGCTTCTTGTTTTGCCTTTTCTCTGTAGTTGTAGAAAACTTGATGGTTTTAGTACCTAGTATTATTATTCTGAAACTAGTTGCCTTCGACTAGAAGGCATTTCTAATCAGTTGCTTTTATGGTACAACGCGCATAATAATTATGTGGCTTAAGTGTTGGAAAGCAGTTTCCGACGTTGGCTTGACTTGTATAACTAATTAACTACTTCTAGGAAACTAGAGAAGCATACAAGTCAATATTAAGGCCGTGCGGATTGGTTCGACACCAAAGTTTTTCCTTAGATAAAAACGCATAAGTAGTAAAGGGAAAGAGGAACGTCCAATTATATTTTCGTTTTAGAGGGTGTTTGGTATGGAAAATTTTTGACGTAGGAAACGGATTTATATCAGCGTTTCCATTTCTAATTGTTTGGTCTGAGTGTTAAGTAACAAATATTGTTTTCGGAGGGAAACATAATCTCTCCATTTGTTACCCTTATCAAACTAGTGGAAACAAATCACGTTTTCTTCCTCAATCATAAACCTTTCAATTGTTTCCATTTCACTAGGATACTAAACAACTATTAAAGTAGCAGTTATAATTTTAGTTCTCCTCCTTATCCAAATCATTTCCATTCCATTTACATTGATTATACCAAACAACCCCTTAATCTTTTTTATGTTTCACTTTTTTCCCAAACTCATTTCATGGATTAGTAGATCCACTATTAGTGATAGTTTTATTTTATATTTTCTTCATTTACAAATAATTTTATATGTGCATTAAGTTGGCTAAGCTACTTCACCTATTCAACCCATGTCCATGTGATATGTAATATAAGCTCTAATTAACTTTCTTTTTTCAATTTTCAAAACTACACAACCTTATTAGGCTATTATCTATACTAATATATTAAAAGATGTTCATAAACAAAAAAAACAATGTTACATGATGCTCTCCCTTAGCGTATTTTAATGCATGTAATTCACATATATTAATTTTATTTTAGAAATTATACTGTGTAAAATTTAATCTTGTGACTTTAAACTTATATGCTTAAAAGTCCTAACTAATAAATCAAGTGATAACCCAAGGTATAACCCAGGCTTAAAACTATTTTAAAATATAAATCCAAATAGACACATGTCTTCATACATAATATCTCATTCTTTTCGTATTTTTGTTGGTAAATTGAAATGCAATGTCTCTTTTAACTTCGGTTTGTCTTTCTCTTTTCAAATTACACTGAGCTTAAAAGCTATTTTTAAAACATAAATCCAAAGAGGCACATGTGTTCATATTAGGGGTGTGAGTGGATTCGACTTTGCCAAATTCAAACCCGAGTCTAGTTTTTTTGGACTCGAGAAAAATTGAGTCCAAATCTAATCCAAACTTTTTTTTTTTTCACGGTTCAGTCCCGAATTTTTTTTTCTCTCAAGTACGAATTCGATCCATTCCAATCCGATTATGATATAATATATTATTATTTTTTGCTGATTTAGGTTCACAATGTTTTCTCATGATTAAATCATTGAAATTTGAAAAATTGGACTCACACATCCATTCCATAAAGTAAGTTACATAAATTTTTAAAGTCTAACAAAATGCAAATTGTTGAATACAAAAGGTGACAAAAGGGTTGAAGTAACTTTTGCCATTTCAAATTGCACTTCTCACTTTAGACTTTTGGAGGATAAGTGCAAATTTTGGCCCTGGTAAAATATTTAAAGCGGAAATGTAAAATTCCAATTTCAAATTTCAAAAGAAAAACGTCAAAGAATATTTTTTGAGTCTAATTTTTCGGACTGAAAATATTATATATTGTATGCTAAAATATTTTTAGGACGAGATTGGACTTATTGGACTTCAAAGAGGTTAGTTCAAATCCAGTCCGAAAAAAATTTGGACTCGAAAATATGAGTCCGAGTCTAGTCCAAATATTTTTCAGTCCAGTCTAGTCCGGTAAGTTTGGAATGGACCGGATTGGACTTTGGACTTTTCGCAGTCCACTTATTACTTCATACACTGTATGTCTTTGTTTTTTTCGTATTCTTTTTGGTAAATTGAAAAGCAACCGAATCGCTACTTACCATCCGTATTTACTTGAAATCGTCCGTATTTTTTTCAATAAATACCCCCATGCCCCTCCCCCTTTCACCTCACTTTACCCTCTCCACTCTCACCAAACTTCACCCTCTCTCTCTACCATGAAACACTAACACCACACTAACACCACACTAACACCACCACCACCACATTTCGAACACCACCACTCGGACGACCACCACCGGAGCACCACCGAAAATGTCCGAGGAAGGACCGTCAACGCCCGAACGTAATGTGGTAAGTTTAAGAAATTTTTTTTTATGTCGCCGGATTTTTTTTTTTTTTTGCGCAAACCGGAGCGGGGTAACGGATCGAAAATCCGTTACCCCAATGGAAGCAACGGATGAAAATCCGGTGCTTCCACTGAGGCAACGGATAAAAAAACCGTTGCCTCGTGGAAGCACCGGTAAAGTGATCCGTCACCAACTTTACCGGTGCTTCCACAGAGGCAACGGTTTTTTTATCCGTTGCCTCTGTGGATGCACCGAATTAAAGCAGAACCGGGGATTAGGGGAATGCACAATCATGAGTTCATTCATTACCGTGAGGGCCACCGACCCATCAGCGGCCTTAGTCCGGCGGCTAAGGTTTTCGCTCACGATATGATAAAGTCGCACGTTAGGCCTACTAGTATCATGAAAGTTGTGAATGAAAAATTTCCCGATGATCATCCAAATATGAGACACTTTTACAACCTGAAAGAAAAGGATAGAAGGGAAGCAATGGATGGTTGAGACGTGATGCAACACTTCCTTCACCTTGCTCGAGAGAGCGGCTACCTTCATTGGATTAGGCAAGACGAGGAGACAAATGCAATGACTGCGGCATTCATGGTGCACCCTCGTTCGGCAAATATCCTCCACACTTATCCGCTTGTTGTTGGTATGGATGCAACATATAAAACCAACAAATATAACATGCCTTTTCTAGAGCTCATTGGGATGACGCCTTGTAACAAGATTTTTATGGTTGGGTATGCTCGATGGCCAACGAAACATTGATAGTTATAATTGGGTGTTGGACAAGTTTAGGTTGCTTATTGGAGTGAATGTTGTCCCTGTTACACTCATTACTGACCGTGATTTGGCCTTATGAAAGCAATCCGGGAAGTGTTTCCTAACTCTGCACATTTGCTATGTAGATGGCATATCAACAAAGATGTGCAGGCTAGAGTTAGTAACATCATGGGCAACACCGATGCGGGTCCGCGATTCGTTAGCCGAACTTGGTATCGAATAGTCAACGCGACCGACGAGAGGAGTTATGAGGCTGAGGTTGAGAATATGAGAGATGTTTACAGAAAGTGGCCTAAAATAATCCAATACGTTGAAACAACTTGGCTTGTGTACAAAGATAAGTTTGTGCGGGCATGGACGGACAATGTACTTCATCTTGGGAACACGTGCACTAGCCGAGTTGAAAGTGCACACTCGCACCGAAGTCTTGGGTTTTTAGTAGCACAATCGCCTTGGACAGCATATTTTCTATTGCTCACAGTGAGATAGAAAATCAGGTGAAGAAGGTTGAGAATGATTTGGAGGAAAGTCGGCGTCGGCACGGAATCTTGTACAAGACTCAGGCATTGTATCAATTAAATGGTCGAGTCTCGCATTACTGTTTAGAACTCTTACTGCATGAGGAAAATCGCATGCGGGAGTTAGGCTATAAGGTATATCAGCGTTGTGGTTGCTCGTTGAGAACCACACATGCAATCCCCTGTGCATGCGCCATACGCAGACGATTGGAGGCGAATGAGAGTCTGTACCTGACAGACTTACATCCTTATTGGACTACTTTGATCATTGGTGATGGTGTTAACAACCCTGTGTTTGTATCTGAGGCAGCACAAGATTCTTAGTACTTCTTAGAGTTGGTTGAGCAGGTTCAAAGTAGTGATCCTGCCGTATTGCGGAGCGCTACCCGGGTTCTAGAGGAACATCTGCGTAATCCTGGCGATTCAGCTTTTGAGCCCGAGATTGTCGAGAACCCCAAAGGGAGACCACGTCGAAAGAATCACCCGAGTACAAAACGAAAGAAGAGTGGTTTTGAGCACACATCCAGTTCGTCTTCAAAGAGAAGCAGAGGTTTAGGTTCAGTTATGAGCTTGTCAACTTCTACAGGTAATTTGTTTGTTAATTGTAAGTAATGATTATTTATAACATTTATTTGGTACGTAATGATAAATTTAATGTTGATTAATTTAATTGTTGTAGGTCGGGAAAGCGTGGATGGAGAAGAGGGTTCTAGTGGATTTCCATTTTACCGCAGGATTCCTGCGATTGTTGGCCCATTCATTACTAGATGGAGGAATGTCCAGGCGGACGGTAACTGTGGATTTCGAACTGTTGCAGATTGTTTTTTAGGTAGTGAAGACCATTGGGGGTTAACCGCCAAAATATGGCAAATGAGATTGCTGCTCATCGGGATGTTTACACACGTATTTACTATGATGGGATAGACGCAGCAATAAGGCGCATTACTTGGAGTGGGGGGCCATCATCTGAGGCTCATTGGATGGTTACTTCGCAAGACTTGTTTCCTATTGCGCAGATGTTCAATGCCGCTGTCATTTTGGTAGGACTTGGCCCAGAGGGACAACTATATCCGTGTATCATTGTCCTTCCTTGGCGTGCTTCTGAATACACGATGGGTCCAACTAACGAACTCGTGATAGCACATCTTGGTACCTTTCAACATTATATTAGACTAGCGTTACTTTCCGGATCACCCGTACCACCTATTCATAACTTGTGGCATACCATGCATGAATATAGTGTTGATGGTTGGGATCAGTTGTATGGTGTGAGACGCGCTTTATGGGAGGACTTACTCTCTACTTAGTATATAGTATATAGTGAGATCTATTCATTGTAATATTTTATGTATTCTATTTTATAATGGCTTTTGTAATTATTTGTATTATTTGATAATCACATTTGTAATTATTAGCATTTGTAATAAGTTGCAATGATTCAAAGTGAAATAATAAGTTGCAATTCATTATAATGTACGTATTAATGCTAGATGGTAACTATTAATGATAAGTATAAGTTGATATGATATGGATGGATCATAATAAGTTGCTATGATTGAAACTGAAATAATAAGTTGCAATGATTCAAAGTGAAATAATAAATTGCATCATAAATCCACAGTTATAGTACGTAACAAAATAATATCATCACAAAACATAACTAAATAATACACCCGTACATTTAAAATGGAATGAAAACACTGATATGCACTAGTACATGTGATTATCATGCGCATCCTCATCGTGGGTCCCGTGCCCGATCTAAGCGCAATGCAAAGCATACCAATCCCGAGCAAGGTCGTCCAACATCTCATATGCCGAAGAAGTGTTGGGTCGCCGGTCATTGTGCCGATCCTCTGTCAAAGCTCTCGTGGCGTCAAAATGTCGGGCCATCCACTGCAAAAAGTCAGTCAGATATGTTATGTTATATATCAATAATATAACAACGAAATGCTAAACATAGAAATGATAAAATTGCATACGTAGTGGGTGTTTGAAGTGTTGGGTCGGGCCGGAATATGCGTCCTATCTGCAGCAATAAGGGTAGGATGAGAATATGTACAATACCAATCCATGTAATCCCTCGAACACTGTCCTGGACGAGTAACCCGTCTCAATCGTGATACATTGAGACCCCCTGAATATGGCGTGAAACGCTGCCATATAGATTCAGCCCATCGATACCGAGAACCGAACCTCATACCTCTTCGGGTTGCTCGGCCGTATGCGAAATCGGGGCTGAATAGGAGGGGGTAGGAATGACTCCGAACATAACCCAACCGTCGCAAGTACACGATCACGGGTTGTACGGCTCAATGATACCTCGGTAACGCATCGAAACCGACATACAACGTCCTTGGAATAATGGCAGCCTGGTCATCACCATATGGCGTCCACATGACCTGGAATAGGATAAATGTAATAATTTCATTAGTCTAATGTAATAGTAATATATGAGATCATAATAATATATATTTTACTAATGCAATAAATTTCGTACCTCTGAAACCTGAAGGGTGTCCAAGCGTTTACGAATGGACTCCAGTTGGACGAACTCCTTGCCGACGAGGTGGTAATCCCACTTTCGTGCCCAGGGATCATGATCACTGAACGCTAGCCCCTCTCGCTGAGGTCGGAAACACGGGAAGTACTCGTATATCCAAGACTTGGAGGAGCGTGAGACACTCGGCAACCTGTTTGCTATCCGCTCTAGACGCAACCCCTAGCTGACGATATAGGTACGCCAAAGCAGCTGAGCCCCATGAGTAAGTATGAACTGAATCAAGGTCATCCAGCTCACTAATGTTCTGGGGCATGAGGCGGGAACCACTCTTATCAGTGAAGAGGGTACACCCAAGTGTCAGGAGCATCCATGCGCGAACCTGCACATCAGCTGGACGGCCCTGAACCCTGCACCGATCGAAAATCTTCTGAACGATAACGCCACCGTTCCTCCAAACCCGTGACTCCTCACATAATAACTCCTCACGAGTCAAGCCGAGGAGCTCCTCAAACCGTACATATAGATCAGAAGTAGGCAAAACAACACTCACAGTCCGACCCTCATTAGGAACACGTAGGATCTGCCAAACGTCATGTAACATGATCGTCATCTCTCCAAAAGGCATGTGAAACGTGTTCGTGTCGGGCCGCTAACGCTCTACAAACGCTATAAGCAATGGAAAGTCAAGGTGCCCAAACATAATCCGTGGTAGCTGGGCAATACAAGATCTATCCAAGCGCTGCAACGACTGCTGCGGGAAATCCCAAGTCAGCAACGGATCAAATGCACTGGAGCGGTTATGGCACAGCATAACATCACTAGCAGTCGTATCGTGGTATATAAGGGCGCCGACGTGACCCCGCCAACTAGGAATGAGGGTACCGTCAAGTGGGCCCCCAGGCATCGCCTCGGTAACTAACCACGAAGTATCCCTAGCAGCTCTAGTCCTGCTTGTCATCCGACTACCTCCGGAACTCGACCCCGAAACAAACCTCCCTCTACTACCCTTCCTCACATGCACATGGGAGGCGGCTTCACCCACATCAGCTCCATCACCACCGCTCAAAGCATGATCTAACTCCTGCTCGTCCCCGGTATCCCATCCAAAGCATTATCGGGCGCGTCCTCGGGAATAGGCATCCGCCTAGCATGAGCATCGCCCTCGCCCTCCTGCTAGATGCATCAACACCACGAGATCTAGTGTGTCGTGGCGTCGATCCCTCAGGACCCTCAAGACCCTAATAATCAATTATGTTAATTATTTATTATTTAGTTAATGTCTACGTTATTATATTGTAATTACTACTAATCTATAACCATTGACACTCTAATAATTAATTAACTAAAATTATAAGGATAAATAATACTAACATGCATTAACATTGGTGATGGTGTTAACATAATATTATTAAAAGATATTAACATGCGCAAACTAAGTAAATGAGGGCATTATTATATAACTATTCACTTTCTAATAATTAATTAACTCAAATTACAACAATAAATCATATTAACTTGTTAATATCATTAGTAAACATGCTAATAAAAACAAATACCCTACACAACTAATATTAACATGCTAATAAAAACAAATTAACATGCTAATATCATTACAATAAATAATAGTAATATGCTACTAATATAATATAATAACATGCTAATATCATTGAAATATTTTGATAATATAATAACATGCTCAAATCAATTTATTAACTAATTAAATAATAACTATTAAAATTAAATAATACTATTATCACATGCTATTAAACAAATAATTAAATTAAATCAAACAAATTAAATAATACTAACATGTTACTAACATGCATTAACATAATAATAAAACCTAATTACAACATTATCACACAAATTAACATATTAACTATTAAAATTAAATTAATAAATTCAAATAACTATTGACATAAATTATAAAAACCCAAATAAACACAAATTATTATTTTTAATTCAAACATAAATTATTAATAAATAAATTAGGAACAAACATAAATTATTTTAAATAAACATAAAAATATAATTATTAAAAAACATAAATTACTAAAAACATAAATTACTAAAAACATAAACAAAACATAAATTAATAAAAAGGAAAAAAAGAAAAAAAACCCAAACTCCCCCCCACCCCTCGCCGGAAAACACGAACTCCAAAAATGTTTTTTTTTTTCGAAATCTGCGGGGCAACGGATAGAAAATCCATTACCACCACACGGTGGTAACAGATCACTTTTCCGTTACCACCGCAGAGGTAACGTGGATCTGATCCGTTACCTCTGCGGTGGTAACGGATTTTCTATCCGTTGCCCCCCTTTTTTCGAAATTTTTTTCCCCCCCAATTTTTCCGGCGAGGGGGGATTTATATCACTACTATTTTCCGGCTAAGGGGTCTGTTTTCACCACAAATAACTACAAAACTAACCTGATTTGAAGATTCCCCAATTTCCTTTGCCTTCTTCCTTGGGCCCATTCTTTTTCCGGCGAGTTGTGGTGGTGGTGGGCGTCGCTGTGTTCTTCGTCCCCGGTGTGGTGGTCGCCGGTAAGCTCGTGCTCGCCGTGTGGTGGTGGTTGCCGTGTGGTGGTGGTTGCGGTGGTAGTGGTGGTGGCTATGGTGGTGGTGGCTATGGTGGGAGTGAGTGAGGAGTGAGGAGTGAGAGAGAGTGAAAGAGTGTGAGAGTGAGAGAGTGAGAGTGGTGGGGTATGGGGTTGTATTTGTAGGGGTAGTTTAGGAGTATTTAAGAAATAATACGAGCGATTTTCAGTAAATACGGACGGTATTTAGTAATGCCCAAAAGCAAGGGCTGACTCTTTTAACTTTGTTTTTTTCTTTCTCTTCCCAAATTGCTTTCACTCATTTAACCATATGGAAATTGGAAAAGAAAGTTTGACATTAGAAGAACTTGCATACGCATTTACTTTCTTGTAGACCGAGATGGGAATTCAAAGCAACGAATTTTGGTAATTATTTCCTATGTAAAATCTTAATGTGAATAGTAATTGGACATTCAGATGGAAAAACTTCATCAGGATTGCGCTTGAACTATATGTGTTTCGTTTTCTCAATTCAATATTATTCCTTAGGTACAAAACTCACTGTATATGTTATAGGGCAACATACTTAATTCCATCTTCTACTTTTCCACATGAGCATGTTTTTCTTGTTTCCAATTTGCATAAGTGAACTTTTTCCAAACGAATGAGCAAATGTTTCGAAGCAAGCATTATTATTGCTCAATTGGTGGCAAGGTAAACCTAATGGTAGATACCGATACACCCCAACCCAAGTTTATAGACGAACTGTAACCTAAATTGTTGAAGTTGCATCAAGTATCAAGCTAAGACAGTCCAGCCATGCAATGGGAAGTTAGCAGCATACATTTCTATTCACGAGACATGGATACTTGATGCATACATAATGAAATGACAAAAATCCTAGATATTTAGCTTAGCAACACAATTACATGTTTGCCCAATCGTAACGTAATTATACAATATTTATTGAGTTATGACACTACTTTTTCGGGGTAAAGAATAGTTCAATTGATAAATATAAAGATTAAAGAATGACTAAACGAAATGAGTTGTTAGAGTATATTTGATATACTATGATTTGATTAGAATTATATTGATATGATTGTGATTCATGTATATTTTATTGTCTATTCCTAGTAGGTTATTCCTAGGATCACTCCTAGAATATTGTACTTGCCATTCTTATTTCTAGGTGTCTTGTATATATATCCTCCGTATGGTCTACATTTCAATTACTCGAATATATCACTTTATCACTACCTTATTTCTTCTCTTGAGTTAACATGGTATCCGAGCATTGTTAAAAAAAAATAAAAAATTATTAGACGAAGAAAAGAATAGATGGCGACCCTACTCTACTTCCACTTCTTTCTCACTACCATTCTTTAGATGGTTTCTTCTATTTTTTTTCCTCCAAAGACCGCTTGGACCACAAAGGATCAAAGGGATATTACATTTCCCTTGTTCCACCCGCAACTTCCCGATTTCCTTTCATCATTCTCGCAAGGAAATTCAATTTCCTCTTCTTCTCCCATAATCGTGGTCTTCATACCCAAATTGGGATTTTTATTTGCAGGGGTGTTCAAACTCATTTTCACTTGCTCGGATCCCCTTTTTTCCCCTCCGTTGTCAATTGCGGATTATTCAGGTGTTCAACAATCTTAAAAGGGCTTCGCCTTTGACCATGTCTCGCTACGGTGCTACTCCGTATCGGTGTGGACATTTCGGTTTCAATTTTTTACAAACAGCTTATTTCGTTTTAATCGGCATAATTGCGTCTTTGTTTGCCGCTTTTATCTCGTAATGGAGAAAGTTGATGCTCTTCAACATATTAAGACCACTCTAGATGGTACCAACTATGTGTCTTGGGCTCAAGAAATGTCCGGTTCTTAAAAGGGCGTCGCCTTTGGCGCTATGTGACCGGTGATGTCACCAAACTAGTTAAATTAAAAGATGAAGACAAAGTGACGCTTATATTGATAGATTGGAGGTAATGGGATAGTAAAAATCACCAAATTCTTACTTGGATTCGCAATACTACTATACCTTCCATAAAACTCCAATTTGGTCGTTTTGACCTCGCCAAAGAGGTATGGGATCTCCTGTCAAATAGGTACTCCATCACCGATGTTGCTCACCAATATCAACTATTTCGCCACTTTCGCAAAACCCTCAAACAAGAAAAAGGTCAATCTATTAATGAATTTCTTGCTCATATGCATTCTCGTATGGGATCAATTAGCTTTGTCTCGAACTACGGTTTGAATGAACTAAAGATAGTGAGAAATTCTTTGAATATCGTGACACTTTGCGTGTGATGCGCTTTCTTATGGCCTTACATCCCGATTATGAACCTGTTCGTGGGTCTCTTCTCCATAGAGAAACATTCCCGTCTCTTGAAACTGCTATTGCAGATCTTTTATCTAAAGAGACACGTCTTGGCATTCTGAAATATCCTACATTGGAATCCGCTGTGCCTAATGTTGTTATGGCCGCATCACCTACCGTGGCCAACTCGAAGCATCTTTAGCCCCCAAGGCCGAGATTTTCTCGTCGCTACCGCAAACGTATCGGTCATGTTATATCGTAGTGTCGTAAGTCGTAATATAAACATGGCAAGGACAAGAATTTCACTCTGGTCATCTAAACCTCGTGTGCCTACATCCGCCGCCGCTCGTGAGTGACTCATCTACTCCTATTACTTTGAATGATCCGCAACTTCTCCTTAATCGCCTTAATGGGAATGCAACTACATCAGCCTTATCCGTTAATCCAGGTACATCTCCTTGGTTTTTTGATTCTCGATGCCGCAATCATATGACTTCCAATGTTGATTCTATTATCAACAAAAGAAGTTCATTAAGTCCCTCAACTATAACAACCGCAGATAACTCACCCATGCACATCACTCATATTGGGGATGTTTCGCTTGTAAACTTGTCATTATGTGATGCCTTTCTGGTTCCTTGGCTTGCATTAAACCTTATCTCTCGTGGGACAACTATGTGAACTGGGGCCGGAAGTGCATTTTTCGAATCATGGTTGTTGTGTGCGGGATCCTCAGAGTGGACAGTATTGGGAGAGGCCGTAAAGTTGGACGTTTATTTGAAGCTATTTCTCTTCGAGAGTCTCCTAAGGCTTTTTCTTCAAATATTGCAGCCACTGTATCCCGCGACATTTGGCATTCCAGATTGGGTCATGTCTCCTTGTCTTGATTAAGTTCTTTGATTTCTAGTGGTTTCCTAGGTTCGTCAAACAAGACAAAGTGGATCGTATATCTTGTCAACTTGCCAAGCATCATGCTTTGCCATTTAATAACAATGACTCAACTTGGGCCGCACCTTTTGATCTTGTACATTCGGACATATGGGGTCCTTCTCCCAATACCACAATGGATGGCTATCGTTATTTTGTCATATTTATCGATGATTATTCTCGTTACACGTGGCTTTTTCTTCTTAAGAATCGATCTCGAGTTGCCATAAACTTATTTTAATTTTGCTGCCATGGTGGCAACTCAATTTACATGCAAAATTAAAACTTTTCGATCTGACAATGCCATGGAGTACATAGAAACAGGTTTTTTAAAGTTCCTAGCCAAGAATGGCACTATTACTCAACATTCTTGTCCTGGAACTTCCCAACAAAATGGACGTGCCGAAAGAAAGCATCGACATATTTTAGATACAGTTCGTGCTCAACTTATATCGCCTCATGTCCCGAATCATTATGGGGAGAAGCCGCTCTTATCGCCATACACACCATCAACTCGTATTCCGTCATCCGTCATCGGCAACATGTCTCCTTACGAACGGTTATATGGGAAGCCTCCCGATTATGATTTTCTTCGTGTCTTTGGTTGTGCTTGCTTTGTTCTTCTTCCACCTCATGAGTATACCAAGTTAGAGCCACGCGCCAGATTGTGTTGTTTTCTTGGCTACGGTACTAAGCACAAAGGTTACAAATGTTGGGATCCTATTTCTCAAAGGGTCAGGATATCTCGCCATGTTGCATTTGGGAACATAAAATGTTTGCCTCACTCTCAAAGTTTCGATATATCGCTCATATGACACCTTATTTCACTGACATAGGTATTGACCTTTTCCCGGAGGACACTCTATCCATTCCGAGGCATCATCGTCAACCACAAATATCCTCCCATTGCATGAATATTCCGCTCGGCCGAGTTCTAATCCCGAACGCAAGTATAGTTCTTTTCATATACTACTCACAAGTGAAAGTGTTCCAGCTTGCCTATGAGATATCACCGTCGATTCCTATTCTTCTCCTCCGTCAAGAGATAATAATACGTCATCTTCCACTTCATTGGAGCCATCTATTTCGGATCCTATGCTTCCAAGACAACTGGTCGACATAGTCGTCCTCCCGCATGGCTTGAAGATTACCATTGTTATGCTGCTATTCAGTCACTCTATGAACCCACAACTTATCGAGAGGCAAGTAGTGATCCCTTGTGGCAACAAGCAATGAAAGAGGAGTTAGACTCTTTACGCAAAGCACACACATGGGATTTAGTCGACTTACCTCCCCAAAAATCTCTTGTGGGCTGCAAGTGGGTTTATAAAATCAAAACCCGCGCTGATGGCTCTATTGAAAGGTATAAAGCTCGCCTAGTTGCTAGGGGCTTCAAGCAAGAATACGGAATTGACTACGAAGAAACTTTCGCTCCCGTTGCTCGTCTAACATCTCGTCCGTAGTCTACTTGCTGCTTGCTGCAAGTAAGCAAGTGGGAACTCTTCCAAATGGATGTTAAGAATGCCTTCCTCAATGGCGATCTCATTGAAGAAGTTTACATGCGACCTCCTCAAGGTTATGACCATCCTCCCAACAAGGTATGTCGCCTTCGTCGTGCATTATATGGGCTCAAGCAAGCCCCACGAGCTTGGTTTTCCAAGTTCAGTTCAACAATTCATCAGCTTGGGTTTACTTCCAGTCCATACGATCATGCTCTTTTTATTCGTCGTACCAGTAAAGGGGTCACTTTGTTACTCCTTTATGTCGACGACATTATTATCACTGGAGATGATATAGATGGCATTGCAAATTTAAAAATATTTCTCCATCAGCATTTTGAGATGAAGGATCTTGGTCATCTAAGTTACTTTCTTGGCTTAGAGGTCTCAGCAGATTCACGAGGTTATCATCTCACACAAGCAAAATATGCTGGTGAGCTGCTCACAAAAGCTGGCTTGACAGATAGCACGACAACTTCCACCCCTATTGAGGCAAATGTGAAATTCACTCCAACAGATGGCACACCATTGTCTGACCCCACTTTATATCGGCAACTTGTGGGCAGCCTTATTTATCTCACTGTCACGCGTCCAGACCTCGCATATGCAGTACACATTGTGAGTCAGTTCATGTCTTCTCCTCGTACGACCCACTATGCTGCTGTACTTCGTATTCTTCAGTACGTGAAAGGGACATTATTCCATGGCCTTCATTTTCCTCATAATTCTTCTCTTGAACTTTCGCCTACTCGATTCCCGGGCGGGTGACCCCACTGATCGGCGATCCACCACCGGTAATCGTTTCTTTCTTGGAGATTCCCCTATTTCATGGCGTAGCAAAAAGCAAACTGTTGTCTCACGCTCTAGTACTGAAGCTGAGTACCGTGCTCTTGCTGACACAACCTCTGAACTTGTTTGGCTACGCTGGTTGTTAGAAGATATGGGCATTCGTCAACAATCTCCCACTCCTCTTCATTGTGACAATCAAAGTGCTATTCAAATTGCTCACAATGATGTTTTCCATGAAAGAACGAAACACATAGAAGTCGATTGTCATTTCATTCGACAACATCTCCAACAAAAAGACCTTCATCTTATTGCTGTTTCATCTGAAGCACAAAAGGCTGATTTCTTTACTAAAGCTCATCTTCCTGGACGCTTTAATTCATTACTATCCAAGCTCAACATGGGTAAAACTCACCCACCTTGATCTTAGGGGGGGGGGTGTTAGAGTATATTTGATATACTATGATTGATTAGAATTATATTGATATGATTGTGATTCATGTATATTTTATTGTCTATTCCTAGTAGGTTATTCCTAGGATCACTCCTAGAATATTGTACTTGCCGTTCTTATTTCTAGGTGTCTTGTATATATATCCTCTGTATGGTCTACAGTTCAATTACTCTGAATATATCACTTTATCACTACCTTATTTCTTCTCTTGAGTTAACATGAGTAATGGCCTGAAAACTAATAGAGTGAACTTTCTGATTGTGCATCAAGTTGAGATCATTATATGGTCTGCCCGGGGACTGCTTCTGAAGACAGGTCATCCAAATAAAATCTAGGAGTATTTTGTTCTGTTGCACAAGGCGCTACTATCTGTGAAGGCGTAGGACGATGTGAAGAGTTGCGGCGAGGGATGAAAAAGCTAAATGAGGGCATTGGATGGATCTTAGTTGGAGAATGCTCGGGAGAAGAAAAATCATACTGGGAAGAAATGTTGAAAAGCTTTGTTTTGCTTGACTCTGCTAGAAACCGATGAGATTTGTTGGTTGAGCGATATATGTCTACCAAAAGCGGAAATTGCTGGAAGACAAAAAGGGCAACCGGAACAAAAGCAATCAGGGCAATAGGAATAGGAGCCCATATAATACCTTGGCGGAATGTTATGAAGAATGTAGTAGTGAAAGCTATTATCATAGTTGCTATGCAGACAAACAGTAAGGTGAGCCCCAGTACGAGCTTCGTTGGAAGCGAGATGACAAAGTCACTCTCTGCATAACGTGAGATGAGGATCGACAGAAACATCAGTACGGAAGTTGTAGAGGTGAACAACGATACTGCATTCGATGTGGCAAATACTACAAACGATGGTTCCCTTAGTAAGACAGTACTACCTTTGTCATTAACACCTCCAGGTAGTTGGAAGGCAGCTGAGAATACCACTGTAGCTATAAGAGCAGCGACTAGAGCACATGATTCAGCAGTCTTCTTCATCCATTCTTTGCCTTTGACCCTCAATCCTTCATGTTCTTCACTGAATAAGGTCTGAGGAGTTTTTTGGTTCTCATTTTCAGCTTCAGCATACTCTGGTCGCACAACCTTTCTTACTGCCTACAAACAAGCAAATGATACATTGTAAATTAGTAATCCTTTGGTTTGGTGTACAAAGTCTTACTCCTTAGGAACTTCCTCTTTCCAAGGAGTGCTAAAATTTGTTTGGTTCAAAATTCTAAATTTCACAGGAAGAATAAGCAAGTTCTCATTTTTGTCGAGAAGCAGTATGTATTTTACACGCACACGTAAGCATAGGAAGTTCAACTTATTTCCTTGATAATTACTCCCTCCGTCCCATATTATAGTGCTTCTTTCCTTTTAGAGTGTCCCAAAATATAATTTTTGTTTCTATTTTGATTCCACACTTTTCCATGATTTTCCTAGAAAAATTGTGCCACCATTATTTATTTGCTTATTGGAAATAGTTGTTTGCTTTGTTTATTCAACCCAAGGGTTGAATTAGTCATCCATTTAATGCTCTTTCACCACTTATTGTCATTCTCTCTCCCAAAATCAGCTTTTTCCCCATACCATGTATTTTTAATACACAAATACTCCTTACATTCCTCTTAGATTTTATTTACCTTAATAACCATGAAAAAATAGAATCAGGCACTATAATATGGGATGGAGGGAGTACTACTTATTTGGTTTCAAGCAGCAAGGGGGAAGTGAGACTTCCTAGGATTGGATATTTCACATGTTTTTGGCTGGCATGAGATGGGGGAAGTGAGACTTCCTTGGGAAGTCGAAATTCTTGTGGAGCATGACAAGTGGCTTAGACCAATCGTCCTCGTTTGGTATACAAGTTATACTTCTCATGTCAATTCATTGGAAGTGCAAATCATAATATCAACCGAATATGATTAGGCAACTTCCTAGGATAGGCAAGTATCTTCTCATGGCAATTTCCCAAGTCAATCAAACAATGGCTTCTATATTAAACATAGAAAAGAAGGGTTCACATCATATCGATTGTAGTGTTGGCATAGTGCTATTCTCACCTTGAACCATAATATTTCGCGCTGCATTTGCAAAGCCGCTCCTGAAAGAGAGTTAAGCCGATTGGGTGGTGCTAACTTGGTAGCCAAATGTAGCATGTTATTTCCATGATCGTCTTTAAAAGTAGCTACTAAGTCCTTGATTGCTCCAATCTCATATATCAGTTGAAAAATCTCCTCATGACGATGCATGATGCAATGTGGAATATAGTACGCCTGTTTTCGTCTACCTTCCATATCGATCAGGATAAGATCGAATCAAAGTTGTTAAGAATTCAACCTTCCCCAATTTTGCTGTAACAAACAGCAATCTCCAAGGATAGCCTATCAAGTTAGATATATCCTCTTCTTTCAGTTTGATGACTTCGTCCCAAAAGTTTCAGTTCGCTAAGTTTGAAAAGTCCAAAGAGCGCAGACTAGCCACGGAGCTTGGATACGGTTTCCTGATCGGAGATCCATGGATCACAGACGGTATCTCCCCATGGCCTTTCGCCTCTGAAAGCATGTGTGAGTTGAATTGCAAGTTGTGGCTCTACCCTTTTTCTTGATTTATGCTACTGCCTGAAAAACAATGAACATATAATGAATTTATATGACATTTAATTAACAAAGTTTGAGTATCAATGTTACATTATCATTTGCTTATTTAGCAAATTTACATTTCATAGAGAGGCTCTTCCCAATGCTAAGTTGATGGCCGGCTACAGGTTTCAGAGGTTTACGAGCCAACGCATGCAACGCAGTCTCCTTCTTTGCATCTTGTAAATAGGCTAGCTTGGGATCCTTGCTTAGAATAAACAATGCCACATCTGTTTCACGGAACATCAATCATCAACAATATGAGAAGGTATACACTATAGAACTTGAATAAGGATGCAATGAATTCTATAAGAAAACGACATGTTGATATCCCATATTAAAGAATCCCATCCCCAATATTCATTTATATTCCTTAATTATATATGTGTTAATGCCTGATGATTAAATTTTATGAACAAAAAAGATGTTTGGGGTGAACAAGCATTACCATGAACATTGACATGAGATTTTTCTTACCAAGTTACTCCAAAGTTATTATTTACTATGACTTATTACCGCCTACAGACGCCACAGCACTATACTTCGGACATCCATCTTTAAGTGAGATGACGAAGTGCAAGTCAAGGAATTGGCTTAACTACCAAACATATCAGTGTTGATTGAACTGGTAAGTAATCCAACGCGATCTTGGTCTGTTAACTGCTGTTCATCAGTAAAATTAAGTAGATACCATACCATTTGACGGTGGCCTAACAATACAGCCATGTAAAGTGGAGTCATCCCTTGAGTTCCTCTGATATTTGGCAATTCTTGGTTTTTCTCCACCATAACTTTAGCAATCTCAACAACACCAGAAACAGCAGCGAAACAAAGTGCTGTATTTCCGACATTATTAGTCAGAGCAAGAGAATTGGTTGACATAATGTGGACGAGCTTCTTAACAAACTCAACATGTTTTGCTGCCGCTGCAATATGTAGCGCTGTTTCTCCTCCTTTTGTGATCTTTTTGCCAATCCAAGAAGGGGATTGAAGCTTGATCATGTTCGCAGTCGACCAATCACCTCTCATGGCTGCCTGGTAAAGTCTCACGCCATATTGCAAGAATTCCCTAGTTGTTGTATCTATTGATTATGTTGAAAGGGAAATGCATCATATATTCATCAAGTATTTGCAAATTGCAATATCACTGTGGCCCTGTGTGTCGTGTTTATGTTCCATCTCATACTATCTCTCGTTTTTTGAGATGCAACATTTTATTATTTTAATATACTCATCCAAAAGCGCAAATGCTGCATCTCGAAAAAGATAGAGGAAGTATAGTTTAGTACTTTAGTTTAGTTGAGCTCCATCTATTCATTGAGCTCAAAAATTTGTTTAAGCTCCACTCTTTTGGAAAATAGAAATTTATCTTGTTTATTAATTGAGTCGAGTTTATAAATAAGCTTTTGTTTACAAGCGAATTTTTTGTGTTTTCATAGATAACTTATTCAGGAGATAAAAAGTAAGCGTAAAGAATCAAATCCATTATCATAAAGAGAAAACAATCCATGCATCATAGTGAAGATAATTGAGCTTTTACTTTGGAAAAAAAAAAAAGCGCTTGTTCAAATAATAATAAACGAATTGTTGTATTGATCATGTTCAAACTTGTTATAAATTGGGTTCTAATATTTATTTAAACTCGGTTCATTTATATTAAATAAGCGAACATAATCCATTTTTTTTTTTAATGTTTCTAGTTTGAGAAAGACTGAAATATTTTAGAGTTGAACTTTTTAATGGCTTTTGATAATATTAATAATAGATCTAATTGCTGTATCTTACTAACTTTTAATGTTGTTATTCCTCATATAATAAGCAAAAAATCATAACATCATAATAATGTGTTATGTAATTGTAGTTTTCCCGTACTAGTTACTGCAACCTTTTTTTTTTTTTTTCATTTTAAGAATTTAAGTCAACACACGTCCCTCATAATAGTCAAGACGACTTTGAGAAGACTTACCTACACTAATTGCATCATTCCATGCTCTTTCTTTGTATTTTTTATAGCCAGCATGAATTGCCTTGTTTTTTGTTTTTATTATTTATTTATTTGATAGCATTTCCTTGTTGGGCACTCCCGAAAAAATTCAAAAATGAAGAAAGGTTGAACGAAAAAAATGAAAAAATTTCAAAAATGAAAAAGGTTGAATGAAATATACGAAAAATAAAAAAAAATGAAAAAGGTTGAATGAAAATGAAAAAAGGTTGAATGAAATAAAAATTTAGAAGAAAATACAATGAATACCATCGCCACTAAGCACAATAAGTCTAAGCTCAAGGATGGCTTTCTTTGTCTCTCCTTCCTTTTATCTTCTAAAAATTGTGGTCGATTTACCAACTACCGAATGGAAAGGACAGAGAATTGGTAAACCAAATAATCCAACTCGTTCTAACGTGAGACTTGAGAGTTAACTCCTAGTTAGATCCCACACATAGGGTGGTGTATCTTTCTCTATTTAATACTCCTAATTTGCAGAAAATTTACATAAAATTATCCAACTAGTTCTAACGTGAGACTTGAGATCAGTTGACTCCTAGATCCCACACACAGGGTGGTGTATCTTTTCTAATTAATACTCCTAATTGGCAGAAAATGTACATAAAATAATCCTTAATCACTTAGTTGTCAATCTTGGTTGCTGTGTTTTTCAATTGATTTTTACTTAACTGTACTGTTTATTATAATTGAATTTTCAGGATTAGTTTTTGCGTATCAATACTGAAGAAATATTGATCGTTGTTAGTTCATACTCATATTTTCAAATAAACATTATTTTTGGTTCTCACAAGCTTTAATGGAGTAACTTTCAATGTTCGTCTCAACCTAAAAAAAGTACATATTCATTTAAAAAACAGTTTTGATAGGTAAAAATAAGTTGTATTACTAATAGTAAGTTTAATTAGTATTAATAATCTAGTTTATTAATCAAGTGAAACAAACAACGTATAAGAATCTTCAACATAGTCATGACATACATAAGTTATGACATGCCGCCAGACAAGTTATCACGTGAATATACAATTGGAATGCCATCGCCATCACTAAGCTCAATAAGTCTAAGCTCAAGGACGACCCTCTTTCTCTCTCCTTCCTTTTAGCCTCTAAAAAATGTGGTCAGTGATTTATAGACTACTAAATGGGGAGGAGAGAGAATGGGATAAAGCTTAGTTGACCCAGTGGATAATTTACCACTACTAAATGCTAATATTAGAATTTAATATAAGATTAATCCAACTCAATATTAAGTAATTTTTTAATGATATATTAGGATCGGGTAATCAACACAAGTAGGTAGATGTAGTTATGTGCGTGCTAATGTGAGACTTTAGAGTTGAGTTCGAACATCCCACACATAGGGTGGTATATCTTTCTCTAATTAATACCCATAATAGGCAGAAAATATACATAAAATAATCCTTAATAATTCAGTAGTCAATCTAGGTTGCTGTACTTTTCAATTGTTTTTTACTTAATTGTACTGTTTTTTTTCTGGACGATGAATACAATTCTCTTACTACTTACAAAAAAGGAATATGGTGATTTTGCAACACTTTTTTCTTCTTCTTTGGGGTGCTACTCTCAAATAAAGCTACTGCTTGAAACTTGGTAGGAATGATGGGATAAATGGCATATTTAGGCTACAACGTCAAACTTTTCTTTTGAGGTGAGTCAACGTCTAAGATATAGACAACTCTTTTTTTTTGGTTTTCTTGTTTATTTAGGAAGAAAAAATCGACACAGACAAGTTGCAAAATGTTATAAATATGTAGGCCACTAATCGACTCCTAATCTTTTAATACCCTGCTTTAGAACTGTTAAAAAACGACCCGATCTCGTAAAACCAACTCAGTAATGACTTGTAATGACCTCGAATGACCCGCAACCGACTCACAGACCGAAATTTTGGTAAAACAAGGCTACCTATAACCCGACTTGCACCCAACCCGATAATAACTAATGACCGATCTTGACCCAATGCTCCATGATCTGAACCTGAACCGACACCCGCCCAAAAAAGACCAACAACTGAAGCGATGCGACATGACAACGATCTGAACCCGATTAACCTGACCTGATTAGGACCTGAAACTGATTATAAATCGACGCAACCTGTTATTATCCCGACCTATGCGACCCGTTACCTGATTTTACCAGACTTGTTGCGACCCGGTACATGGTTTACTCGACATGTTGGTTGTTGCTAACTCGACTTGTCATTGACTTCACCACATAGTAACATAAATCATAAACGAACACTACTACAAAAAGGCATATATAGAGACCCCCTAAAACCCCTTAGAAACCACCCAAGAGGCGGTTTCTAACTCAGTGGTCTCTTAGTAAAAGAAACCACTCTTAGAGGTGGTCTTTTAGGTAAGATAAGTAGACCAAATATTTAAAATAAGTGGTTATATAATTAGGTGTTGGTTATAATAAATAGAAAAGAAGGAAAAAAAACCACGTATCTAAATTAGGTAGACTCTTTGAGCCTATAAAGAAATCGGTGATCTCTTTATTGTGCGTAATTAATTAACAGCTTACTTTTTTTAATCAAAATTTACATAAATCGTGTTACTTTTTTCATTAAAAAAAATACTTGTACATAGAACATTACTATACTTGATATATTTTATCTATCTACTAAATATATACTAGTACACATAAACATACTCAACCAGATGTTCATTCATTCAAAACAATTTATTACATTATAAAATCCTTGTTTTAAGAGAGCTCTTAAAATTTCAATCAATATACTTTGTGACAAGTAAATTTAGAAAATTCCAAAATATGATTAATATTAACAAGTCAATTAGAACTCAATCATGAATTTTTATATGATTTTTGCATGCTAAAGATCACTTATTATCATATTGGATGGGTTGTGTTAGTAGATTCCTCCCTTTCATGATCAAGATCAACTCAATCATATTGCATACCATCATAATTGCTGGTCATGTGATAGGAGGCTTTTAGTGTGTTGATAAGGCACCAAAAATCGCTTTTCAAACAATATTTGTAACACCTAACAAGCAATTATTAAGAACGTAGTAAAGGCAAGGCAAGGGTCAATTCACAGGGAAATTGGGATTAATTAAAGTCTAACAAGTCTAAATTACCTAATTGACGGATTTTTGGGGGTTTTGAATGATTTTTGTAACAACTAAAACTAACTATTATCAAATAACTAGCAAATAGTATGAGATGAAAATATCAATAAGGAAGACACTAGAGTTAAAGTTACTAGAATGAACCAAAGCGGAACAACGATCATGAATGCAACAAGGTTTAGTTTTCCTCTAAGATACTCGAGTCCTCTCTCGAATGGTCCTCAAGAATGATCGCTTAATCAATCAATCCTCTCTCGAATGGTCTTTAGTCAATTGATTAAGAGATCTAATGAATTCGGAAAATCCCTAATAAAGGATCCCCTTAATTTCTACCCAATATCTTGGCCTATAAATTAAGTTGATTCATAGGGATGATAAAAGAGTTCAAAATTCGATTTAAGAACATTTGAATTCAAAATACCAAAGTATAATTGTGATCAATATCTATCCTAAGGCCTCAAAACACCAAGATCACTGCATAACCATCTTTAGATCATCACAATCCCATTAACAATACATGAAAACCTTAATCCATACTTTCACCCTAACACTAGATAGAAGACTACTCACTAATCATGGATTCTAAACATAAAAACATGAAATTTATAAATAATCTAGGGCTAAACATGATTAAGGGATGATTAATCTAATGAAAATAAACAAATATGAGACTATAATAAAATAAAACTAATAATGTGAAATAGGAGAGATTAACAATCACAAAGATGAATAAAAATGAAAACTTGGAAATTAGATTAATAAATGGTACCTTGAATGTGTATAAAATTAGCAACTTTGATCTCTAAATCTTAACTCTAAGAATAAGCTAAGTGTTTTGCTCACTAATAAGAACCCTAATATTCCTCTCTAGTATATGGAATAAAGCATAATCTAAAAATTCATTTACTCTATTGTTATTAAGCACGCATAACACAAAATTTTCTTCGCGGACTTAAACGGTGAGAAATCTAGAAATCAAAAGAGACTTTATTAAGGTTGTAACGGGGTTAGGTTAAGGGTGGGGATAACAATTTGGGAATGTGGTGCAAAAAAGGGTACAGCGAGTACAAACTAGGGGGTAAAAACTCCCCCAAGCTAGTCTTAACACCAACTCAAATCGAAATCTCAAACACAACTTTGATTTTCACTTTTTGAACATATTTTTCATTTTTCTCATCAATTTGCTCTCTCTTTCTTTTCTTTCAATGGAAATCCAAATGAAACAAAAAGAGATTTTTTTTTCTTTTATTTTCTTTTCCTTTCTCACAATTTTCTTCAACTTTTGCAATTATACACACACATTAACTCACTTTCAACCATAGACTTAGTATCAAAACAACTCAACCGCAACACAAACTAGACATGTACTCCACTTTGGGGAAAGTTTGGCCATGACTTATTATGAGGGTTAAGCAAAAATAGGATAGAAAGGCTCAAATGGGTTGAGAAGTGGATAATTATGCTGGAATAAAAGGCTTTTTTGGCTTTTGAACTCCTAATTCTAGCAAAATGAAACGCCCTAAATCATCCTTCTATTAGCTCCGGTCTTATGCAATCTTGGGAAGCTAAAATGCAAGTCACAAGTTAGGCGATCAATGGTGAGGATCGTAAATGAGTCTTTCGAGTTTCGTGGCCCTCCTTCGAGGTTCATCGCACAAGGGACAAGGCAATCCAATCAACCAACTCGCCTAAATTAAAAAAGACTTTACCAAAAGTTATTGTTCTCAAGAATCACCTAAAGTCACAACAAGGCTTCCAAAACCATCAAGTCAAATGTAGGGAAGGTGTTGGAGTACAAGGTGACACTCAAGAAGGGGGAGAGTTGAATTGAGGGACTAAAACTAATCGATTATCGCAAAAACACTCTTATGGCACAGTGCCGTGCACTGTGTTATTCACTCGTAAACTCTCCGATTGATGTTTTCGCTCGAACGAAATTGTATCAAACAAAAAAACAATGAAATCAAATAATAAGACACATAAATTTAACGTGGTTCAATCTCGCCTCTGAGATCTACGTCCACACACTAACTACTCTTATATTATTTGAATCTTAAAATACCAAACTCTTGATACAATACGATTCCCCCACTACTAACTCTAGTAGTGCTCCCCAACACTTAACCCTAAGTGTTGCTACTCTCTATAATATGAGAATTACAGAAAGAAGGATTCCTCACAAGCATGCTTCTTATTCAAGCAAATAGAGGATCGTTACAATCGTTGTTTAGAAACCTTAACTTACTAGAACTCTATGCCGTACACTGTGCTCTGGGAGGTCGTTTTCAGCTCTCAAAATATTAATCTCGCCAAATCTGAAAACGTGAGTTGTTATTCTGATTTCTATCCCTCATATAATTTATCATCTGAATAAGAATTATTCTCCAAGAAATAATTATCTTCTTGTATAATTTTTATTCCTAAAATAAAAGGATATAATTCTTTTCCTTTTCAAAATCCAATTTTATCTTTTATAAAAACTGATTTCCTTCTTTCCTTATAAGATAAGGATTCCTCCATATCTTATGCCAACTCTAAATCATATTTTAAATCGCTTTTATCAAATAAACTTTATCAAAATCGTTATCATTAAAAATCAGTTTTCTCTTTTTATAAAACTTCTTTTTCGAAAATCTTTTAAAGAAACGTTTTCTTTAAAATAAGTTTTTTTTCATAAAACTTTTTATCCGAAAATCTTTACAAAAATATTTTCCTTTCAAAACTAATTTTCGAAATAAAAAACTCCCTTTTTTATTTCTTAATCATACAAACATGAAATTAATATAATCACCTATTTTCTTAACTCTAAGAAAATAGTTAATCATCCTAATTTTATATTTCTAATTTAGTACAAAGTTCTAATATGTTAATTACATTGCATACACATGAATTTAATATAACTAGACCTAAGCTTCCTTGTCTTCAAATCATCCAATCTTGATAGCTCGATCACTATTACAAATAGTCATGTTATAGCATAGGGTGTTTGTCATCATCAAAATATTCAAAGTTCAAAACACAACAAATTAAATTCCCCCTTTTTGATGATGACAAACACATAATACTTCCTTCTCAAATAATGCATCATTAATCATTGTAGAGAAACAAAACTGTAACATCATTCACAATAACCAAATAGCCAAATACTTACACATGAGATAATTTCATTTATTAGTCTAAGTGTTATACCCATCTTCTCCCTTTTGACATTATCAAAAAGGAGAGCAACAACATGTCGAGCTACACAAAACAGAGATATAGTCATCAAAATAATGCAAGTAGCTCAAGCAAAAGATACTAAGGATGCTGGTGCTATGTCATAATCCAACTCACAATCCGAAGTCATTAAGCAAAAAAAAAAAAAAAAAATCCAACTCACAATCCGAAATTATGAAGCAATAAATAATCATGAAGGATCATGGCTGATAGCTAAGAAAGTAAGATAAAGATAGGCAAGCTTGATGATTTGAAATGACAATTGTCTCAACAAGTGCTTAAACCTTTCTTTTCAGATTTTCAACTTTCGCAAATAACCATCATAGGACTTTCTTCACTGTGGCACTGTGTGTGTTTCTGTGCCACTGAACAATCTATTGCCTTTCAAATATAACTGCTCTTCGGATATACTATAATCCAAAATGATGATCTACAAAACTTTGATAATGTTTTTCATCTGTGAATTGAACTCTAAGATTTATCTAATACAAGTGTCTTACTCTCCTTAGTCTTCTTCTTTTCTTTTTCTTTTCATTCTCTCTCCTTTCTTTTTTTTTTTTCAAAGGAGAGTCAGACCATACAGTAATACTATAGTCTATCAATAAGAGATCAAAGATAATAAGTTAATTCAGACCTCATTTTCTTTTTGATACATCTCCTAGCACCGTGCCTTGCATAGTGTGAATCAATACTTTTCATTCTTTCACGTATTTGTTCATTCCAACTTTTTCATGTTCCCCCTTAACTGATGCATCTTTTTTTTTTCATCATCTTATCGTTCTTCCCCCATAGATTATCATAAATCAAGATTAAAAGCACTTGTTGAACTTTGAAGCAATGGGTGAGGAAAAGAAGGATAATGAGAAGGAAATGATGATAAGGTGAGACATATGAAAGAAAGAAATAATGAGGCACAAATGTCAAACTCATAAATAGAAAATCGGAATATCGGGCTAAAGATCAAGCTTGCCATAGGAGAAAGAATTAACATTTCACAACTCAATAATTCGGCAACTTAGGATCATAAAGCTTATTAGTTCGGCAACTTAGGATCATGACATTAGAACAACAACATTAGACCATTACGAGTCCTTTTTATATTAAGTAGACTTTTTCTCACAGTGTTTCACAAAGACATGCACTACTACTCCAATTAACATATTTAAAGGAGGACAACAGGTATAATAATCAACTAATTTCCAGATATTAATCCCAAAGCCACGAATTATCTTGTAAAACACTCATGCATGAAATTCAACAAAATTACATCGATCACACAATTGTGATGTGCTCAACAAATTGTGTTTCAAACCACTTACCAACATCACATTCTCTATGGAGTATGTTAGGGATTTGCCGACGTTTCTAATACCAATCATTTCTCTCATTTTGTTATCGCCAAATGTAACATACCCTCCATAGTAGGCTACTAGTGAGAGGAATTGAGATTTATCACCAGTCATATGTCTTGAGCAGCCACTGTCGAGATACCATAGGCTGCTTCCTCTCATGTTTGCCTCCAAAAAGATCACTTGTTAGTTTTAGGAAACCAGATCTGTTTAGGTCCCTTTTTCTTTCGTTGAGCTTCTAACAAGTCTTTTCTAACCCATATTTGAGTTACATACTTTACATTTTTTGCAACACTCTTTTTCTTGACATTACAGTTATCCATAAGGTGTCCATTCTTTCCACAGAAGTTGCAAACCAAATATTCAGGTAGATCGACATATTTTCTTTTACGAAAGTCTCATTCAAAATTTTTGGCACTGTGCCTTACACTGTGTCTCTGGTCTGTATATCTTAAACTAAATTTGTTTCGATTGCTAGTTGTACTGGACATATAGTCTAGGGCTTTTTGACCAGTTGACCATTTTTCATATATTTTTCGAGCAATAGCCAATTGTGATTCCAAGAATTCAACAGAAGTGTTTAGATCGCTATTTCTTTTTCTCGAAATTTCCAAATCTCTTTTAACTTTATCAAGTTCATCACTTAGCTTAGCATCATGAGGTAGCATAAGTGGAACAATTCTGGATCTTTGTCTTGATTCTTTCAACTCAGTTAACTCATGTTTTAACGATTCAATTTGATTTTCAAGATCCGAATTTTTAGCCTCTAACACAGTGTATGACACAGTGTTATTAACAACTTCTTTTGCGAGAGACTTTTCGTACCGTAAAGTATTTAACTCAACATTTTTCTCTTCAACAGTTTTTTCAAGTTCATAATTCTTTTTCATCAGTTCTTTACAGTCCTTTAATAAATCCTTATATTCCAATTCCAACCCAATCTTTTGCTTAGTTAAATTTTTTTACTTCCTTTTTCATGATTGAAAAATCATCATTCATTTCTTGACAATCATCAATGATATTTCCAAGCAGAGTAACAAGTTGGTTTTTTGAAAGAAGATGTATTAAAGGTTTTAGAGAAAGAAGACTTACCTCACTGTCCTCAGTTTCATCTTGGGAATTCGAATTTTTTGCCATTAGACACAAGTGAGAATCATCCAGGCACTGTGCCTTTCTCTGAGTTGTCTGTACAACATTCAAACACAATTTTGCTTCATGGCACTGTGCCTCTGACTGTTCTTCTTCATAATCCGAATCTCCCCAAACGGCATCAATCATTGCTTTCTTGAACTCCTTCTTTGTTTGCTCCCTTTTTTATTTAGGCTTCTCATCATCCCATAAGGGACATTCCTTTATCCTATGATTGTAATCACCACACTTGAAACAACCAGAATTAGTAGCACTTTTCTTAAAGTTAGAGGTAGTGCTCTTACCTTTGAAATTTCCATCTTTTTTATGATTGTTGTTTTTGTTCTTTTTGAGAAATTTTTTAAATCTCCTAGTAAGAAGATCAATATCATCATCACTATCACTACCTTCACTTTCCAATTCAGTTCTTAAGGCTATACCCCTAATTTTTGGTTCATTAGTCTTAGAATCTAAAACAAGTTCATGAGTCATTAATGATCCAATAAGTTGTTCTAGTGAGAGTATTTTCAAATCTTTAGCTTCTTGAATAGCAGTTATTTTAGGGAGCCAACGATTTGTTAAACTTCTTAACACCTTTCTTACAAAATCTTCAGAAGTATAGGTTTTGCCTAGAGAACGCAATTCATTAGTGATTAGAGTAAAACGGGTGAACATCTCTTTAATAGATTCTTCCTAATTCATAGTAAACAGTTCATATTGTTGCACAAGTAAATCAATTCAAGATTGTTTTACCTCATTCGTACCTTCGTGGGCCAATTCTAGAGTACCCCTATCTCCTTTGCTGTAGAGCATGCCGATATCCTTGAGTATTCATAAGGTCCAATTCCATATTGGAGAATACTCATAGCTTTGAAGTTCTTTTCGGCTTTTGCATAGTCGATTGAATTGTAGTCGTCTTCATCTTTGTCGACCATATTTCATTCAGCATCTTTGGTTTGGATAAGGATTGGTCCTTTTCTTATTACTTTTCAGCATTCATAATCCGATCCTTGGATGTAGATCCTCATCCTAGCCTTCCACCATCCGTAGTCTTTTCGTTAAAAATCGGGCACTTTGTGTGTCTATCTCGAGAGTCATCTTCGCATGTTCATGACCTCTATTCTCTAGGGGATGAGCCTTTCGAGAATAGCCTACTCTGATACCACTTGTTGGAGTACAAGGTGACACTCAAGAAGGGGGAGAGTTGAATTGAGTGACTAAAACTAATCGATTTTCGCAAAAACACTCTTATGGGACAGTGTCGTGCACTGTGTTATTCACTTGTAAACTTTCCGATTGATGTTTCTGCTCGAACGAAATTGTATCAAACAAAAAAACAAATGAAATCAAATAATAAGACACAGTAATTTAACGTGGTTCAATCTCACCTCTGAGATCTACGTCCACACACTAACTACTCTTATATTATTTGAATCTTAAGATACCAAACTCTTGATACAATACGATTCCCCCAATACTAACTCTAGTAGTGCTCCCCAACACTTAACCCTAAGTGTTGCTACTCTCTATAATATGAGAATTACAGAAAGAAGGATTCCTCACAAGCGTGCTTCTTATTCAAGCAAATAGAGGATCGTTACAATCGTTGTTTAGAAACCTGAACCTACTAAAACTCTGTGCCGTACACTGTGCAATGGGAGTTCGTTTTCAGCTCTCAAAATATTAATCTCGCCAAATATGAAAACGTGAGTTGTTATTCTGATTTCTATCCCTTATATAATTTATCAACTCGAATAAGAATTATTCTCCAAGAAATAATTATCTTCTTGTATAATTTTTTATTCCTAAAAATAAAGGGATAAAATTCTTTTCCTTTTCAAAATCCAATTTTATCTTTTATAAAAACTGATTTCTATCTTTACTTATAAAATAAGGATTCCTCTATATCTTATGCCAACTCTAAATCAGATTTTAAATCAGTTTTTATCAAACAAACTTTATCAAAATCGTTATCATTAAAAATCAGTTTTTCTCTTTTTATAAAACTACTTTTTCGAAAATCTTTGAACGAAACGTTTTCTTTAAAATAAGTTTTTCTTTTCATAAAACTTTTTATCTGAAAATCTTTACAAAAATATTTTCCTTTCAAAACTAATTTTTGAAATTAAAAACTCCCCTTTTTATTTCGTAATCATACAAACATGAAATTAATATAATCACCTATTTTCTTAACTCTAAGAAAATAGTTAATCATCCTAATTTTATATTTCTAATTTAGCACAAAGTTCTAATATGTTAATTACATTGCATACTGATGGGTTTTAAATATACACCGCAAGTGCATGGTGTCTGTTGTTAGCAAAAACTGGCAAATACGGGTCGATCCACAGGGAGAGGAGTTCTATAGATTTGTGCTCAATTATTTAACTACTTCAAGAAAGAAATTTTATTGAATAATTAACAACTAAACTAGAATAAGCTAGAACACAAAAAGATGGAAGTTTATCAAATAATTAAAAACCTAGGGCAATCGATCGGTCCACCATGCTTATACTGATTTAATCACTACAATATAGTTCAACAATACTTGGATTGAGGTTCGAATAATTAGAGTATTTCGTTAATCCTACGGCCGGGCATTAACAACTCTTAGATCAACATATGCCGCATCGGCCGCTCAACATAATCGCACCTACCTATTGTAACAAGCCTCTAATGAGTATGATATTTCGATTCTAACTCCTATTAGCTAAACATAACCTATGTTATTGCGCAATTACATGAATTAAACAAGCATAACAAATCAATAGGGAATTACTCTAATTCAATCCGAATATCGAAGAACCTTAAACCACAATCAAATAGGTATAAACATGGCTTCCCTCTCTAAGCCCTAGAAATAGACTACTAACTCATGATAATAATAAATTCAATAAACATAATGCAAATATAAGAATTCATTAAAATAAGCAAAGTAAAGTAGAATACCGAATTATTGAAGAACAATGAAAACCAAAATTGATGATCTTTATAATCTTCAAGGGCAAGAGCTAATACAAAGCTTAGAGAGAAAAAGACTAAGTGTTTTAAAGCTAAAAACGCAGAAAATAAGATAGATTAATCGAAATTACTAAAGCTCTATTTATAGTTTATACAAAACCGGCTAAAAAAGACAAAAATTAACCTTCCGGAAAAACCGCCCCGTCGGGCGACGTTGTTCTGAAACTACGACAAAGGGGAAATTCCGCCCGGTCGGGCGCGCAAGCAGATTATGGTCTCTTCTCGCCGGTTTGCCGGGCGAACAAACATTTGGGAATTCTCAACTTTGTGGCTTGCCTGGTCGGGCGAGACCGCCCGGTCGACCGGGCGAGAGTGATTTCTCGCTCTTTTTGGTGTAATCTTGTCCGAATCACTTGTGCAATCTCTTGGATCTTCTATGGGCTATATGTGGTCCGTTGAACTTCCGTTCTGCAACTCAAATGAGGGTGCTAAACGCTTAATCTGCACAAAAACATCTAACACATGGAAACAAGTCCAAACATATCAAATCACACAAAAATCGAGTTCCAAAGAGCCCAAATCAACTATCAAAGCTAAGGGAATTGAGCTAAATAATCTATATAAAATAGATACATCAAAATCCCCAAGCTAACCTTTTGCTTGTCCCTAAGCAAAACCACACAAATGAGTTACAAGATATAATTGTTTCACCCCATAGAAAATGCAGTTCGAAAGTATTAGTAAACTCAAAAATCAATCAAGAGGGCATGCACCATCATCAATCTCTTATATCAAGCCAACGACCAATCACCGAGAAAGACAATCAAGCAAGGTCACTGCGCATATGATGCAAATGCTAAGATGGTGCTCACAAGGGGGAACACTCTTCTCTCATTTTTGTGGCAGGCAAAAGATGTGCCCGATCACTCTCCATTCCCACCATATGTCCCTTCCCAACTCACTACTCTCATGTGTTTAGAAGGTAACATAATGACACTCAACCTAGTTCAGTCGACTCAGATATGACACTTACTCTTTAACTTTGATCCATTGACTCACTTTCAATTCAATAATGCAACACATAAAGATCAGGAGGACTTTTAAAGGTTGTAATGGGGCTGAGGCTAAGGGCATGGAAAAATTTGGGAATGTGATGGATAAACCAAGCATGGAGGAGCATAGACTAGAAGAACTAGGCCAATGAGACCTTCATAACTTCACTCACTTATCTCCAAAATATCACAACATTCACTTTCTCAATTCAATCACTATTTTCACTTCCTTTTAACTTGTTTTACTTTTCAAACAACACTTTATTCAAAATTTTCAAACTTATTTGTTCTTTTTCGTTCCTTTTTTATTTATTTTTTTCTTCTTTCTTTGGGATTTTTTGTTGTTGAACATCCTTTCTTGCTTTTTTCCAAACACAAAGTAATAAGCCGATCATATACCCATAAAGAACTAACTCCAACTAGCATATGCCACAACATACATAACTATCAAGATAAGCCAACCACTCAACTAATGCTCCCCAAGCTAGGCTTAGGACAAGAATCAAATAAGTCTAAGGGGCTCGTAATGACTGGTTAGTAATCAAAATAGTCGAAAGGCTTCAGCGGGGCTAGAGATGGAATAATGTAATCAATTACAACTCTGGAGCTAGAAATTATGAAAAGAACGCCTCAATCATGTCAATCATGTATGCACATCAAATTTTCAAAGAGTACGGGATCAAAATCAAGATCAATGTCATAACTAAGTAACTAATCACACAACAAAGAGGAAGACTGGATGAAAGATAGGCATCCATGGCTCAAGAAAACTCACAGTCTAACCAACTTAGCTCCACAATCAATGCAAGTGCCACAAGTATCATGCAATCAAGGGTCATGGAAGATTGAAAATCAACTCAAGACTAACAAATACTCACGCCAACTATCATAGATTAAGAGTCCAAAAAGTTATTCAAAAATTTTGGGGCACAGGGAAACAATCATGCAACTCATAACTCATGTCAAACTCGTATTTTTGGTATTTTTTCAGTAATATTTGGTTTTTTTTTTTTTTGGAAGAAAGCAATGAAATTAAACTAACTACACTACAAAGCAGTAAAAAAAGAGGGGTGTACTTACAGAAATCCCCCCCCCAAGGTGAACTCGGCAATGGCCTCATTGCAGCAAGAGGGAAAGAAAGGACTCACTCGTCATCATCAGACATATCGGCAGTAAAACCGCCACCGGTAGTACCGGCAAGCACCAAAAGCAAGATGGGCCGTAAGTACCATCCCTAGCATGGTCGGTGGGGTCGGGGACCCGTGGTGTGTACCATGAAGCGTGGGTGGCATCATGGGCAACAAGCCCCCTGGTGAAAGTAGTCATGGTAGATAGGGTACGTGGAATGGCGCATGTCGGACTCCACTGGTGGTCAATCGTGTGCCCAAAGAAGTCAGGTGAGTCTGGATGGTAGCCTGACCAAGCTCAAGGCGGCCCATCTGTGAGGTAAGGGAATGTTGTCCCTGCTCGAGGCGGGTAAGGACCGCCATCACAGGATCCATAGGTGCAGAGGAGGAGGAGGCTTCCCCAACAGGCTGCCTATGGTAGGTCCGCAGAGGTCGCCGAGCAATGGGCTCTTGACCCCGCATAGGAAGGAGGTACGACCCCACACCAGGTTCTAGGCGGGTCTGAGCAGGGTCAGGAAGAAGGATAAATTCCTTCTTAGCAATGAACCACCTAAATTTGTTCGCAGACTGGGCGGTTATCCATTTAGCATTGGTCATATAATCAATGCCAATCTCAGGGCGACCAGCTACATCATTGCTAATGTCAGGAGTATAACCAAAATGAGCAGCAATAGCGGTAACGAGACCACCTAAAACAATAGGCTGGCCCCTAACACTACCATCATCAAACAAGGCAGGGAAATTAGCGGCAGTCCGCTTCAGTTGGGACACAAACAGGTAAGGAAGGCACAAAGAGTAATCAAACTCTGGAAACAGATAACTACCCATCAATAAAATCTCCTGTTTTTGACAGGAGTGGGGCTCAGCACGCCCAAAAAGTGTGAATCCCAAAAATCGATGTAAATAGCGAAGGCTGGGAAAATTAGATGGTCTGCAGTCATATGCTGGGTGTTAACATCCTCATCACCTGTGAATGCGGTCCACAAAGTATTAATTCGAACAGTGGGAGGGGGGCGATAATCATCAGTAACAGGGAGGCCAAAAATAGCAGCTAATTGGCCTAATGTGAGTTCTCAATCCTCATTCATGAGGCGAAAACGGAGAACTTGATTTTTGTTGCCTACTTCTAATGAGCTCAAGAATTCAAGTGTAGGATGCCTATATGTCCAGAAAAACATGCCAAACAAGGTTCCCAATCCCAATTTCTCAAATAGCGTCTTAGTTTCACCCTATATACCCAAAGCATGCAAAGAATTGGTATCAACAAAACGGGTGGGGATTATATTCCTATATTTCAGCTTTTCAAATCTTTGTTTTTGCTCTAGGGATTTAAAAATTACCTGAGGGAATGTCGGATCTGGTGGAATTTGAGTGTTTGATTCCCCTCTTGAGCTTTGCTTCCTCTTGCTTGGCCTTGGTGAAAAAAAAAATGAAGACTTTTGTGAGTGAGTGAATTGAAGTGGGATGATGAAGAGATGGAGGTTTTATGTGAGAAAGATGAAGAAAAGTGTTGGGAGATGAAGAAAATTGAAGGAGAAGATTGAATTTGTGGATGGAGAAAGGTAGGATGGAATTTGGCAATGGAGGTTGGGTGGAGAGAGAGAGGGGTTTGAGAGGATGAATAAGAGTGAAAGAAAATGAAAGAAGTGGAGTGAGGGAAGAAAAGCCTCGGCGGATTTAACAAGGGAAAAAACAACGCTGATTCAGGGTATCACCGGGCGGAATTTTTTTTTCCTTGTGCTTTGCAGCGCTGGCATAGGTAGGCAGGTGAGAAGATTCAGCAGCCCGGTCGACTGGGCGAAATTTGATTCTTCAGCATTCTAAAGGCATTCCGCCCGGTTGATCGGGCAAATAAACCCCCGAAATCGCTTGCGCGCACGAGCATCTTTGAAAATAGTGGGCCAGTAGAACCCACTCCATGTGAGCCAAGATGCCCACTACAAGGCATACTATGACAGTGTTGTAGGATTCCAGCTATCTCCCAATCAGCAACACACCGTCTAAACAAGCCATCTGAGCACTTCTTGTATAGAAGTGGGTCTTCCCAATAGTAATGCTTAGCGTCATGATAAAACTTCTTGCGCTGTTGGTAAGTCAAATCTGGAGGATGAGAACCACCAACACAATAGTTAGCAAAATCAACATACCATGGGGATTGAGTAGACACAGCAGAAAGATGATCATCAGGAAAAGAATTATCTATGAGACCATCAACACTTGACTCAAATCTCAATCTAAAGAGGTGAGCTGCAACTACATTCTCAGCACCCTTTTTGTCGCAGATCTCCAAATCAAACTCTTGTAACCTTCTTAGCCAATAGATACTTCAATGTAGCATGGTCGGTATGGCAATCACTTTTGAGCCTATGAGGTAGGTCCAAAACTTGTCAAGAGCATAGACAATGGCTAATAAATCGTTCTCGTAGTAGCATAGTTGACCCGAGCTTCATCCAATGTCTTACCGGCATAGTAGATAGCATGGAGGACCTTGTTCTTCCGTTGGCCAAGCACAACACCAACTACATAATCACTAGCATCACACATGATCTCGAAGTGAAGACTCCAATCTGGAGGTTGTATGATATGGGCAGTGATCAATGCTTCCTTAATCCTGTCAAAAGACTCCACACAAGCATCAGTAAAATCAAAAGTGGCATCCTTGAGCAACAATCGAGTAAGGGGTTTCGCGATTTTAGAAAAATCTTTTATGAATCTTCGATAGAACCCCGCATGACCCAAAAAACTCCTCACTCCCTTGACATTCACAGGAGGAGGAAGTTTCTCAATCACCTCAATTTTTGCCCGTCAACTTTGGATGCCACGTTCGTAAAACAAGATGACCAAGTACGTACCACTCCTTCATTGACCATGAAGTGACATTTTTCCCGCTTTAAGACCAAATTCACATCAGCACAACGCCTAAGTACTCTAGAAAGGTTATGCAAACACACATCAAAGTCGACCCATAGACACCGAAATCATCCATAAATACCTCAATGATATTCTCAACGAAATCGAAAAGATGGCCATCATACATCTTTGAAATGTGGCAGGGCGTTACACAAACCAAATGGCATTCGGCGGTAAGAAAAAGTGCCATAAGGACATGTGAACGTCGTCTTCTCTTGATATCCCGGGTGAATGGGAATCGAAAGAAACCTGAATATCCATCCATATAATAGAAAAAGCTATGTTTTGCTAATCTTTCTAGCATTTGGTCAATAAAAGGAAGGGGAAGTGATCTTTCAAGGTGGCTATGTTTAATCTACGATAGTCAATACACATTCGCCAACCTGTAACAGTACGAGTAGGAATTAGTTCATCCCTATCATTCTTAGCAACAGTAGTTCCCCCATTTAAGGAACAACTTGCATCGGGCTCACCCACTTAGAATATGATATGGGGTAGATGATGCCCGCGTCAAATAGTTTCATTATTTCCTTCTTCACTACCTCTTGTATATTAGGATTCAAACGTCTTTGGGGTTGTATGCAAGGGCGGTGATTTTCTTCCAAGTTTATTCTATGCATACAAAAATCAAGACTAATACCCCTTAGATCATCAATACTATATCCAATAGCCTTTTTGTGCACGCGAAGCACTGTAAGAAGTTGTGAAAGATGGCTATCTGTGAGTTTAGTACTGACAATCACAGGGCATTTCTCATTATCATCAAGAAATGCATATTTGAGGTGAGAAGGTAAAGGTTTAAGTTCTAACTTCTTTACCTGTAGCTCAGAAGTAGATCGAGTAGATAGTCTCCATTACCTCACATTCGATCGCCTCATCGCATTAAGGCCATCCAGCTCAAGAATTTTCTCCAATGGATCATCTCGACGAAATTGGTGATAATCACCTCCGTAAATCTCTTCCTAGTACATCAATCCTCGCAAAGCATGTGTGCTCAAGCATAGGAGACTAAATAGCATTGGTTAGTTTAAAAGTAATAGTATCATCACCAACACTTAAAGTCAGAGAGCCGGATTTAACATCAATAACAACACCGGCAGTACACAAGCAAGGCCTACCCAAAATAATGGGGATCTGACTATCCTCCTCCATATCTAGCACTACAAAATCTACAGGAATATAGAATTTTCCAACCCTGACAGGAACATCCTCTAAAATACCCAAAGGATATTTCATAGAACGATCTCGCCATCCGTAAAGTAACTCCGGGTGCACTTTAAAACTCCCAAGTTTAGTTTATTACGAGATAGATAAAGGCATAACGTATACACTAGCTCCTAGATCACATAAAGCCTTATTTACTTGAAATCGCCCGTATTTTTTTAAAATACTCCTAAACTACCCCCTACAAATATACCCCCCCACACTCTCTCACTCTCTCACTCTCTCACTCTAACACTCTTCACTCTCTCACTCCTCACTCTCACTCCTCACTCCCACCATAGCCACCACCACCAAAGCCACCACCACCCCCAAAGCCACCACCACCACCACTGCCACCACCACCACACGGCAACCACCACCACACGGCAACCACCACCACCAAGCGAGGGCGGCCGTACCGGCGACCACCTCGTAAGAAACCGACGCCGACCACCACCACAATACGGAAAAAGAATGGGCCCAAGGAAGAGCGGAAAGGAAATCGGGGAATCTTCAAATCAAAGTTAGTTTTAGTTATTTGTGGTAAAAAACAACGAGGGTTGCCGGAAAAAGGCCCACTCCTCACCGAAAACAAAAAAATTTTTTTTTTCGTTGCCTTAACGGACGTAAGCCGCGTTACCACCGTCCGGTGGTAACGGATACCTTTACCGTTACCACCGCAGAGGTAATCCGGTTCAGCCGCCTCCGTTACCTCTGCGGTGGTAACGGTAAAGGTATCCGTTACCACCGCACGGTGGTAACGGATTTCGTCCGTTGGGTCGTTTACGAAAAAAAAAATTTTTTTGTTCCTCGTTTTTCCGGCAAGTAGTGGGGATTTAGGTTTTTTTTCCTTTTTTTTAATTTATGTTTATGTTTATGTTTTATTAATTTCTTTTTTTTCTAATTATGTTTATATGTTTATTTTAAATAATTTATGTTTGTTCGTAATTTATGTATTAATAATTTCTGTTTGAATTAAAAATAATAATTTGTGTTTATTTGGGCTTTTATAATTAATGTCAATAGTTATTTGAATATATTAATTTAATTGGAGTAGTTAATATGTTAATTTGTGTGATAATATGGTAATTAGGTTTTATTATTATTATGTTAATGCATGTTAGTAACATGGTAGTATTATTTAATTTATTTGATTTAATTTATTTAATTGTTTAATAGCATGTGATAATAGTATTATTTAATTTTAATAGTTATTATATAATAAGTTAATATATTGATTTGAGCATGTTATTATATTATTAAAATATTTCAATGATATTAGCATGTTATTATTTTATATTAGTAGCATATTACGATTATTTATTGTAATGATATTAGCATGTATTAACATGTTAATTTATATAGGGTATTTGTTTTTATTAGCATGTTTACTAATGATATTAGCAAGTTAATATGATTTATTGTTGTAATTTTAGTTAATTAATTATTAGAAAGTGAATAGTTATATAATAATGCCCTAATTTACTTACTTTGCGCATGTTAATATATTTTAATAATAATATTATGTTAACACCATCACCAATGTTAATGCATCTTAGTATTAGTTTTCCTTATAATTTTAGTTAAGTAATTATTAGAGTGTCAATGGTTATAGATTAGTAGTAATTATAATATAATAACGTAGACATTAAATAAATAATAAATAATTAACATAATGTATTATTAGGGTCTTGATGGTCCCGGGGATCGACGCCACGACACACTAGATCTCGTGGTGTTGATGCATCTAGTAGGAGGGCGGAGCGATGCTCGGGCCAGCCGGATGCCTATTCCCGGGGACGCGCCCGATAAAGTCTTTGGATGGGATATTGGGGACGAGCGGGAGTTAGATCATGCTATGAGAGATGACGATGGAGCCGATGTGGGTGAAGCCGCCTCCCATGTGCCTGTGAGGAAGGGTAGTAGAGGGAGGTTTGTTTCGGGGGTCGAGTTCCGGATCTAAGGGAGTCTCGAGCAAGGCTGTAGCCGCTAGGGATTCTTCGTGGTTAGTTACCGAGGCGATGCCTGGGGGCCCACTTGACGGTACCCCCGATTCCTAGTTGGCGGGGGCACGTCGGCTCCCGTATATACCACGATACGATTGCTAGTGATGTTATGCGTGCCATAACCGCTCCAAAGTGCATTTGATCCGTCTTGCGACTTGGGGTTTCCAGCCGTTAGCCGTCGTTGCGGCGCTTGGATAGATCTTGTATTGCCAAGCTACCAGGGATTATGTTTGGGCACCTTGACTTTCCATTACTTACGGCGTTTGTAGAGCGTTAGCAGCCCGACACGAACACGTTTCACATGCCTTTTGGAGAGATGACGATCATGTTACATGACGTTTGCGGATCCTACGTGTTCCTATTGAGGGTCGGACTGTTAGTCTTGTTTTGCCGACTTCCCGAGTTGTATGTACGGTTTGAGGAGCTCCTCGGCGACTCGTCGGGGAGTTATTATGTGAGGACTCACGGGTCTGGAGGAACGGTGGCGTTACCGTTCAGAAGATTTTCGATCACTGCATGGATCAGGGCCGTCCGGCTGACGTGCAGGTTCGCGCATGGTTCCTCCTGACACTTGGGTGTACCCTCTTCACTGATAAGAGTGGTTCCCGCCTCATGCCCCGAACATAAGCGAGTTGGATGACCTTGATTCAGTTCATACTTTACTCGTGGGGCTCATTTGCTTTGGCGTACCTATATCGTCGGCTAGGGGTTGCGTCTAGAGCGGATAGCAAACAGGTTGCCGGGTGTTTGACGCTCCTCCAGTGCTGGATATACGAGTACTTCCCGTGTTTCCGACCACAGCGAGAGGGGCTGGCCTTCGGTGATCATGATCCCCGGGCACGGAAGTGGGATTATCACATCGTCAGCAAGGATTTCGTCCGACCGGAGTCCATTCGTAGACGCTTGGACAACCTTCAGGTTACAGAGGTACGAATATTTAATGCATTAGTAAAATATATATTATTATGTTCTCATATATTACTACTACGTTAGTAACATGAAATTATTACATTTATCCGTTTTCAGGTCGACTGGACTCCATATGGGGATGACCAGGCTGCCATGATTCCGAGGACGTTGTATGTCGGTTTCATACGTTATCGAGGTATCATTGAGCCGTACAACCCGGATCGTGTACTGCGACGGTTGGGTTTTGTTCGGGTCATTCCTACCCCTCCTATTCGGCCCGATTTCGCATACGGACCGAGCAACCCGAAGAGGTATGAGGTTCATTCTCGGTCTCGGTGGCCGAATCGCATGGCGCGGTTCACGCCATATCTTTGGGGGTCTCAACGTATCACAGGTTGAGACGGGTTACTCGTCGCGGAGAGTGTTCGAGGGAGTACATGGATTGGTTTTGTACATATTCCCATCCTACCCTCATTCTTGCCGAGATAGGACGCATATTCCGCCCGGGCCAACACTTCAAACACCCACTATGTACGCAATATAATCATTTATTTGTTTACTATTTTATATGTTATATTATTGATACATAACATAACATAACTAACTGACTTTTTTGCAGTGGATGGCCCGACATTTTGACGCCACGAGAGGCGTTGACGGAGGATCGGCACAATGACCAGCGACCCAACACTTCTTTGGCATATGAGATGTTGGCCGACCTCGCTCGGGATTGGGATGCTGCATTGCGTCTAGATCGGGCACGGGACGCTGGCCGAGGACGAGCATCATCATGACATGTAGTCATTGCATTTCGGTGTTCTCATTCCATTAGTTATGTATGGGTGTATTATGTAGTAACATTTTTTTATGATATTACTTTGGGTGTATTATGTAGTTACATTTTTTGATGATATTACTTTGTTAGGTATATATGACTTTGGTTTTATGATGATATTTATTATTTCAATTTGAATCATTGCAACCTATTGTTTCAATTTGAATCATTGCAACATATTATTTCAATCTCAATCATTCCAACTTATTATGATCCAACATTATAAATTAATATGATCCAACATTATAAATTAATATCATATCAAATACTACTTATTCGGCTCAAATTCAATTATCAAATAGTATTAATAATTACAAATGCATTTATCAAATACATTACATAAAATATTACAATGAATAGATCGCACTATGTACTATATACTAAGAAGAGAGTAACTCATCCCATAAAGCGCGTCGCACACCATACAACAGATCCCAACCATCAACACTATCTTCATGCATGTTATGCCACAAGTTATGAATAGGTGGTACCGGTGATCCGGGAAGTAACTCCAGTCCTAATATAATGCTGAAAGGTACCAAGATGTGCAATTACGAGTTCGTTAGTTGGACCCACCGTGTATTCGAAGCACGCCAAGGAAGGACGGTGATACACGGATATAGTTGTCCCTCGGGCCAAGTCCTACTAAAATGGCTGCGGCATTGAACATCTGCGCAATAGGAAACAAGTCTTGCGAAGTAACCATCCAATGAGCCTCGGATGTTGGCCCCCGTTTCAAATAATGCGCCTTATTGCTGCGTCTATCCCATCATAATAAATATGTGTGTAAACATCCCGATGAGCAGCAATCTCATTTGCCATATTTTGGCGGATAAAACCCCATTGGTCTTCACTCCCTAAAAAACAATCTGCAAGGTTCGAAATCCACGATTCCGTCCGCCTGGACATTAGTCCATCCTAGTAATGAATGGGCGAAGAATCCCCGGGGAATCTGCGGTAAAATGGAAATCCACTAACACCATCTTGTCCATCCCACGCTTTCCGACCTACAACAATCAAATTAATTAACATAAAATTTATCGATACGTATCAAATAAATGTTATCAATAATCAATACATACAATTAACAAACATATTACCTGTAGAAGTTGACAAGCTCATAACCGAACCTGAAGATCTGCTTCTCTTTGAAGACGAACCGGATGTGTGCTCAAAGCCACTCTTCTTTCGTTTTGTACTTGGGTGATTCTTTCGGCGTGGTCTCCTTTGGGGTTCTCGACAATATCGGGCTCAAAAGCTGAATCGCCCGGATTACGCAGATGTTCCTCTAGAACCGGGTAGCGCTCCGCAATACGGCGGGATCACTACTTTGAACCTGCTCGGCCAACTCTAAGAAATGCGAGAATCTTGTGCTGCCTCGGATACAAACACGGGGTTGTTGACACCATCACCAATGATCAAAGTAGTCAATAAGGATGTAAGTGCAGCCGGTACGGACTCTCGTTCGCCTCCAATCGTCTCCGTATGGCGCATGCACATGGGATTGCATGTGTGGTTCTCAACGAGCAACCGCAACGCCGATATACCTCGTAGCCTAACTCCCGCATACGATTTTCCTCGTGCGATAACAGTTCTAAACAGTAATGCGAGACTCGACCATTTAATTGATACAATGCACGAGTCTTGTATAATATTCCGTGCCGACGCCGACTTTCCTCCAAATCATTCTCAACCTTCTTCACACGATTTTCTATCTCACTTGTGAGCAATAGAAAAGATGGAGTCCAAGGCATGATTGTGCTACTAAAAACCCGAGACTTCGGTGCGAGTGTGCACTTTCAGCTCGGCTAGTGCACGTGTTCCCAAGGTGAAGTACATTGTCCGTCCATGCCCGCACAAACTTCTCTTTGTACACAAGCCAAGTTGTTTCAACGTATTGGATTATTTTAGGCCACTTTCTGTACACATCTCTCATATTATCAACCTCGGCCTCATAACTCCTCTCGTCGGTCGCGTTGACTATCAGATACCAAGTTCGGCTCACGAATCTCGGACCCGCATCGGTGTTGGCCATGATGTTACTCACTCTAGCCTGCACGTCTTTGTTGATATGCCATCTACATAGCAAATGTGCGGAGTTAGGAAACCTACTTCCGGATCGCTTTCATAAGGCCCAAATCACGGTCGGTAATGAGTGTAACAGGGGACAACATTCACTCCGATAAGCAACCTAAACTTGTCCAACACCCAATTATAACTATCGGTCTGTTTCGTTGGCCATCGAGCATACCCAACCATAAAATTCTTGTTGCACGGCGTCATCCCAATGAGCTCTAGAAAAGGCATGTTATATTTGTTGGTTTTATATGTTGCATCCATACCAACAACAAGTGGATAAGTTCGGAGGATATTTGCCGAACGAGGGTGCACCATGAATCTGCAGTCATTGCATTTGTCTCCTCGTCTTGCCTAATCCGGTGAAGGTAGTTGCTCTCTCGAGCAAGGTGAAGGAAGTGTTGCATCACGTCTCTACCATCCATTGCTTCCCCTTCTATCCTTTTCCTTCGGGTTGTACAAGTGTCTCATATTTGGATGATCATCGGGGAAATTTTTCATTCACGGCTTTCATTATACTAGCGAGGCTTAACGTGCGACTTTATCATATCGCGAGCGAATACCTTTGCCGCCGGACTAAGGCCGTGATGGGTCGATGTCCCTCGGGGTAATGAATGAACTCATGATTGTGCATGCCCCTAATCCCCGGTTACTGCTTTGATCACCCATCCGGTTCGATCCGGGTACTCCAAATACTCAGCCTTAACTCCCGCTCTACGGCCACGAGGCTTTTGTCTTTGTAGCTACCCGTGCTGCTACACTAAGATCTCTACCTTCACCCCTATATGGTGCGCCCGGTTACATTTCATATATACATATTCTCGTCCACTAGGATCGTGTTTATGATTTGACATAATAATCATCACAAACCCGATTTCATTTGCCCTTTTCTTAACTTGATCTTGTAGTTCCTTTTTCTCTTGCATAGTGTTTCATTATAAAACATGTGATTATAATCTATATAATCACCCCCCAAAGTAAACGCAAATAAGCCTATAATGTTTAGCATTTTTCAATTAGACAACATATAATCAATAATATTATTCACATATTTGAAAACAATATCCAAAAATATTAACTAAATATTCGTTAACAAAATTAACATAAACGGATGTACTATTATTCGCTAATTACAAAATCAATACTAATTATGACGGAAAATCAAATATTAACTAAATGGAACATATTAACTATTAACATTTAATTAATATATTCAAATTAACTATTCACATAAATTATAAAAACCCCAAATAAACACAAATTATTATTTTTATTCAAGCAGAAATTATTAATAAATAAATAAATAAATTAGGGACAAATATAAAATATTTTAAATAAACATAAATATATAATTATTAAAAAACATAAATTACTACAAACATGAACAAAACATAAATTTTAAAAAAATAAAAAATAAAAAAAACCCGGAACTCACTCCCCTGACCCTCGCCGAGGGAAAACACGGGGCTAACAAAAAAAATTTTTGAAAATGCGGAGCAGCGGATAGGAAATCCGTTACACACCGTCTCGATAACGGATATCTTTTCGTTACCACCACGGAGAGTAGCTGGATCGGATCTACGTTACCTCTGGTGGTAGATCCGAGAAAAGTGATCCAGTTACCATGGTAGCTGAGATCAACTTTTCGTTGCTTCCACGGAAGCAGCGGATTTTGGTACGTTAGTTGTCGGAAGCAACGCATGGGTTTTTATCCGTTTCTTTCCTTTGAGGTAACGGATTTTCGATCCGTTACCACTGCTTCCGTGGCCAGAAAAATTTCCGGCGACTTAAAAAAAAAAATTTCCCAATTTGCATTTCGTTAGGCGGCGTTGGCGGTTTCTTCATCGGACATTTTGCGTCGGTGGTGCTCCGATGGTGGTGCTCCAGGTGGTGGGTGGTGATCGGCGGCGATGTGATTTCGGAAGGTGGTGGTGGTGGTGAGTGTTAGTGCTTGATGGTAGAGAGAGAGGGAGCTTAAGTTTGGTGGAGTGTAAGTGAGGTGAAAGGGGGAGGGGCATGGGGGTATATAATGAAAAAATACGAGGCCCGATTACAAGTAAATACGGACGGTAAATAAACGAAATACAATTTATAAACAATGCACCTACATGACAGAGGATGCAAAAACTACCAAGGATCCTTTAATTTTGGAGGGATTATATTGTGCGAACCAACACTTACCTCTTGATTGAAGCGACTATATCTTGACCACCAAAATCCTTTTTCTTAGTAATCATGTCTTTTAAAAACTTGGCATAAACAGGCACTTGGGAAATTAAATCAGTGAAAGGAACTGTTACCTCAAGATTCTTGACCATAGACATAAACTTACCAGTGTTGATCGACCTTGGATTTTTGCATCCTTGTGAGGGAAAGGTAGTGGTGGTGTGGGAGAATCGGTAACCTTCTCCTTTTGCTTCTTTGCTTCATCTACTTTCCCTTGCTCAATTTCAGCTTTTGAGTTGCCTTCACGCTTCATTTTCATCCACTACATCATTCTTGTCAGGAAGTGGCGAATTATCGTGTAGGCAAAGGGGAGCATCATCTGCGTACCGCTTGAAGTGTGACATTAGCGATCTCTTTTGGAATTGTTTGCTCGGCAAATGACTTGGTTGCCTCTGTGCATTATTTCGTCCACCGGAGCAAGCTGAGTCTCCAAATGTTTGGTAGTGTTCTTCAACTCTTTGATGCTCTCTTCGTGACTTTTTGCATCAGAAACCATCATTTTCATCGGATCGGACATGGTAGGCTCTTGGGCGGCATTACGGAAGCTTCGCTTATAGCCTTGGTGTAAAGGCCTATTGAAACTAGGAGGGATTTTGAGGAGCTCCTTGGTAATATTGTTGTATGACACAGCATCTGTGGGGGGTTTTGATGAGGTGGTTGGTAGGATGTTTGTGGCATTGGTTGAGGGTTACGAACATTATTGTTTTTGTAGGAAAAATTAGGATGATCCTCCAGCACAGGTTAAATGCGTTGGAATATGGGTTATGTGGAGTCTCCGTTGAAAAGCATTTGCATCTCCATCTTATTGAGTCCGGTTGATTATAGGAACAATCATAACCAAAGTTGCCTTGAACACCACACACCTCACGGTAAGAAGAGGTAATAAGAGCCATGGAAGACATAGCATTAATACTCATAGGGAGTATTAGACTATGAAAGATTTAAGTGGATCCATCTTCATTATTCTAAGCTGGGCAACTTGTGGAGTAACAAGGCATATGGATCGGCATCTAACTTTTTCTTTGTAATTGTCCTGCAAGAACTATGATCATTTGCTGCTAAGTTGGCGAGGAAAGCTGTACCCTTCATCCACCTCCTTGTCTAGGAAAACACCCCCTACGGATGAATCAATTGTACTCTTGATATGGGGTTGTAGACCATTGTAGAATACCTGGTGATGAACCACTTGTCTAGATTGTGGTGTGGGCATTTTCTCTGCAGATCCTTAAACATATTCCGTGCTTCCTTGATGTCTCATTGAGTTCTTGTTGGAAGGTTGCAAGCTTGTGTCGATTTACTGCGAGTCTTGGTAGGAGGGTAGTATTCTCTCGGGAATGCTTCGGAAATAGCACCCGCTCAGTTTCTTGAACATCATTCAACCATTTTTGAGATTTTTCTTTCAAGAAAACTCGAATACCTTGACCTTCAAGCTGATCGGGGAGTGACCCCTTGATGCTTAACGGTACGACATAATTGTTGATACCGTTGTAAATGATTTGCGGATTCTTGAGATGGATGACTTCCAAATTGGTTTTGTTGGATCATATTAATGAGGGCGAGGTTGTATCTCAAAGTTGGCCGCTTGTATGTCGGGCATAGTAGGGCCTGTGGAAATGCCACGGAGAAGGTACCCCATAAGATTTCAATGACTTAGGAGGCATAATTGGCTCGAAGGACCTTACCATGAATTTTCCACAGTTGCGAAGCTTCTTCTTCTTCTTGTTGCTTTTTTGAGTTGCGGATGGTTTACTCGAATCGGGATCGATTAGGCTGGATTACTGTTCTTTTAGACCTGGGCATAAAAGAAAAAAGAAATATGCGGTGAGACGGCCTCGGTGGAACTTGTAGTTCCAATGAGACAACATAAATAGTTAAGAATAATCAATCAAAAAGTTATAGAAATTAGCCGTTTCCCCGGCAGCGGCGCCAAAAACTTGATGGGTTTTAGATATATACCGCAAGTGCAGGGGTCTATTGTTAGCGAAGCTGGCGAAATACGGTTCGATCCACGGGGAGAGGAGTTCTATAGATTTGTGATCAATTATTTAACCCTTTAAAGAAAGAAATTTTATTGAATAATTAACAACTAAACTAGAATAAGCTAGACCACAAAAGATGGAAGTTTATCAAATAATTAAAAAGCTAGGGCGATCGTTCGATCCACCACGCTTATACCAATTTAATCACTACTGATAGAGCTCGACAATACTTGGATTGAGGTTTGAATAATTAGAGTATTTCGTTAATCCTTTGGTCGGGCATTAACAACTCTTAGATCAACATATGGTGGTATGGTCTCCAGCATAATCGGACCTACCTATTGTAACAAGCCTCTAATGAGTATGATCTTTCGATTCTAACTCCTATTAGCTAAACATAACCCGTGATATTCGCTGATTACGAATTAAACAAGCATAACAATTCAATAGGGAATTACTCTAATTTAATCCGAATATCGAAGAACCTTAAACCACAATCAAATAGGTATAAACATGGCTTCCCTCTCTAAGCCCTAGAAATAGCGTACTCACTCATGATAATAATAAATTCAATAAACATAATGCAAATATAAGAATTCATTAAAATAAGCAAAGTAAAGAAGAATACCGAATTATTGAAGAACAATGAAAACCAAAATCGATTATCTTTATATTCTTCAAGGGCAAGAGTTAATACAAAGCTTAGAGAGAAAAAGATTAAGTGTTTTAAAGCTAAAAACGAGAAAAGAAGATAGATTAATCGAAATTACTAAAACTCTATTTATAATATTTCCGAAATCGGCTAAAAAGGCAAAAATTAACCTTCGGAAAAACCGCCCGATCGGGCGGCGTTGTTACGAAACTACGAGAAAGGGAAATTCCGCCGGTCGGCCGGGGAGAGCCTCCCGGTCGGGCGCGCAAGCGGTTTTGGTCTCTTCTCGCCCGGTTAGGCGGGCGGAACAAACTGACCTAGGAATTCTCAACTTTGTGGCTCGCCCGGTTGGCGAGACCGCCCGGTTGGCCCGGGTGAGAATGATTTCTCGCTCTTTTTGGTGTAATCTTGTCCGAATCACTTGTGCGATTCTCATGGATCTTCTATGGGCTATATGTGGTCAGTTGGACTTCCGTTCCAGCGACTCAAATGAGGTGCTAAACGCTTAATCTGCACAAAAACATCTAACACACGGAAACAAGTCCAAACATATCCAAATTACACAAAATTGAGCTCAAAGAGCTCGAATCAACTATCAAAGATAAAGGGAATTGAGCAAAATAATCTATGTAAAATAGATACATCACATACACATGAATTTAATATAACTAGACCTAAGCTTCCTTGTCTTCAAATCATCCAATCTTGATAGCTCGATCCACTGTTACAAATATTCATGTTATAGCATAGGGTGTTTATCATCATCAAAATATTCAAAGTTCAAAACACAATGAAGGTCTTCCAATCAAGTTATGAACAACATTGGCAACATATCATGCATGTAACCAAGCTACCCTAAAAGTAGAAAAAGAAAGAAAGATTTTTTTTTTTTAGCGCAAACCTACCAAAAAGATGAAAAGAAATAAAAACAAGCTATACAAGGGTGATTTGGAAGAAGAGGAAGACCAAGTAGAAACATTAGGCATTAGCAAAAATAACCAATCACCAATTCGTAACCAAGACCGATAGATTCCCACATAACTAACCACCTAGGAATCCAAACTCCAGAAAACATAGGCATACATGCAAGGGCCCCCCGACTTAAGCAAAACTCCGCGCTCGGAGTTGCAAAGTAGGGAAACGGAAGGGGGTTAAAAAAGGCACCTAATAGTTCCTACCATCGCCCCCCATCGGGAGGGTTAGAAGGAAAGCGCACATGAATACCCGTCTAGGTAGTAAGACGGGTTGTGGGGGAGTATGGGCGGAAAGGTGGCTCCTCAATTGCCCTTCACGAGGGTGAAGGCGGGAGGGTAGTAGGGGTGGTTAGGGAAGGGTGACTCGACCGAACGGACATTGGCGAGATGAGTTCGCCCGAGCCACCCTGGACTCATGATCTAGGTCGATTCGGATACCCGAAGAGTAGCAGTGAACCTCCGGTGATTGGCCCTTGAGTGGCTGCATACAGGATATGGCGACCATGACGGAGGCCATATTGTAGGACTACGAGGAAGAAGTCAGCCATGCTCACGAGAGTGTGGTGGTCGGACACGGAGACCCTGGTATCCCTCCACGGTGGTGGGCGAGGGGTAGATCACTCGGAGCAATGTCGAGGTTAATATGGGAAGGGGAACTGCCATCGATTGAGTTCCAAATGAACTCATTGTCTAGATAACAATAGGGTATTCCACCCCCGAAACGAAATGCGGTAGGTCTTCCTAAAACCACACTCAAATTTCATCGATGTAAAGCCGCACCATCCAATGAGTTGGGTGACCAACGAAGGCACGCTTTCTTTAAGCGGGCCATGTCTTCGTCCAAATCGAAGTACGAGCTGCTAGCCGGATGATCATGCCACCACCAAGCGATCTCCCTCGGATACCGTAGTACTGCCACAATTTCTTTGATCGATGAAGGAAGAGAGATGAAAAATTAATTCGGGCTCCAAGATGGGCCCCACGTCAGCGCCAACCAAAGAAGCCAAAAGCTCTTCCTTTTCTCGATTGGCCCACCTCTTGCTTAGGAAATATGGTATATACCAACATCCTATGAAAGTAGCGGAGAGCGGGATGGATGATCTCGTAGGAGGACCACCCGATCCTGCTCATGCCCCCTTTTTGCCAAATCGCCCTAAAGGGCGTCGCACGGGGCTCTAGGATCCATCCCAAATGCATCACAAACTCGTCGAAAAGGCAGTGTTCGACTTGATCAAAAATGCGACTTGGATAGTCGAGCACGGGAAGTCGGCTCCACGGCTTATGTTCACCGAACTCAAAATTCAAAGAGTTAGTTGATCATAAGTAAGCCTCGCAAAAGTAAGGTTGTTTGACAACCCTCGATTAGGCTTTGTCATCCGCCACTTTACTATCGGATCGATATTAAGGATATTCCAAATCTAGAGTCATAGAATTTCGTTGGATGAAGAAGAGTTCGGCTTAGCAGGTATAAAAACGGGCGTTGTGATGCATTTGCGTATTTAAGAGGAGTAGGGGTGGGGGATTAGAGGCTAAAAAAGGGCTTTGTGGAGGAGGACCCTTTACTAGCTTTCTTAGGCCGGGGAGGTTCCTTCATAAGACTACATTTTCTTTCCCAAGTTGTTGTTTGAAAACAAAAAGAAATTTTACAATTGTTTTTCGTTTCCAACGGGGAAGGAAACGAGGCAGCGGCAATGCGATGGCGCAAATCAAGACCTTGAGCGAGAAAATCACCACACTAATAAACATACAAAAATAACCTAAAAAAAAATTTTTACCAGCAAAAAAATCCTTCAATCAATAGAACAAAGTTGCTAAGAATTAAGAACTCGTAACTACTCCAAATTCTCAGTAAATCTCATAAGTTAATCAACTCACACATTCAACGATCCAAGCAACATCTTCATTAATATTGTCTCGACAATTCACTTCAAGTAGTGCAATGTAGTTCACAAAAATCCAATAAACGCTATAAGATTTCCACCAAGAACACAAGATTACACTAGTTCATCTCAACACAAATCACAAATTTGGCCAAAAATTCATGAACAACCTAAAATTTGAAGAAAAACACGCATGCGATCAAAAGAAAACAACTTGTAGTCCTAATAACGATATTATAAATGAAAAACAAGAGTGTGGAAAGAAATTACCAATTTGGAGATGAAAATCCCGATTTGAAACCCTAGAGAATTCCAAAACTTGAAATACCCCCTAAATTGATGGATTTGAGTGATGTAGAGATGAAGAAGGTTGAAGTTTCCGGTGAGGATGTGGTCGGAAAGGCGTCGGGAAAGAGCTGGTGGTCGCCCCGAACTAGAGAGGATGAAGTGAGAGAGAGTGAGTGAGGGAGGAGAAGAGATTCGAAAATGTTGAGAGTAAAAGATTTGAGTGCCGAAAAATAAATCCCGAGAAGTCGCGTGTTTTAGACTGTTGGGGGTTTGGTGCGGGCGCACC